>SJYX01006412.1:0-18113 GCA_006410675.1 Oreotragus oreotragus
CTGGATGGCATCACTGACTCAATGGACGTGAGTCTGAGTGAACTCCGGGAGATGGTGATGGACAGGGAGGCCTGGCGTGCTGCGATTCATGGGGTCGCAAAGAGTCGGACACGACTGAGCGACTGAACTGACGGACTGACTGATAGCTTATATTATGAAAGATGAACTGAGGACTCAATACTTAGGGAACAAGAGAGAAGGGGCTGCATTAATGATGGATCATTTCAAAAGCAGTTCAATTTCCTATGCTATAGAAATGCCTGTTAGCTACAGCAACTCTAAACAAGATGATTATGAGATCAATTGGAATCAAGTTGAACAAAATACCTTACAAGCATTTGTTCAGTCGTCAAGTCAGTTTCCTCTTCTGTAAAATGGGAGTAAGCATGCACACAAGGTAGTTATGAAATAAAATTGATAGCGTTTATCCTCAAAGGGAATGGTTGGAAAAGGGCGTGGCAGCCCACTCCAGTGTTCTTGCCTGGAGAATCCTGTGGACAGAGGAGCCTGGTGGGTTAGAGTCTGTAGGGTCGCGCAGAGTCGAACATGCCCGAAGCGACTTCGCCCACACGGCACACACACCCGCTCCAGCGTTCCTGCCTGGAGGATTCCACAGGCAGGAGAGCCTTGCAGGTTGCAATCCAGGGGTTGCAAAGAGTCAGACACAACTGAGTGACTAACACTTTCACTGCTTCGTTAATTTTCTGGCCCACTTTCCTATTACATTAGAAGACTCAGTTAATCAGCTGACTCTTACTGTATTCCTTCCTCAATGACGAAAAGTAAAGGAAACAAAACTCCAAACCATGCTGTCTGGTTTATATTAGTAAACTTTAAGAAAGAAAGAAATCCTGCCATTTGTGACAACATGGTTTGAACCTAGGAGACATAATGCTAAATGAAATAAGCCAGATGCAGAAAAACAAATACTGTATTAGCTCAACTATATCCAGAGTCTAGAATAGTCAAACAAATTCAGTGAGCAGGTAGAATGGGGAATGTTGGTCAAGGAGTACAAAGTTTCAGTTATACAGGATGAATTTATGATGGCAGTGCAGCTATAGTTAAAAAGATTTTATGCTTGAAATTTGTTGAAAGTATAGCTGTTAAGTGTTACTACATTAAAAAAAGAAGAAAAAGGTACTTGTGAGGTGCTGGCTATGATAATTAGCTTGACTGTAGTGATTATTTCACAATACAAACATATATCCAATCATCAAGTCATATACCTAACGTGTATCATTTAAAATTGTCAGTTATTAAAAAATATCAGAAGTTAATTTCTCTTTTAATGAAATCATCCAAGTATAACAGTCTAATGATGATATGGGGATCTGTGGTATTACTAACTTAGGTATATATATGTTTTTCTTATTGCACTGCCTTCCCTTAGGCTGATACCCTCATTCATATGTTTGAAGATATCTCTTTACCAGTCTAGAAGACGGGAAGAAGTGTGGTCAGGAAGTCTGCTCACATTTTACTGGCCACCACTTCATCAGATAGCCATTTCTAATAGTAATGAAGACTGGGGATTATAGTATTTATTCTGGATGCCTGTGTATCCAGCTAAAACTTGGAGGTTCTATTGTTAAAGAAAAGGAGAGAAAGTGAATTTTGAGGTATAATTAGTAGTTCAGCTCTAGAATGTTTTATGGCCACATTAATAGATATCTGAGATGAAGGAAGTGGGACAAATTTAGGAAGACATGGGGAAATAATGAGTTCTGTTTTGGATATTTAAAATTTTTAAGTGTCTGTGAGACTGTCTGATAGTTTTGTCCAGTAGGTAGTTTGGAATGAGGATTTTGGTCATGACAGAGATAGATTTGAGTCATCAGAAATTTGTTGCTGTTTCAGATGCACTGAGGAGGCATTAGTAGTGAAGATTAATAGCAGAATCTAAAGGACAGCAACCTCGGAGGGAATAGATTAGAGAGAAGAACAGAAAGCGGGCAGAAATGTTAACAGAGTGGAGCGGGAGATGGGGAAGATTGACATTAGGGTTCTCTTTTGAAGTTGTGCACCCCAATCCACTGCTCCTGTAGCAGCAGTCTGTAACATCCTTGCATATATCACCATGCCCTGAAAAGCGATTCCACTCTGCAGCCTCCTATCAGAAAACAGTGTCCAAATTCCTTGAGTGCAGTCACAAGGACCTTCAACCAAGGCCTCAGTCTTGTCTGAAGACTGCTGTTCTGCAGACTCAGTGTACTGTCCCCTCTAACCACGCAAAGCAAAGACCAGGGCAAGAGGGAGCTCTAAGAAATTTTGAAACACTTAGCCCTCAGTTCAGACGATTGAATCATATTATATCTCTCAATTCCTTGCAACAATTCTGCGTTTATCTCCTACCTTATTGTCCTTAAGGAAAGAGTAGAAACAAAGCTATGGGCATCCTGGACCTTCTGATGCTGAATGTTGGATATTAAGGCAACAGACTTTAGAACCGACTCATAGGATTGTGGCCCTTAGGCTCACCTGTAAGCATGTCAGTCCATGCTTATTGGTATGTGGAAACCACGACAGAGTGCGTATTTAGAAATAGCAAGTGCTGAAGAGAGATCAAGTGAGCTGGGAATGAACATGAATGATATTAACTGACATTAATGAACTCTTAGGTGATTTCAGCAAAAGAATTCCAGGCCAGAATACTGGAGTGGGTAGCCTTTCCCTTCTCCAGGGGATTGTCCAACCCAGGGATCAAACCCAGGTCTCCTGCATTGCAGGTGGGTTCTTTACCAGCTGAGCCACAAGGGAAGCCCAGAAGACATTTTAGTACATTGGTATTAGTAGAAGCTGAAGGATCATAACTTGCTAAGTAATGCCCATTAGACTGTGCACTAACAAAAATTGAGCTGGTAAAGACAGAAAATGTAGCCTGTGATGCTTTCAAAAACTTCTTACTGATGAGCAGAAACTGGATACATGATTATGATGAAGGGAAAGTAAATGTGTTTATAATCTCAGAAGAAGCCACTATGAAGGAATTTGCTTGAAGCATAGGAGCGAGAAGTCTAATGTATGGAGGAAGTCCTTCATAGGAAAGATAGGAGCAAAGGGCATAAGAAAATATTCTGTAAGCCCAGAAGACATTTTAGTACATTGGTATTAGTAGAAGCTGAAGGATCATAACTTGCTAAGTAATGCCCATTAGACTGTGCACTAACAAAAATTGAGCTGGTAAAGACAGAAAATGTAGCCTGTGATGCTTTCAAAAACTTCTTACTGATGAGCAGAAACTGGATACATGATTATGATGAAGGGAAAGTAAATGTGTTTATAATCTCAGAAGAAGCCACTATGAAGGAATTTGCTTGAAGCATAGGAGCGAGAAGTCTAATGTATGGAGGAAGTCCTTCATAGGAAAGATAGGAGCAAAGGGCATAAGAAAATATTCTGTATTGGATAACTTTAGAGATTACATTTGAGGAGGCACGTTGGTAGAGTCCCTGTTTGATATTTTCTCTATGAATTAGAAAGCTGGTTTTTCAGGACTTCCCCAGTAGTCTAGTGATGAAGACTCTGCTCCCAAGGCAGGGGGCATGTTTTGATCCCTGGTTAGGAACTAGATCTCACATGCTGCAACTAAATAAATAAATATTAAAAAAAAGAAAAGCTGGTTTATCAACTATGTATAATGGCAACCCAATCCAGTCCTCTTGCCTGGAGAATCCCCATGGACAGAGGAGCCTGGTGGGTTACAGTCCATGGGATCGCAAAGAGTAGGACACGACTGAGCGACTTCACTTTCACTTTCATGATGTCTGCAGTTGTGGACGTGACAAGGAGCTCTCTGAGGGCAAACGTGATGAGTGTAGAACAGCATCAGTTGCCCGGATGGAGTCGGAAACCACTCATCATGCGTAGTGGATAGGTTTTTACCTAGTACAAAAGGATGGGTGCAAGAGAAGATGAGAGAGAAAATGAATCAAGAATGAGAAGAGGATTAGCATTCTTAAGCCAGACATACTGATACCTTAATAAAACTGTGCACAGAGTCATTGGTACAGAATCTACAACAATGCCTGGTACAGAGTAGCCCCAGATAAATATTCTCTAAGAACCATACATTTATTCTTAAGTGGCTTTTGAAGGTGGGGACACATTTTGGGAAAAATAGCTGGTTAGAAGGTAGCTAAGATGCAAAGTCAGGACTGCATTGCGTTGCTTTTTCTTTGATGAGATTTCTTCCTTTTGAGTGTCTACTAGGCTGTATAGTTTGTGCTGATATAATCATGGGTTCATTTCTGTTTCTTTTGCCCTTATTTAGTTGGGTTTACGCTTTGTATATAAGGTATAAACTTTGTTTATAGTTGGTAAAATTCCAAATATCTTGGGGATGTTTAGATAGCTTATTAAGAGGATTTATTCACTATTGCTCACAAAACTGGACTCTTGTATTAACACTTCACTATGTATAGAAATAAACCTTGTTCCTTTAAACTCTAAATAAAGACTTAACTATTTTAGGTGGTGAACTTAAAAAAAAAAAAAAAAAAAACAAAGGAAATGGGATACTGTAGAATGGTTGTTTGCTGTATGAGTTGATCTTACATTGCCCTTCTTTATTCAGTATTTGTTAAGAGCCTGGTTTCTTAATAAAGCCGAAGAATTGATGCTTTTGAACTGTGGTGTTGGAGAAGACTCTTGAGAGTCCCTTGGACTGCAAGGAGATCCAACCAGACCATCCTAAAGGAGACCAGTCCTGGGTGTTCATTGGAAGGACTGATGCTGAAGCTGAAACTCCAGTACTTTGGCCACCTCATGCGAAGAGTTGACTCATTGGAAAAGACTCTGATGCTGGNAGTGATTTGTATTGGGCCTTCTTCAACATGTTCAGTTTTTCCTCTGAGACTAAAGATATCAGAGGCAACTGCATGGAATAATCATACTTCCTGCATCTCTGATTATAGTAACAATGTTCACTCTCAAGAGTGTTAATAACCAGCATGTGCCTTCAAGTTCTTTATACTCTGTAACTTGCTTTCAGGTCTTTTATTGCATATGATTCCACAGGAAACATTTTACTGGTAGAGGAATATATTTTAACATCCAGCTACTGTTTTACCACTGTGGTGTTTTGAAACTGCCTCACTGAATTTGTTGAATTCAGGTCTTCAGAGATTCCTTCTGAAAAACCCCTCGGGTAAAATAAGTTACCTGATAGTGGCCTAGGAGTTAATACTTTGCATTTTATATTCACCGGAATGTCTTTGTCATGCCAGACAGTAAATGACCATTTATTTCAGGCATGAGTTGGTGATTTCAAGGGACTCAGTCTTGGGCGAGAGTATTAGTATTTGGCATTTCAACCGTGGGCATTTCATATTGAATACATCGGGAGCAGCCATGCTGTGAACTGGTTGATCCTGTTATACTGTATATAAGATAATGATGTCGTTCAGTCTTTATGTTAATTTTTAAAGTCATTTTTTAAAACAGTGCTGGATTAGGTCCCCCTTTTCATAACTTTCTCTTGTTCTGTTTACCTTCTTAATTCATTATCACACTATATTAGTTCAGTTGTGTTGTTGTTGCTTTATTTTTTCTCAATATTTCTGCTAGAATGTTCGCGACTTCAGGGAAGAATTTATGTCTCTTTGCTGCACTCCTAGATCTTTGCGCATGGCATGTGCTCAATATGTATTTGCTCAATTCATGAGTTATTATGTGTTCGGTTGCACTGCTAAAACTGCCTTGAACAATGAAGGAATCTGACTTAGTAATTTAGGTCTAATTCAATCAAGACTTGCATCACATCTCTCTGCAGTTTGTTTGGCCCTTTCCATCTTTGGGTCAAAGCATCACCCTGATGCCTGCTTCCCTCAGGCTGCAACGTGTATCTTCATGGATGTAGGGCAGGGGATAGCATTTGCGTCCCACACTGCTGGAAGGAGTCCTGAGCTCACTCCAAGAAATTGGATTCTCGTAGGTCACATGCCGTTCTTCAACCTGTGACTGTGGTCAGGCATAGAATCTACAGACTGACTTTGCTGGGATTATAGTCTGCCAAGAGAGGATTGGAGTCAGGAGACAAATGAATGCAAGGATGCTATAAAAAAATATTTACTACAGCTAATGAATGGAGTTCCAAGATTTTTGTGGCATTTTATTTAATAAAGTGTAGTGAACTGAGGACGTTTAAAAAGGTTTTTTTTTTTTTAAAGTCTGAATTATCTCAGTCTATCATAGTTCAAAAACACTGGCACACACGTTTGTAAACATGTGTTTTGAATCTGTTAGTAATGATTCTGGCAGCACACAATTAACTGAAACCTCAGACTCAGTTTAGCAAAAGTTATAGTGTCTACTCACATTCATGATGCAATTTAGCAAGAATCTTCTACCGCCCCCATTTCCACCAACCTACCCTCCTAACGCTGGGAGGAGTTCTAGCCTTCAACAAGGGATGCATTTTCCTTCTGACACTAGGAAAATGACTCAATGACTGGGTAAGGGAAACACACATAGGAAAGGGAAAAGGGAGGGCAACAAACTTGGCAGATGCGTGGTTTTGCCTAGAACCATCCCAGTGATCTCAGACTTCCTAAAACCTTGATTTTGTGTGAGCATTTCCATTTTGAAAGAGTATACATCACGAGTGCATAAGGTGTCTAAAGGATGGGAGAGGAATAGCCGGGAGGGGGGCCAGGAAGCCCCAAACCAATATGGTGGGGTTGCTGCTCCATATAAACCCTACGTCATCAACTTGTCGGATGTGTGTTTGTCAAGTATCCACCTCCATAGCAGTTCTCCATTCTTCTCTTCCAACCCCATACAAATCCTATTATCTAGTCTGTCCTTCTCTTACTCCCCTTACTGCTCTGAAATATCATTTAACTGTTTTCATCCACATTTATTGTCTCCCTAAATAGAGTGTAAACATCCTGAGAGCAAGAATTTTGTCCTGCCCTTCTCTGGAATTAAGCTCAGCATTTTGAGAGTTGTATAGTAAATAATTGGTGCTGAGTAAATGCTTGTGAGAATTGGCTCAAATGTTCTATTTCATAGTAATTTGGACACAGGTAATTGGATTATAGCAATGTGAAAGTGTTTGCCTCGCTTTTCTTCCTTGAGAAACTCAGATTAAAATTTAAATATTGCCATGCAAAGAAAAAGATCCAGTAAGAAAGAAGACTGTTAAAAGACTTTCAAAGGGAATAGAGCCACTTGAAATTATTTTTCCTGCTTTTCTGATGCCAGGTTTCTAATGACTTTCAAACAACTAGATAATAAGGGAAGAAGTTTTATGGGTGTGTCACTGTATTTATCTTACTTCCATAAAATTCATAAAAATGTCAAGATATGGACATGCTATAGTGTTATTCAAACAGTTATTCTTCTTAAACAGATGCAGGGAAATGGTACAGTATCATTATTGTTTCCATATTTGTTGTCATAAGCAGTGAAATCCTTGTCTTCATGAACTGTCAGCTTCAAACGTTCTGCCAAAAACTTTCTAAAGCAAGTTCTTATTAGAATTAATCACAAGTGTCAGTTGAGACAGTATTATCCTTTCCATGTAATTTAAGCAGACTGTTATAGCCTATATGCAAAACATTTGCTTTATTTTAGATGTGGAGTTGGGCCATAACAAGATACTAATAAGATTAGGAGCATCTTTCGGCCTGGCTGAGGCTCAGCATGCTATGCAGCCGGGGTCTTAGCCTCTTGTCTCTAGTAAAGCTATTTTCTATGTCTCTGTCTTGATTTATCCAGGCTGGTAGTAGCATTTTCCCAGTCACATTCCAGAGTGAACTGGGAATTCTCCATTTCGTTCTCCTTATCTAAGCATTTGTCATGCCTTATCAGTCTTCTCCTTGAAAATTCTGGCTATATTTTCTGTAGCATGCAGTGTGGCGTGGGAGAAATCCCTGTGGACTGGAGACAGTCAAGGACATTGAAAGAGTTGTGCTGGTCGTGGACGGAACTGGTGATGCCTCAGTAGCTTCTATAGTTGAGATCTCATCCTAAAAGTCTTTCTGGAATCAGTCGGACTTCATTTATTGAGATTCAGAAGAAAATTTCAAAGAATGTCTAATTTGTGCTTGGAACTGTAGAGCTTCCTGCCTGCAGACGGTACTACAGGAGTCGAGTTCTGCTGAAGGACCTGAGGATGGGAACGCGGTTGCAATGGACCCAGACGTAAAGTGCCTCTTTTCTGCCTTCTTATTTGGAAAGTGGGCTCTTTTAGGAGCCAAAGCGTATCTGACCCAAGATGTGTGTGATCTGTACACTTCTAGAAGTAAAATAGACAGGAAACCAGAATAAGAGGGACGTGAAAACTAAACGCTTGAGAATGGAGGATGCCCAGTTTTCAAGTAATTCTGAAAAGTCTTGTTTAAAAAATATTCCCTAGCTCTGCTTAATAGGAGTATTCATGTTTGCTAATTTTGACTACTGTAATAATAATTTTTCATTTAAAATGTTAGTGTGAGAAGAGTTTAGTCTTTTACCTAATAACCCACATCAGAGGGTGAAAATAAAAGGACTTTAACCAGGGCACCCTGCAGGGCAATGCTTCCCAGTGAAATCTCTCTCCTGACAGGGCACTTTGTTTTCTAATTTTCCATTTCTTTTAATGTTCCATTTTTTGTTTATCTTTTCCTCCTGTCAGAAAGCTTTTTCTTTGAGTTGGAGGATATTAGTGGCAACCCCTAGATTTGTATGCCTCTCTTTTCTGGGGGAAAAAAAGAATTATAATTTTGGTTGAGTTTGATGAGACTGGGCAAAAGGATGAACTGCTAAATATATATACTAGCTGTTTATTCTCCTATTAAATATTACACTCTTTGAAAAAGTTGAAACTCAATTTTAAGAGAACTATGTGCACATAGAAAATTGCATAAAATATGTTAAAAGGAAAATTCGTCTTTAAAACTCACTGTATGTATTTGCTTGTGGCTGTGCTGGGTCTTTGTCGCCTTGAGGGCTTTTTTCTCGTCGTCGTGCGAGAGGGGCTGCTTTTCTGGTTGGGCTTGCGGCCGTCTCCTTGCAGAGCATTGTTTCCATGGTACAGACTCAGTAATTGTGGCCCTGGGGCTTGGTTGCTCCACGATATGCGGGGTCTTGAAGGATCAGGAATTGAACCCATGTCTCCTGCCTTGACAGGCAGGTTCTTTACCACTGAGCCACCGGGAAAGCTCCCAATGAAAATTCTTTAGGACATTTTCTGTGAATCACCAGCTCTGCTTCCTGAGGCAGTCACCATTAACAGGTTTTTGTGTATCCATTCTGTTTGTACAACACACACACATACCAGACATTGAATCATGTTCTCTATAGTTTACAAAGCCTTGATTTTTGTTTCGAAAGTGCATACTTAATGAGAAGCAAAACTGCTATACTAAAGATAGAAGAAAGAAATAATCGAGGAGAACTTAGCAAGTGTACCTTTTTTAGAAAAAAAATACCTGAAGCAGATTAACAGTACTCTATCCAAAAGCACATAAGCATCTCTTCATTATTAAATTGTTGATCCAGGAAGCTGGTTTTCATTTATGTTTGCCTCTACTCATTACCTTTTTTAATTCTGTGAGTACTGCTAATGAGCTAAGGAGATAATGACCCCAGAAACATCCTCTCACGTTTTGGATGGTATTAATGTTATGATTTTATTGTAAACCTGAAGCAGATTAACAGTACTCTATCCAAAAGCGCATAAGCATCTCTTCATTATTAAATTGTTGATCCAGGAAGCTGGTTTTCATTTATGTTTGCCTCTATTCATTGCCTTTTTTAATTCTGTAAGTACTGCTAATGAGCTAAGGAGATAATGACCCCAGAAACATCCTCTCATGTTGTGGATGGTATTAATGTTATGATTTTATTGTACATTTCTAGTTTAAATTCTTAATAAACGATTAGCAAAACTAAATTTTAGATTATCTGCCAGAAAAGACTAGACCTTATGAGTTCATAATCCCATAATAAATAGTGTGAACAGATTTGTAGGACTTGTAATTGCGGCAAAAATATTTTGTAATACAATATTTGGAACATGTGAATTTGGTGAGAATACAGCCTTTATTTGACCTTGGTTGCGGAAGAATCACTCTTCAATCATTCATGTGGAAGGTACCTTCAAGTGGTGATCTACACTTGAAGGAAATACAAAATTTTGAGTTTTTATAGAGTAAAACTTCAATATCTGCTTCACTGTTGGATAACTCGGTGATTCCTATAATCTTCCCGTGCCACAGGTGGGAAGCAGCAGGATAGAAAAGATGCTCTGTGTGTGCGTGCGTGCATGCTAAGTTGCTTCAGTCGTGTCTGACTCTTTGCGACCCCATGGACTGTAGCCCACCAGGCTCCTCTGTCCATGGGATTCTCCAGGCAAGAATACTGGAGTGGGTTGCCATGCCCTCCTCTGGGTATCTTCCCGACGCAGGGGTTGAACCCCTGTCTCTTAGGTCTCCTGAATTGGCAGGCAGGTTCTTTACCACTAGTGCCTGGAAGCCACCTTTGCAGATTTTGGAGCAAGGAAATATTTTTCTTTAACGTTGCTTTATTATTTTATATAATTAAAGTTTTCAGAAAGATTTTTGATGACCCAAATTCTTTCTTCTCCCTTTTAAAATGCCACCCCTTCAACTGGAAAGGAGTCTCCTTTAGCAGCAGTTGCAATCTCGTTCAGTTCTAGATTCATGTTGCCCTGGAAGCAGAATAGGTTTTATTTGTTTATTGACCAGCTCCCTGCCTACTTATCTTCGGAATTCTAAATAGGGCAGTGAGTGGATTTCAGGCACGCATGAGTCCTGTGCTATTTCAATTTGTTTCTTGTTTACCGAGGAACCCGACAACATTGATTTCTGTTTGCCAGTGTTTTCTCTGTCTAAAGACATTGATTATACTGGAGCATCTGGGAACATGGTCGTAAGGAGGAGTCTGGGAGCTGATGTTAGCAACCTTTAGCCTCCAGGACTGGTACCCAGCCTTGCTCCAGGAACTCAGGCATCCTCTGTCTGTGGCGTGTGTGGCCTCATTTCCCACCGTGTGTGCTTTTACCCTTATTTGCTACTCCCTTTGTAGAGAGGAGCAGAGGGAAATTCTTGGTATTCAAGGCAGTCCATGTTCTTCCAACGCTTGTACCCATGACTTAGAAGAGGACTTTGTTCTCAGTGGTTGTGGGTGGGGCTGGAAGTATGTGGAGAATAAATGGCTTTTTCACAGCACAAACCCGCATATGACTCTGGGGTTTGTTTCTGTGTGTTGTATGACAGCTCACTGAGCTTTTGTCACCTCTCTGGGGAGAAGTCTTTTTGTCTATTAGAGATTTCAGGGTTCTTCTCCAAGAAGCCGTGTATATAACTACAAGCCAAGCTGGCCTGGCAGCTGTTTTTTGGTTTGGTACCAGGGGACCTGTCTGGCCTTCTGGTTGGGCACCCCCATCTAACGTTAGGTTTATGATCATGGAAAAGGGGAGCTTGGGCCTTTAGACCAGGTACCTATGTGTCAGGGCCTTGCTGCTGCATTGAACCTATGACCCCAGCAAAGCTACTTTGTCTTTTTAGAACACAATCCCTTCTCGAATGAAATGTCTAGGGTGTTGGAATGTTTCTAGATGCCTAGCCCGTGGCCTGAACCAAATAGGTGTATTTAGTGAATAATTCTCCTTCCCACCAACCTTTACTTTTACCTTCCTGTTATTTACATATTCCTTTAAAAAATTGTTATGTTAAATTTCTTATTTAGTATATCTTTTATTGACATATAGTTAATTTAAAATATGTTAATTTCAAGTGTACAGCAAAGTAATTCAGTTACACACACACACGTATATATATATATATATATATATATAAAACAGGATATTGAGTACAGTTCCCTGTATTATGCAGTAGGCCCTTGTTTGTCTGTTTTATGTATTGGTACAGAGTATATGTTAACCCCAACTTTCTAGTTTATCCCGTCCCCAGTTGTACTCTTTCCTTACCAGAATTTGTTTTCTGTCTGTGGGTCTGTTTATTTTGCAAGTAAGTTTAATTGTATCTTTTTTTTTTTGATTGCACATATAAGTGATTTCTCTTTCTGACTGACTTCACTTATTATGATTATCTCTGGATCCATCCATGTTGCTGCAAATGACATTATTTCATTCTTTTTTATGGCTAATATTCCATTGTATGTATATATACCATGTCTTTCCTTTTTTTACAATAAGGCAGCAGGGTATTTTACTTTCTTAAAACAATTCATCATTCACTAAATGTTGTTACACTGTGAAATATTACATTTTAATCTAATTTTCAATAGAAAGGTTTTCTAAGGAGATGACTTGGAGCCTTCCGCATTTATCAGATGGCTTTTCATTATTCTTTTCTATTTTTGCAACTCGGGATCCAAATTGCCTGGCCCGCTTTGGCAGAAGACCAGAGATTTGTTAGACCAAGTTCCAGTGCCGCAAGGCGCAAAATTCGTTTTTCACCAATTCCACGAAGATAAAATCAAGTTTGCCTTTTCCCAGACTGGTAGGAAATTTAGAAAGGAGACAGTCTTTTCATTCAGGAAGGGAAATCTTGCTTCTTTTCCATGATCACCAATAACTTGATCATCACGACCACGATTTCTAGAAGAAATTTGACCCAGTTCCATTTCAATTTCCTCATTCAGCCTTTCCAAACTGTGTGTCTGGAAGTGGACATGATGATGAGAATAACTTGTAAGCTGCTCCTCTGCCCCAACTCCGGTGAGAACTGCCTTCACATGGCTCTGATATGGGTTTGCTTCATCTTGGGTCACTAACCCATCAACTCCTCTGGAAGCAAATCAGGCCGTGCAGCCAGTGCTAGCAGCCAGTACTGAATCCAAGGGCTGAACTACGTGGGATATTCAAGTTCTTCCTAATCTTTGCAGTTCTAGAGAAACATTACTTTCAGCAAAGTTCCAAATGCGGGAAGGGTTGGCAGCTTGCAGTTCCTTCAGCCCTGCTCTTCCTGTGACGCGATCTGGTACATTGAATTGTTCACCAGGGTTAGCAGCAGCAGTTCGTAGCAATAACATTTTTGGAGGATTCCTCAGAGGGTATTTCATAATGATTTTTTTCTGTTTTCTCCCCTTTTTGTTAAAACGAGCTGGTATGACCTATTCTTTAGTCATGAAAGCCACATTAAAGATCAACTGATTCATCGCACGGCAAATACCACACACATTACTATGTAAAATCAAGTTGGCTATTTCTTGATTTTATTCTTCTCTGAGTTTTTTTATTCCTGTTATTCTTTCCTCAGCTCACCCAATATATCCTCCTCTTCTTCAGGTTAGAAGGTTTATCCACAACAAAGTTTTGTTCTTTCAACTTGCTGCTGAGCGCTCCCTTTTGTGGGGTCAGATTGTTGACAGGGACCAGCCCAGCATTATCCTTTGGTCGTGCACCCCAGCTGACACCCCCATGGAGTATCACATATACGCAGCCTGCCTGGCACTCCACAGCCCGCAGCCCTGACCGTACCTTTTTTATCCATTCATCTGTGATGGGCGTTTGAGTGGCTTCCAGGTACTGACTGGTGTAAATGGTGCTGCTATGAACATTGAGGTGCTTGTATTTTATCAAATTGGATTTTTCTCTGGATATATGCCCGTGAGTGGGACCACTTTGTTTTCAGTTTTTTAAGGAACCAACATACTGTTTTCCACAGTGGCTTTACCAACTTACATTTCCACCAGCCGTGGAGCAGGGCTCCTTTTCCTCCACACCCTCTCCAGCATTTATTATTAGAAGACTTTTATTTTTGTCGTGCTGTGAGACATGCAGAATCTCAGTTCTCTGACCAGGGATCAACCTGTGCCCCCTGCAGTGGAAGCTCACGGCCTTAACCACTGTGTCAGCCTTTACTTTTGATGTTTTAGAATTCTTGGAGGTCAGTGTTCATCTTCCCAGAAGCCATTATTTTCCAAAGCATTGGCCTCTCTCTCTTGTCCTTTGACATTGTGGGGTTGTTCTTATTATTTTTTGTTACCTCTACTTAGGATATAAAGCATTATGGGATTTGGAGGTTAGTGGAGATTCCTTAAATATTAATCAGCATATTAGAGACTGGAAGAGAACGCACGGGGGAAGGCAATGGCACCCCACCCCATTACTCTTGCCTGGAAAATCCAATGGACGGAGTAGCCTGGTGGGCTGCAGTCCATGGGGTCGCTAACAGTCGGACAGACTGAGTGACTTCACTTTCACTTTTCTCTTTCATGCATTGGAGAAGGAAATGGCAACCCACGCCAGTGTTCTTGCCTGGAGAATCCCAGGGATGGGGGAGCCTGGTGGGCTGCCGTCTATGGGGTCACACAGAGTCGGACAGGACTGAAGTGACTTAGCAGCAGCAGCAGCAGCAGAGAACGCACATTCAAGAGTAGCTCTATAGCACTGCTAACGTTTTAAGCCGGCCGGGCTTTGCTGTGGGGCGTGGTTTTCCACTGGGTTAGGTTGTTTTGCAGCATCGCTGGCTTCAAACCACTAGATGGCGGTAGCACTACCCGCTCGGTTGTGACGACTGAAACTGTCTTCAGCCAGTGGTTCCCCAGCCCTGCGCCGAGGGCAAAATGCCCCTGATTGAGCACTGCTGATCTGCAGGGAAAGGACGTCTGCACGGGGATGCCTCTTAAACATACAGCCTTTATAAGGCAAGTGTCACCCTTTCTTGTGGCACTGTGTGTGTGTCCAGTTCACAGTCCTTTCCAATTCTTTGTGACCCCATGCACTGTAGACCGCCAGACTCTGCTGTCCTTATAATTTTTCAGGCAAGAATACTGCAGTGGGTTACCATTTCCTGCTCCGGGGGATCTTCCTGACCCAGGGATCAGACCCACACCTCTAGTGTGCCCTTTCCCACTCAGCCACCTGGGAAGAATCCTGCATTTTCCAGTAACCTTTTGTCCTCAGTCTGACCGTAATAATGAGAAAAAAATTTTAATTGCTATTTAAAATATTTACCACTATTATATTTTTAAATCACTTATTTGTATTTTGAAAAATAAAATTGAGCACCTATGTGGACCAGGCACTGTCCTACATAATGAGTATTTTAAAATAAGTCAGATGAGGCGGTATTCACTCAGCAGTTAAGAGGCTGTGTCCCAGTGTCAGACTGCCTGAGTTCAAAGCCTGGTTCCAGCATTTCTGGCTGTGTGATCTTACCAGTGAGTACCTCAGTTTCATCATATGTAAAATGATAGTTGTGTTGTCGAGTCCGACTCTTTGAGACCCCATGGACTGCAGGACGCCAGGCTCTGTCCTCTACTATCTCCCAGAGTTTGCTCAAATTCATGTTCATTGAGTCGGTGATGCTATCTAACCACTTCATTCTTTGTCCCTTTCTCCTTTTGCCTTCAGTCTTTCCCAGCATCAGGGTCTTTTCCAGTGAATCAGCTCTTCACATTGGGTGGCCAAGAACTGGCGTTTCATCTTCAGCATCAATCCAATATTCAGGGTTGATTGATTTCCTTTAGGAGTGAATCCAGATCAAAATAACAGTTACAATGCTGCCTGTTTTTACACACTTGTTCATAAGGTTAAACGAAACCATGTGTAAAGCACTTAACGCAGTGATTGGTGCATAGTAAGTGCTTAAAGAATGTTAGTTGCGGTGGATGCTACCACTATGCGCATCAACATTATGACGGAGGATGCTGTTCTCGTCAGGAGAGCAATACTTCATCTTGAGTGGAGGGGTGGTAGTAACCTCAAAAGTCTTTCTTATATAGCTGAGCCTGTAGGACTGGGTCAACCAAAAGGACGTGTGGTAAAGAAGAGGGTAGAGCATTCCAGCCAAAGTTTTACCTTTTAAAAAATGTATGATCTGTGATACAGAAATAAATACATTATTTAAATATTTTAATATGTAGTATTTACTTTCAACCTGTATTTCTTAGGTCACAACTCTCTATACTTTATAAAAGTTTATTTTGCTATTAGAATTTTCATGGAATATTTTTATCCATTTTAATAAAGTGTTGACTCTCAGTGAAACCTTATTTTTTCCTTGGAAACGATATCATTACTATATGATAACCTTACCTAATTTTAGAATTCCTTCTTATCACAGACTCAGGAAAGCCTGGCTATTTCCTATTTCCTTTTGCTTCTTTACAAATAATGTCAAAGTGCAAGTATTATTTACCTTTTTTTTCCCCCTTCTCCTTCATTTCCATGTTAGCTATCTTATTTGTGTGAGAATAGGCATCTAATCATCCTTGGGCAATTCTTGATGAACGCTCAGCTGCCCTGGTGATACAAATATAATATTCAAAAACAAATCATACCCCTTCCTAACATATGTAAAACCTGGTGCTCTTTCTGACACATGTACAGACCTCTGGGACCCACATAATAACCAGTGGGGTAGGTAGGACAGTTTTAGAGATTGGGAAACTGCTGTCAAAAGTATTGTTGCTTGCCTAAATTGACCCAGTAAAAATCAGAGCTGGGCAGGGAAATGAGGTTCTCCTGACCCCAAAGCTTGTTATTTCTAATATAAACACAAACATATAATAAAGTAGACCCTATGCTGTCATAAACCTCCTTTTCAGAGACCTCTAATTACCTGTGAAGGTAGGATGATGTTCTGCAGAAAACTCAGTATGTCTTCTTTATTTTTATTTTTTTACATTTTATGATTCTAAGCTTCTGCCAATGGACATAAATTACTAATTATTTTAACTCTTCACTGGTTTAGTAATTTTTTTTTAATAATTCAAGAAGAATGTATTAGAATCCATTTTAGTATTTGCATGATTCTGAATAATCATTTATCTTGCCCATTCTTGTGAGTTTCCTGAGGACATCTTCTATGACTTTATCTTGGACGCATTTCACAGTTTTTCTCATTGAGTATCACATCTACTGGAAATGTTTTGGACGAATGACTGTTGACTTTTCTAGAGTAGATCACACAGTTCTTTATTTTTGACCGTTTGCAAGATAGGTGGTTGTAGTAGCCAACTTCCAAATGTCCCCCAGTGATCCTTACTCTCTTGTATTCATGTCCTTGGGTTCCATCCCACTTGGAGTAGGGCTGGCTTGTGTAAAAGGGTGCTGCTGTCAGAGACTGAGGTCCGAGACCAGATCATAAAACCCGTTGCAGCTCCCATCTTGCTCTTTGGATCCCTTGTTCTGGGCGAGCTAGCGGCCATCTCCTGAAGCTATAGCCGTCTGGGCTCAGCTTTGTGGAGACATGCGTGATGAACCAAGGAGACCCATCAAGTCTGCGTGAGTAGGCCGTCTAGGCAGTGAGTCCCCTGCCGCAGTCAAGCGCTCAGATGCCTGCAAACCCTGGCCGCTGTGTTGAGCTAACATCATGAAAGAGGGACTGGAGCCACACAACAAAACTGCCGCCCAAGTCATGACCTGCGTAACCCAAACAAGAATGTTTATTGTTTTCAGCCACTAGGTTTGGGGATGATTTGTTATACTGAGAAATAATTAACAAGTATAGTCTTTATCTGAAATGATTTTAAACCTCTTGATAGTTGGGCGCTTTTAAAATGGAAGTGCTCAACATTTGTGTGTGTATTTAAGATGGAAAGTGAAAGTGTAGGTTGTTCAATCACGTGTGACTCTTCGCAACCCCATGGACTGTAGCCTGCTTCTGTCCATGACATTCTCCAGGCAGAAATATTAGAGTGGGTAGCCGTTCCTCTCTCCAGGGAGTCTTCCCCACAGAGAGACTGAACCTGGGTCTCCTACATTGCAGGCAGGTTCTTTACCATCTGAGCCACCAAGGAAGTCTACAAAATGGTATATACCTTTTATTTGTTCATCTACATTCAATGTTATAATTAAAAAATGATTCTTTTAATTCATTTTACCAATAGTCATTTCATATTTTTAATTTAAGATGGAGGAATTAAATGGAAAACATTCATAACACTGAAGTGTTAGGCAGTGATAGACTATTGAATTGACTTCATAACTGTTATAATGTGTTTTAACCTATTTATATCTTATAATATTAATGAAAGATCTTGAAGAGGCTCCCTCTTAATAAAAAAAATAGTTGTAATCCTTGAGTATTACTTTTATCTTAGTATTTGTAAGATTTATTCATCGATCTAATAATGCCTCAATGAAGTTGAAGTAAGGATGAGAGGAAGAATGATAAGGCAATAAATATTTT
>SJYX01006414.1:0-22111 GCA_006410675.1 Oreotragus oreotragus
ATGTACACCCGTGGTGGATTCATGTCAATGTATGCCAAATCCAATACAGTACTGTAAAGTAAAATAAATAAATAAATAAAAAGAAATAAAGAAGGCTAAAAAAAAAAAATATTTTGGCACTCATCCTTCTAATGGTCCAACTCTGACATCCATACATGACTATAGAAAAAAAAAACATAGCTTTGACTATATGGATCTTTGTCGGCAAAGTAATGTGTCTCCTTTTGAATACCCTGTCTAGGTTTGTCTTAACTATTTTTCCAAGAAACAAGTGTCTTTTAATTTCATGGCTACAGTCACCCTCCACATTGATTTTTGAGCCCAAGAAAATGAAATTTGACATTTTATCCACATTTTCAACATTTATTTTCAATGAAGTAATAGGACCTGATGCCATGATTTTCATTTTTTGAATGTTGAGTTTTAAAATAGTTTTTCACTCTCATCTTTCACTTCCATCAAGAGGCTCTTTAGATCCTTTTCACTTTCTACCATTAAGGTGGTATCAGCTTCATATCTGAGGTTATTGATATTTCTCCTGGCAATATTGATTTCAGCTTGTGAGTCATCCAGCCCAGCCTTTCCTATGATGTACTCTGCATATAAGTTAAATAAGCAGTGTGCCAATACACAATCTTGATGTACTCCTTTCTCAATTTTGAACCAGTCCATTCTTCCATGTCTGGTTCTAGCTGTTTCTTCTTGTCCTGCATACAGATTTCTCAAGAGGCAGGTAATGTGGTCTGGTATTCCCATCTCTTTAACAACATTCCACAATTTGTTGTGATACATAAAGTCAAAGGTTTCAGCATAGTCAATAAAGCAGAAGTAGATGCTTTTTGGAATTCCCTTGCTTTTTCTAACACCCAGAGTATGTTGGCAATTTAATCACTGGTTCCTCTGCCTTTTCCAAATCCATCTAGTACATCTGGAAGTTTTAAGTTCAAGTACTGTTGAAGCCTAACTTAAAAGATTTTGAGCATAATCTTGCTCAGTTCAGTTCAATTCAGTCACTCAGTCATGTCTGGCTCTCTGCGACCCCATGAATAGCAACAACCCAGGCCTCCCTGTCCATCATCAAATCCCGGAGTTCACTCAGACTCACGTCCATCGAGTCCATGATGCCATTCAGCCATCTCATCCTCGGTTGTCCCCTTCTCCTCCTGCCCCCAATCCCTCCCAGTCTTTTCCAATGAGTCAACTCTTCGCATGAGGCGGCCAAAGTACTGGAGTTTCAGCTTTAGCATCATTCTTTCCAAAGAAATCCCAAGGCTGATCTCCTTCAGAATGGACTGATTCTCAAGAGTCTTCTCCAACACCACAGTTCAAAAGCATCAATTCTTCAGTGCTCAGCCTTCTTTACAGTCCAACTCGCACATCCATACATGACCACTGGAAAAACCATAGCTTTAACTAGACGGACCTTTGTTGGCAAAGTAATGTCTTTGCTTTTCAGTATGCTATCTAGGATGGTCATAACTTTTCTTCCAAGGAGTAAGAATCTTTTAATTTCATGGCTGCAGTCACCGTCTGCAGTGGTTTTGGAGCCTAAGAAGATAATCTCTGACACTGTTTCCACTGTTTCCCCATCTATTTCCCATGGAGTGATGGGACTGGATGCCATAATCTTCATTTTCTGAATGTTGAGCTTTAAGCCAACTTTTTCACTCTCCATTTTCACTTTCATCAAGAGGCTTTTTATTTCTTCTTCACTTTCTGCCACAAGGGTGGTGTCATCTTCATATCTGAGGTTATTGATATTTCTCCTGGCAATCTTGATTCCAGCTTGTGCTTCTTCCAGCCCAGAGTTTCTCATGATGTACTCTGCATATAAGTTAAATAAGCAGGGTGACAATATATAGCCTTGACGTACTGCTTTTTCTATTTGGAACCAGTCTGTTGTTCCACATCCAGTTGTGAAACTAGTGCATTTGTATGGTAATTTGAACATTTTTGGCATTGCCCTTCTTTGAGATTTGAATGAAAACTGACCTTTTTTGTACCTGTGGCCAGTGCTGAATTTTCCAAATTTGCTGGCATAATGAGTACAGTATCATCAACTTTTAGGATTTGAAATTGCTCAGCTGGAATTCCACCATCTCCACCAGCTTTGTTCTTGGTAATGCTTCCTAAGGCCCACTTGACTTCACATTTCAGGATGCCTGCCTCTAGATGAGTGACCACACCTTCATGGCTAGCTTGGTCAATAAGAACTGTTCTGTATAGTTCTTATGTGTATTCTTGCCACTTTTACTTAATCTCTTCTGCTTGTCTCAGGTCCTTGCCATTTTTGTCCTTTCTTGTGCCTATATTTGCGTGACATGTTCCCTTTGTGTCTCCAATTTTCATAAAGAGATCTCTAGTCTTTCCCATTCTATTATTTTCCTCTATTTCTTTTCATTGTTCACTTAAGAAGACTTTCTTATCTATCCTTGCTATTCTCTGGAATTCTGCATTCAGTTGGGTATATATTTCCCTTTCTCCTTTACCTTTCTATTATTTTCTTTTCTCAGCTATTTTAAGGCCACCTCGGACAACCACTTTGCCTTCTTGCTTCTGTCTTTCTTGGGGATGGTTTTGGTGACCACCTCTTGTACAATGTTACAAACTTCCATCCATAGTTCTTCAGGTAGTATGTCTACCAAATATAGTCCTTTGAATTTATTCATCACCTGTAAAATATAATCATGATGGATTTGATTTAGGTCATACCTGAATGGCCTATTGTTTTCCTATTTTTCTTCAATTTAAGCCTGAATTTTGAAGTAAGGAGCTGATGACCTGAGCTATAGTCAGCTCTAGGTCTTACTGTATAGAGCTTCTCCATCTTTGGCTGCAAAGAATATAATCAATCTTGTTTCAGTACTGTCAATCTGGTAATGTTTATCTATATAGTCATCTCTTGTGTTGCTGGAAGAGGATGTTTGCTATGACCAACACATTCTCTTGGCAAAATTCTGTTAACCTTTGCCCTGCTTCATTTTGTATCCCAAGAACAAACTTGCCACCATGTATCTCTTGATTTCCTACTTTTGCATTCTAGTCTCTTATAATGACAAATAAAATATTTTTTTATATTAGTTCTAGAATATCTTATTGGTGTTCATAGAATCTTTCAGCTTCAGCTTCTTTGACATTAGGGATTGGGGCATAAACTTGAATTACTGTGATGTTGACTGGTTTGCTTTGGAAATCTACTGAGATCTTTCTGTCATTTTTGAGACTACAATCACGTATTACATTTTGGGCTCTCATGTTGACTATGAGGGTTACTCCATATCTTCTAAGGGAAACTTGCCCACAGTAGTAGATATAATGATACTCTGAATTAAATTCACCCATTCCAGTCCATTTTAGTTCACTGATTCCTAAAATGTTGATATTCACTCTTGCCATCTTCTGATTGACCACTTCCAATTTGCCTTGATTCATAGACCTAACATTCAAGGTTCCAATGCAATATTGTTCTTCACAGCATCAGATTTTACTTTCACCACATGGTATAAATGCTGCTGAGCATCATTTCCCCTTTGGCTCAGCCTCTTCCTTCTTTCTGTAGCTTTTTCTTTGTTCTTCCCCAGTAGTATATAGAAACCTACTGACCTGAGGTTTTCATCTTCTAATGTCATATCTTTTTGCACTTTCACACTGTTAATATGGTTCTCAAGATAAGAATACTGAAGTGGATTGCCCTTCACTTCTCCAATGGTTTGCCATTTCCTTCTCAATTGGACCATGTTTCATTAGTTCCTACTTGCAGGGGCATGGCCTTCAGCTGCTCAATGCAGGTGGATGACATTCCTGGTGTACTGGTTGACCCACTGCTTGTCCTTGTTGAACATGTAAACCTTCACTGCCCATCAGGTGTCAGTCAACATGCAGTCAAGTTTCAAGGCAAAGCCCCTGCTGAAGTGGCTGGAAGGGGGTCCTGGGAAGGTGGGAGCTGATGTTGGAGAATGCCCAGGAATGGAGGTCCCCCAGGTCTCACCACTCTCACTGTCTACCATGAAGCTGATCCACCACCCAGATGTCACTGTCCACCCTGGGAACAATCCACCACCCAGTTTTAAACTATAAGAAGACACAGTAAATTTTACTGTATGAAATTCACTGATTAGTTAAAATTAACAATTGAGTTCATGAAACATCCCTTCTGTAAACAGGGAGGCAAAGACAAATTCAATTATGTTTAGCAAAACAACATCACCAACACTCAATGGTGATCAACTAAATTATGGTGCATTAATTTCCTAGGGCTTCCATGACAAAACACTAAAACTAGATGGCTTAATTAAAATAACAGACATGTGTTCTCTACATCTTTAAAGAATAGACATTTAAAATCAAGGCGCCCACAGGGTTGGTTCATTCACTCTTGTGAGTTCAGATGGAGAATATTTCCCATGCCTATCTCCTATCTTCTTGGAGTTGCTGGCAGTCCCTGGCATTCAAAGGACTGGAGATGCATCACTCCAATCTCTGTCTTCCCATGGTTTCTCCTTTTTTGCATATCTCTGTGTCTCATTAGAGAACACTAGAATATGATATTTTCCTCCTTCTATAAGTATTACATTAGTAAGAGCATCAACCATTAGATTTAGGATGCACATTAATCCAGTGTTATCTCATCTTAACTGATTACATATGCAAAATATTTATTTTCAATTAAGGTCACATTCTGAAGTTTCAGTTGGGCATGATTTTTCTGGTACATTATTCAGTCCACATCAGTCAGTCATCAGTCAGTTCAGCTGCTCAGTCATGTCCGACTCTTTGTAATCCCTTGCACTGCAGCACACCAGCCTTCCCAGTCCATCACCAACTCCCAGAGTTTGCTCAAACTCATGTCCATTGAGTCAGTGATGCCATCTAACCATCTCATCCTCTGTTGTCCCCTTCTCCCACCTTCAACCTTTCCCTGCATCAGGGTCTTTTCCAATGAATCAGTTCTTCTTATTAGGTGGCTAAAGTATTGGAGCTTCAGCATCAGCATCAGTCCCTCCAATGAATATTCAGGACTGATTTCCTTTAGGATTGACTGGTTAGATCTCCTTGCAGTCCAAGGGACTCTCAAGAGTCTTCTCCAATACCACAGTTCACAAGCATAAATTCTTCAGCATTCAGCTTTCTTTATGGCCCAAATCTCATATCCATACATGACTATTGAAAAAGCCATAGCTTTGACTAGACAGACTTTGTTGGCAAATGTCTCTGTCTAGGTCTGCCATAGTTTTTCTCCCAAAGAACAAGCATCTTTTAGTTTGATGACTGCAGTCACCATCTGCAGTAATTTACATTAGATAGTAAATAAAAACTCTTCTACTCACAGGAAATGCAAGCTAAAGCACAATGTTGTCCATGGATATTTTATCTCCCTATTCAGTTAGTCTCAATTTTATTCTTCTGCACAACAGCTATGTTTACATATAATTTCAGGTTAAAGCAAGTCACAACCATTGATAGTTACTTTATCAATCCCCAGACCTTTCCTGGAAAATAAGCACAAGAAGTCAGAGTCATATGACCATTGCCTCGGGTTCTGATTATAAAATTCATTCTCTGTTTTGATTTAAAGCAAAGGATTTAGAATTCATGAAACTAAACAAAAACTTCTAAAATGAACTTTAGAGAACTATATATATCTTCTCTAGATCTGCTTTGTAAAGCTCCTGGCAAAGAACTAGCAGTTGGATGTAAGTTGCATTAATTCATAAATTGCATTGAAATTGTTGAAAAAATGCATCCTGCTTTGTAGTGAACTGTAAAGATATAGATATTAAATATATACACACGTGCACATATGCATTTATGTACATGCATGCACACTTATACAGATGAAAAACAGAAAAAAAGGGGTTATCCTCATACCTTGAACTATTTTATTGTAAGAAAAAAATGCATATTCAAATGATATAGTTTTATAGCTGTTCAGAAAACAAATTCACTGTTTTGGTCTTTGCCTCTCAGATTCTTGTTATAACAGTTTTTCAGTCAATTTTATTAAAACTTTCTGTCAAACCTGTCCTCTTGTCCACCACACCTTGTTCTTATAGTTTTATTTTGTCACAGGTCATAGTAAAATGATGTGAATATGGCTGAGAGGCAGCATACAGTAAAAATTAAGAGCACTGATTCTGGAAGCAGATGGCCTGCACTGAAATCCAGTCCCACTCATGTGTGAATGTGAAATGGGTACTTGACCTCTATAAGCCTAGTTTCCTTATTTGTAAGACTGAAATAACAAAAATAATATATCCCATGTAGGAATATTGTCAGGATGAAGTAAGTTAATATCTCTAAAACTTTCACATATAGAATATAATCTGTTAAATAACAAAACATATGCTAGAACAGAGGCTCACTGATGCTGCGTCTAGTGTGTTCCATCCCCATCGTTCTCTCCCGTACCACATGCAGAGCTCTTCACTTCCCATATATGCACTGCAATATTTATCTGCATAACATATAGTCACAGTAATGTGGGTTACCTTCCCCCAGCAAAATTCCTTTCTCTGCATATGGATTATTTTTATCCAGCGGGGAAAAGGATATCTATCCATCCTGGAGATTTATGGTACTGCCAGTACAAAAAACTATAAGTGCTCATCTAGTATGCTGCTGCTACTGCTGCTAAGTCGCTTCAGTCGTGTCTGACTCTGTGCGACCCCACAGACAGCAGCACATTGGGCTCTGCCATCCCTAGGATTCTCCAAGCAAGAACACTGGAGTGGGTTGCCATTTCCTTCTCCAATCCATGAGAGAAATTGAAAGTGAAGTCACTCAGTCGTGTCTGACTCAGCGACCCCATGGACTGCAGCCTACCAGGCTCCTCTGTCCATGGGTGTCTCCAGGTAAGAGTACTGGAGTGGGATGCCATTGCCTCATCCAGTATGGAACTTAATATTTTGAAAAGGTGTCTTGAAAGTTTCTTTCCAACCTTCTCTTGAACAAGCTAAAATAGTCCACCTCAAAACCTATCTTCTCCTAAAGACTTTTACATTAACCTCAGAAATACATTTCTTCTTATGTGTCTCTCAACATTATTTTTGTGTTCTATAAGGATATGATTCATAAATGTTAGCATAGCTTGTAAAACTGGAAAGCATAGTAGAATTGTCTAAGCTTGTGGTTATTGCCAGTTATTACAGTCAACACAGAGTTTAGATTTGTCTTTGAAAACATGTGACTGGGCCCATCATCACAGGTATGGAATATATGATGCAATGGAGTGGTGGTTTCATGTCTGATTTCTGAAGTTTGATATTGATGTGTCACAAGACAGACAGGCCACTTCAAAATATTCAAAAGGAATAAACTGATTATTTTGCAAGAGTTGGACTTGACTAAAATGACTTACCAAGAGAAACATCTAGTACCAGAAGAAGAGTCTGATACTCCTTTGTTCCTCTGAAAGGAGAAACAAAATCTTGAAGGAAGGTATATTTATGCCTGGAGGATGGAGGGCAGCCTTATCACTGAAGAAAGGAGATTTGTGGCAAAGGAAGTGTAAACACACTTTATTCCTTCTTTAGTAACTGGTTGATCCAAGCTCAAACCCTTTTTTTTTTTTTTTTTTTGGTCAAATCTTCAAAAATAATTTATTATTCATCTAAAATGGTATGTAAACAGTCTGTTTCAGTCAATTTTCAGGTTTCATACCTGTGGAGCCTCCATACATACAAAATTAAACTTATTTTTCTCCTGTTAATCTATCATGTATCGATTTAATTATTAAAACAGCCAAAGAACCAAGAGGGCTAGAGGAGAAAATGTCCCTCCTCTAGAAGATAAACTATGGTGCCTTTCTCTTGGCATCAGAGTGGCACAGACAGTATTTCTCTGGGGATCTCTTGAAAGTGTAGATTCTTATTCAGTAACTCTATGTTGGGGCCCAAGATTCTGCATTTCCAACAAACTTCAGCTGAGGATGATGCTGTCCAGAGAACCATAGTTTGAGTCTTAAGGCCTTAGAAGCTCATTGCTTAATATCTTAAAATTTCTATTTGCTCATCACCAACTCGATGGACATGAGATTGAGCAAGATCCAGGAGTTGATGATGGACAGGGAAGCCTGGCATGCTGCAGTCCATGGGGTCTCAAAGAGTCAGACACAACTGAGTGACTAAACTAAACTGAACTGAAAATGGAGCTACTGTGAACATTAGATATACAATGCATAGAAAGGGGCTTCATCACACAACTAGGCACAGACCATCATTAGATATTTTATTAATATCATTATTAAACCCAGCTTTATGTGTTTGGACCTATGCATTACACAAAGCACAGTTTTAAAAATAGCTGACAACAGAAGAGAACCTAAAGGCAAAAGAAATAAAGAAAGATATACACATTTGAATGCAGAGTACCAAATAAAATCACGGAGAGATAAGAAAGCCTTCCTCAGTTATCAGTGCAAAGAAATAGAGGAAACCAATGGAATGGGAAAGACTAGAGATCTCTTCAAGAAAATTAGAGATATCAAGGGCACATTTCATGCAAAGATAGGCACAATGAAGGTCAGAAATGGTATGGACCTAACAGAAGCAGAAGATATGAGGGAGAGGTGGCAAGAACACACAGAAGAACTATACAAAAAAGATCTTCATGACCCAGATAATCATGATGGTGTTTCCTTTCTCTGCATATGGATTATTTTTATCCAGCGGGGAAAAGGATATCTATCCATCCTGGAGATTTATGGTACTGCCAGTACAAAAAACTATAAGTGCTCATCTAGTATGCTGCTGCTACTGCTGCTAAGTCGCTTCAGTCGTGTCTGACTCTGTGCGACCCCACAGACAGCAGCACATTGGGCTCTGCCATCCCTAGGATTCTCCAAGCAAGAACACTGGAGTGGGTTGCCATTTCCTTCTCCAATCCATGAGAGAAATTGAAAGTGAAGTCACTCAGTCGTGTCTGACTCAGCGACCCCATGGACTGCAGCCTACCAGGCTCCTCTGTCCATGGGTGTCTCCAGGTAAGAGTACTGGAGTGGGATGCCATTGCCTCATCCAGTATGGAACTTAATATTTTGAAAAGGTGTCTTGAAAGTTTCTTTCCAACCTTCTCTTGAACAAGCTAAAATAGTCCACCTCAAAACCTATCTTCTCCTAAAGACTTTTACATTAACCTCAGAAATACATTTCTTCTTATGTGTCTCTCAACATTATTTTTGTGTTCTATAAGGATATGATTCATAAATGTTAGCATAGCTTGTAAAACTGGAAAGCATAGTAGAATTGTCTAAGCTTGTGGTTATTGCCAGTTATTACAGTCAACACAGAGTTTAGATTTGTCTTTGAAAACATGTGACTGGGCCCATCATCACAGGTATGGAATATATGATGCAATGGAGTGGTGGTTTCATGTCTGATTTCTGAAGTTTGATATTGATGTGTCACAAGACAGACAGGCCACTTCAAAATATTCAAAAGGAATAAACTGATTATTTTGCAAGAGTTGGACTTGACTAAAATGACTTACCAAGAGAAACATCTAGTACCAGAAGAAGAGTCTGATACTCCTTTGTTCCTCTGAAAGGAGAAACAAAATCTTGAAGGAAGGTATATTTATGCCTGGAGGATGGAGGGCAGCCTTATCACTGAAGAAAGGAGATTTGTGGCAAAGGAAGTGTAAACACACTTTATTCCTTCTTTAGTAACTGGTTGATCCAAGCTCAAACCCTTTTTTTTTTTTTTTTTTTGGTCAAATCTTCAAAAATAATTTATTATTCATCTAAAATGGTATGTAAACAGTCTGTTTCAGTCAATTTTCAGGTTTCATACCTGTGGAGCCTCCATACATACAAAATTAAACTTATTTTTCTCCTGTTAATCTATCATGTATCGATTTAATTATTAAAACAGCCAAAGAACCAAGAGGGCTAGAGGAGAAAATGTCCCTCCTCTAGAAGATAAACTATGGTGCCTTTCTCTTGGCATCAGAGTGGCACAGACAGTATTTCTCTGGGGATCTCTTGAAAGTGTAGATTCTTATTCAGTAACTCTATGTTGGGGCCCAAGATTCTGCATTTCCAACAAACTTCAGCTGAGGATGATGCTGTCCAGAGAACCATAGTTTGAGTCTTAAGGCCTTAGAAGCTCATTGCTTAATATCTTAAAATTTCTATTTGCTCATCACCAACTCGATGGACATGAGATTGAGCAAGATCCAGGAGTTGATGATGGACAGGGAAGCCTGGCATGCTGCAGTCCATGGGGTCTCAAAGAGTCAGACACAACTGAGTGACTAAACTAAACTGAACTGAAAATGGAGCTACTGTGAACATTAGATATACAATGCATAGAAAGGGGCTTCATCACACAACTAGGCACAGACCATCATTAGATATTTTATTAATATCATTATTAAACCCAGCTTTATGTGTTTGGACCTATGCATTACACAAAGCACAGTTTTAAAAATAGCTGACAACAGAAGAGAACCTAAAGGCAAAAGAAATAAAGAAAGATATACACATTTGAATGCAGAGTACCAAATAAAATCACGGAGAGATAAGAAAGCCTTCCTCAGTTATCAGTGCAAAGAAATAGAGGAAACCAATGGAATGGGAAAGACTAGAGATCTCTTCAAGAAAATTAGAGATATCAAGGGCACATTTCATGCAAAGATAGGCACAATGAAGGTCAGAAATGGTATGGACCTAACAGAAGCAGAAGATATGAGGGAGAGGTGGCAAGAACACACAGAAGAACTATACAAAAAAGATCTTCATGACCCAGATAATCATGATGGTGTGATTACTCACCTAGAGTTAGACATCCTGGAATGCAAAGTCAAGTGGGCCTAGGAAGTATCACTATGAACATAGCTATGGAGGTGATGGAATTCCAGTTGAGCTATCTCAAATCCTAATATACGATGCTGCGAATGTGGTGCACTCAATATGCCAGCAAATTTGGAAAACTCAGCATTGGCCACAGGACTGGAAAAGGTCAGTTTTCATTCCAATCCCAAAGAAAGAAATTCCAAAAAATGCTCAGGCTACCACACAATTGTACTCATCTCACACACTAGAAAAATAATGCTCAAAATTATCCAAGCCAGGCTTCAGCAATATATGATACATGAAATTTCAGATGTTCAAGTTGGATTTAGAAAAGGCAAAGGAACCAGAGATCAAATTGCCAACATCCATTGGATCATGAAAAAGCAAGAGAGTTCTAGAAAAACATCAACTTCTGCTTTATTGACTATGCCAAAGCTTTTGATTGTGTGGGTCACCACAAACTGTGGAAAATTCTGAAAGAGATGGGAATACCAGACCACCTAACCTGCCTCCTGAGAAATCTATATGCATGTCAAGAAGCAACAATTAGAACTGGACATGGAACAACAGATAAGTTCCAAATCAGGAAAGGAATACTTCAAGGCTGTATAAAGTCACCCTGCTTATTTACCTTATCTGCAGAGTACATCATTCAAAATGCCAATCTGGTGAAGCACAAGCTGGAATCAAGATTGCTGGGAGAAATATCAATAATCTCAATTATGTAAATAACATCACCCTTATGGTACTCTTGCCTGGCAAATCCCATGGACGGAGGAGCCTGGTGGGCTGCAGTCCATGGGGTCACTAAGAGTCAGACACGACTGAGAGACTTCCCTTTCACTTTTCATTTTCATGCATTGGAGAAGGAAATGGCAACCCACTCCAGTGTTCTTGCCTGGAGAATCCCAGGGACAGGGGAGCCTGGTGGGCTGCAGTCCATGGGGTCGCTAAGAGTCGGACATGACTGAGTGACTTCCCTTTCCCTATGGCAGAAAGCAAAGAAGAACTAAAGAACCTCTTGATGAAAGTGAAAGAGTAGAGTGAAAAAGTTGGCTTAAAACTCAACATTCAGAAAACTAAGATCATGGTAACTGGTCCCATTATTTCTTGGCAAATAGATGTGGAAACAATGGAAACAATGAGAGATTTTATTTTCTGGACTCCAAAATCACTTCAGATGGTGATTGCAGCCATGAAATTAAAAGACGTTTGCTCCTTGGAAGAAAAGCTATGACCAACCTAGGCAGCATATTCAAAAGTAGAGACATTATTTTGCCAACAAAGGTCTGTCTAGTTAAAGCTATGGTTTTTCCAGTAGTCATGTATGGATACAAGAGTTGGAGTATAAAGTAAGCTGAGCACTGAAGAAATGATGCTTTTGAACTATGGTGTTGGAGAAGACTCCTGAGAGTCCCTTGGATAGCAAGGAGATCTAACCAGTCCATCCTAAAGGAAATCAGTGCTGAATATTCATTCAATAGAGTGATGCTGAAGCTGAAACTCCAATATTTTGGCCACATGAGGGGAACAAATGACTCATTGGAAAAGACCCTGAGGCTGTGAAAGATTGAAGGTGAGAGGAGAAGGGCACGACAGAGGATGAGATGGCTGGATGGCATCACCGACTCAACGGACATGAGTTTGAGTAATCTCCAGAAGTTAGTGATGCACAGGGAAGACTGGTGTGCTTCAATCCAAAGGGTCGCAAAGAGTTGGACGCAAGTGAGCGACTGAACTGAACTGAAAAGGTATTTGGTTTAATACTCTGGTGTCACCATCTTGAATTATTAATTTTATCTTGAAAGCTTTATAACTGAATTTCAGTGGGAAATTGGGGCATGTCTGTGAGTAGACAAGATATTGGAGATAAGCATCTTTACCAACATTTCTTGCCAACCACTTGTGTTTAAAATTCTTAGTGTACTTAGAGCATATGATGCTAAGGTACCCAAAGTGAAACAGAACTCAATAATACTTAAAAGTTGAAAGAAGTGTGTTACATATACAAAAGTAATAACTGAGGTCATGCTTCCCCAAGAGACCACACTTTCCATCTGACCCAGAATATGTTTTGAATGTAGAATGAAAACAATTACAATCTAAGAACAATGAAAAATCCAGGATCCACATTACACTCTTCCTTACTCAAGTTATTTCCCTGTGTATTAACTAACTATGCTTTGAAGGAAAGGGAAATATAAGACAGTCCATAGATCTTTTCTTTTCAATTATTTATTACTTGTTATTAAGCTGAAGGTAGAGAGTATTTGGTCAAACATATATGCATTAAAAGTAAAATGCAAACAGTTTAATTAGCTTTGTGTAGTGTTTCCATTGTTCTGGTAGGAACAAAATATATATAAATGTACATGCTTGAAATACAAAATTTTGCAATTTTGGTGATTCCACATACAAGTTAAATACTTTCATATTTGCATGTAAAACTCATATAAAGTTCTTGTTGATAATTTACAGTTAATTTTTCACTAGCTAGAATGACATTAAATGACAAATAAAACACACTATGCAAACTTGAAAGAGAGACCATGTACTACAAAGGAAAAAGTTTATATTTTAATATCTTTATGGTACTTTTCTACTGCTGTTTGAACTGGGGGTCCTAAAATTTCATTTTATACTAAATGCTATAGTTTATGTAGCAGACTCTACCATAATTATTATAACAATTATCAACAGATCTGGGCAGGGACTTTAGGTTGAAAAATCCCTGATGAAACTAGAAACATCTGTGTAAAGTTATTACTCAGATCAGGAACATATACCTTATTTACAGTTGAGCACAATTTCCACTTTATAATTTATTTTAAAACTGAGAATACTTTTTAAATTGCACAGATATGGGATTCTGAGGAATGTCAGATTAATTATCTTGTTTTGTTCAAATTTTCCTATGAAAAGAAAATATAAGCATGGTGTTTGTTCCATCTCATTTCATCTAGAATTGGCCCCTCTGTTCTCTGAATGCATGTTTTATTTCATATTGCCATACGTATGGCTGCTGCTGCTGCAGTCTATATTTTTACCTGCATCTTAGTGCCTCAGGTCCCCAACTCCCCTTTGCCTTGGAGTCCATTTTTGCAGCATTTTTCAGATTGGATCAATGATTTCCACACAATATCATCTCTTCCTGATGACTGAGTGAGTAAGTAGACTAAGTAACTCAACTGACTGAACCCATTTTAATAATTATAAAAGGAATGGGGTGCCAGTTCCTGAGGCATTATGTTAACTTCTAGTTTTGAATGCATTTATGCTTTCACCAAAGTAAAAGAAGCAATGTGTCAGTTATCATAGAGTACTGCTTTTATCTTCCTACAATGGGGCAGTTTGATTCCACTAGTTCAATTTATTATTGTGAGATAAATAATAGTTCTTATAATTGAGAATGATCAGAAAGACACTGGACACAGTTTCTAAAGGTAAGAACTGTTTAAATCAGTCTCCAAATGATGGAGCTTTGGCCCTATTTAGTCACCTTTAAATCCATATTCCACTTACATAGTCTCGTTCGGAGCAGCTAAGACTCTCCCCATATATTGCACTGCACAACTGACTCACTTCCTTCTGTGTGTATGTAGAGGAGTTTACTCTCCTCCAATGCTTCATGTATCATCTGGTGCCAGTGGCAGTGAGAATACAACTTTGATAGACTGAAGGGCTGGTCCAATATGGCAAATCCCATACTTGCATTTGGGCACAGTTGAATAAACTCATATAGTTTTGCACACATTCAACAAAATGATGAAAAGGAGGAAAACAAACAAGTAAAAGAAAAGAATTTCCTGTTCAATGCATTCCACTTTTTTCTCTGTTTTAACTTTGTAAGTGAATTCAGTGTCTGTAGAAGGCAATTGATGGCTATAAAAAAAAGTAAAGGAAAATGTTAAAGCCCCAAACCACAATTTGAGTGCTGTTAGGCTTGATTCTTTCTTCCTGCTGGTATCCTCAGCTGGGCTCCTCAGACTTCAAAGGTCATCTCAGCATGTCAGGGCCAAAAGATGGAAGATTCTGCAGAAAGGACTGTAGACCTAATTTTACTGTCTTTTATTAGTTGGGGAGTAAGGGAATGAGGACAAAGAAGGGAAGAATTGACTATGTGTGTATAAGCAAACTAACAAACAAATGATGCCTCAAATTTTCTCCAAACCTCTCAAATATCACTGCCAAAGCATTGTTCTCCACACCAATCATCTCACCTTTTCCAAAGCCTACCTTAAACATATTTTCAACTTCTGACTTTCTGGAATACAATTCTTGTTAATTTCTCTGCCTGTCTCATTCTTGTGATGTGTATTCTTCACGTCTACTTCCTATATGAACTCTTCTTTTATCACCCCAGACCACAACATGCTTTCTGTCGCTAGATATCTGTGAAGGATTTATTATGTTTTACATTTTTGTCATCATTACACTGCATTTTACTTTTTATTTTGCACAACTATGTTTCTTCCTTTAAATAAATTCACTAGTATATTTAAAGAATAAATAAACTAGGGGAAGTTTAGTATTTTTTATCACCCAAAGTGTCTTTTAAATAAGTTCATAAATAATATTTGCTACCCAAGGAGCAGGGGCTGCGCAGGTGCAGGAGGGCCTAGAGGAGCTGTCTCACATCAGGAACTACGGCAGTAAGGAGATACCCCTCATCCAAGGTAAGGAGCAGCTGTGAAGAGACAACCCACGCCCAAGGTAAGAGAAACCCAAGTAAGATGGTAGGTGTTGCAAGAGAGCATCAGAGGGCAGACACACTGAAACCATACTCACAGAAAACTAGTCAATCTAATCACACTAGGACCAGGGCCTTGTCTAACTCAATGAAACCAAGCCATGCCTGCAGGGCAACCCAAGGCGGGCGGGTCATGGTGGAGAGGTCTGACAGAACGTGGTCCACTGGAGAAGGGAATGGCAAGCCACTTCAGTATTCTTGCCTTGAGAACCCCATGAACAGTATGAAAAGGCAAAATGATAGGATATCAAAAGAGAATCTCCCCAGGTCGTTAGGTGCCCAATATGCTACTGGAGATCAGTGGAGAAATAACTCCAGAAAGAATGAAGGGATGGAGCCAAAGCAAAAACAATACCCAGTTGTGCATGTGACTGGTGATAGAAGCAAGATCCGATGCTGTAAAGAACAATATTGCATAGGAACCTGGAATGTCAGGTCCATGAATCAAGGCAAATTGGAAGTGGTCAAACAAGAGATGGCAAGGGTGAACGTCGACATTCTAGGAATCAGCGAACTAAAATGGACTGGAATGGGTGAATTTAACTCAGATGACCATTATATCTACTACTGCGGGCAGGAATCCCTCAGAAGAAATGGAGTAGCCATCATGGTCAACAAAAGAGTCCGAAATGCAGTACTTGGATGCAATCTCAAAAACGACAGAATGATCTCTGTTCGTTTCCAAGGCAAACCATTCAATATCACAGTTATCCAAGTCTATGCCCCAACCAGTAATGCTGAAGAAGCTGAAGTTGAACGGTTTTATGAAGACCTACAAGACCTTGTAGAACTAACACCCAAAAAAGATGTCCTTTTCATTATAGGGGACTGGAATGCTAAAGTAGGAAGTCAAGAAACACCTGGAGTAACAGGCAAATTTGGCCTTGGAATGCGGAATGAAGCAGGGCAAAGACTAATAGAGTTTTGCCAAGAAAATGCACTGGTCATAGCAAACACCCTCTTCCAGCAACACAAGAGAAGACTCTACACATGGACATCACCAGATGGTCAACACCGAAATCAGATTGATTATATTCTTTGCAGCCAAAGATGGAGAAGCTCTATACAGTCAACAAAAACAAGACCAGGAGCTGACTGTGGCTCAGATCATGAACTCCTTATTTCCAAATTCAGACTTAAATTGAAGAAAGTAGGGAAAACCGCTAGACCATTCAGGTATGACCTAAATCAAATCCCTTATGATTATACAGTGGAAGTGAGAAATAGATTTAAGGGCCTAGATCTGATAGACAGAGTTCCTGATGAACTATGGAATGAGGTTCGTGACATTGTACAGGAGACAGGGATCAAGACCATCCCCATGGAAAAGAAATGCAAAAAAGCAAAATGGCTGTCTGGAGAAGCCTTACAAATAGCACTGAAAAGAAGAGAGGCGAAAAGCAAAGGAGAAAAGAAAAGATATAAGCATCTGAATGCAGAGTTCCAAAGAATAGCAAGAAGAGATAAGAAAGCCTTCTTCAGCAATCAATGCAAAGAGATAGAGGAAAACAACAGAATGGGAAAGACTAGAGATCTCTTCAAGAGAATTGGAGATACCAAGGGAACATTTCATGCAAAGATGGGCTCGATAAAGGATAGAAATGGTATGGACCTAACAGAAGCAGAAGATATTAAGAAGAGGTGGCAAGAATACACAGAAGAACTGTACAGAAAAGATCTTCACGACCCAGATAATCATGAGGATGTGATCACTAATCTAGAGCCAGACATCTTGGAATGTGAAGTCAAGTGGGCCTTAGAAAGCATCACTAAGAACAAAGCTAGTGGAGGTGATGGAATTCCCGTTGAGCTGTTTCAAATCCTGGAAGATGATGCTGTGAAAGTGCTGCACTCAATATGCCAGCAAATTTGGAAAACTCAGCAGTGGCCACAGGACTGGAAAAGGTCAGTTTTCATTCCAATTCCAAAGAAAGGCAATGCCAAAGAATGCTCAAACTACCGCACAATTGCACTCATCTCACACGCTAGTAAAGTAATGCTCAAAATTCTCCAAGCCAGGCTTCAGCAATATGTGAACCGTGAACTCCCTGATGTTCAAGCTGGTTTTAGAACAGGCAGAGGAACCAGAGATCAAATTGCCAACATCCGCTGGATCATGGAAAAAGCAAGAGAGTTCCAGAAAAACATCTATTTCTGCTTTATTGACTATGCCAAAGCCTTTGACTGTGTGGATCACAATAAACTGTGGAAAATTCTGAAAGAGATGGGAATACCAGACCACCTAACCTGCCTCTTGAGAAATCTGTATGCAGGTCAGGAAGCAACAGTTAGAACTGGACATGGAACAACAGACTGGTTCCAAATAGGAAAAGGAGTACGTCAAGGCTGTATATTGTCTCCCTGCTTATTTAACTTATATGCAGAGTACATCATGAGAAACGCTGGAATGGAAGAAACACAAGCTGGAATCAAGATTGCCGGGAGAAATATCAATAACCTCAGATATGCTGATGACACCACCCTTATGGCAGAAAGTGAGGAGGAGCTAAAAAGCCTCTTGATGAAAGTGAAGGAGGAGAGTGAAAAAGTTGGCTTAAAGCTCAACATTCAGAAAATGAAGATCATGGCATCTGGTCCCATCACTTCATGGGAAATAGATGGGGAAACAGTGGAAACAGTGTCAGACTTTATTTTTTTGGGCTCCAAAATCACTGCAGATGGTGACTGCAGCCATGAAATTAAAAGACGCTTACTCCTTGGAAGAAAAGTTATGACCAACCTGGATAGTATATTCAAAAGCAGAGACATTACTTTGCCGACTAAGGTCCGCCTAGTCAAGGCTATGGTTTTTCCTGTGGTCATGTATGGATGTGAAAGTTGGACTGTGAAGAAAGCTGAGCACCGAAGAATCGATGCTTTTGAACTGTGGTGTTGGAGAAGACTCTTGAGAGTCCCTTAGACTGCAAGGAGATCCAACCAGTCCATTCTGAAGGAGATCAACCCTGGGATTTCTTTGGAAGAACTGAAGCTAAAGCTGAAACTCCAGTACTTTGGCCACCTCATGCGAAGAGTTGACTCATTGGAAAAGACTCTGATGCTGGGAGGGATTGGGGGCAGGAGGAGAAGGGGATGACCGAGGATGAAATGGCTGGATGGCATCACGGACTCGATGGACATGAGTCTGAGTGAACTCCGGGAGATGGTGATGGATAGGGAGGCCTGGCGTGCTGCGATTCATGGGGTCGCAAAGAGTCGGACACGACTGAGCGACTGAACTGAACTGAACTGAATATTAATAATAATTACTATTATATTTTAAATAAGTATATATAGGCTTTTGTGCAGATTTCATATTTTTCCATATATTTGTATTATAAATATTCAATAAAAGGGTAAAAAGATGATTCTCCTTTTTCATTGGATGCAAATAGCTAAGAGACAGAAACTGTATTTCCAAGTGCCAAGGTCTATCAAACATCAACTTACTCCAGGAGCAGTCCTTTTTATGTATTCTTTCATTGTTTTTGCTTTCTATTAACTATCAAGAGCTAGGAAACTTGATTTCAACTTAATTATATTGGTGAAGAAAGGAGGAAGGAAGATAAACCCATCCATCATAACCAATCAGTCAATTTAAAAGATCGGGGCATATTAACCAGAAAAGCAGATGAGAATAAGCAGGACAAATGTGCAAAAGGCCCAATGGGCATAAACAATATATGCAATGAAAGGAGGCAGTACTGCAGAAAGAGCTCAAAAATAATTGAATGCAAACACTATACATAAATCCAGATGGGATTCAAGCTGTGACCTTGAGGTGAAAAGGCTCCTTAAAGAGAAACCAAAGCTTTCTATTCTAAAAGGATTAAATCTGAAAATCATTCTATTTCTTCGCATTCGTGTTTCACACTTAGTAGTGCTCACATAAAAAGAGCAGATGCACCAGCAGTTTGTTGTTTTCTTTCTTATGTTTCTTTTCTTCCCAGATAGCTGGTATCAGTTTTACCACAGATCAGAGTGGGTGAGCCTTTTTCACCTTCTGATTATGGTTTGTAGTTGTCAGTACCAGGTTAGCAAACTTTCTAATGGAAATTACCAGTGCATGGAAGAATGATAAAGCAATCTGCTCAGGTGGGAGGACTATAGACTCGGGATCTCAAGTCATCTTTTCTAGGGCTCACAATAATGATGAGAGCAAATTTAATAAACTTTTGCATGAAACTTGTAACAGAATATCCTTAGAGTCTATTGTTCCCATTGCACTGCAAAGTAGAGAAGACCAGCAAGGGACTAAAATGTTAAACCCACGTTACATAAGACTTAGTCCTCACAGCTTTTCTATGGCTGCAGTATAGCATTTGAATCCAAATCCTGAAACAGGGTTGCTTGTGGCATTTGCAGTCTGATTCCTTTTTCACCAGACAGGTAGCAATGATCACAGAACTCAAACTTAGTTAGAATGGCAGCTACCAAAACAGACAGTGGTTTCTTATTTAGTTCAGTGCTAGAAAGGATTAAGCCTGGATTAGGAGGGGGAAGGATATATTCCCAATGGGCATTATTTATAACAAGGAAAAGGCATTTTTCCATCCCCCTACAAGAATAACAAGGAGGAAAAATGAATTCCAGCAATGATTCTCCAAATGGCAAGATGTGGGCAGGACTTAAGAAATATACCTTTCTAATTCCTAGGTAATTTATGTGTGTGTCTAAGTATCCAATTAGCAGGCACAGATGCTATTTTGCATTAAAAAATATAGGATTTTACAACTGCAAACCAGCTGTGACCATAAATTTCACCAATCACTTTGCAGAAGTTTACCAAGAATTTAGACTTGAATGTCATGGAATTTATTTTCTTCTGAATTAAAATAATCAAAGATTGATTGACACTTTTTGTCCAGTAAAATATTTTCCTCGAAGAACTGTAGGAAATCACAATACATATACACTGGTAAGCATCACAAAAATCAATAGAAATAGATGATTTCTGACCCATGAAAAATCACTACATTCTAAGCCAACTCTGCACATCAGAATTTTTCACAATGATAGGATTGTTTTATACCTCACTGTCCATTCCTATAGCTCAGCCCATGTGGTAGTTTGAGAACTTGAAATGTGTCTAATGTAGCTATTGGGATAGCATTCTAAATTTCACTTAATTTTAACTAGTTTATTTTTTTCTTTTTTTTAATTTTTATTTTTACTTTATTTTGCTTTGCAATACTGTATTGATTTTGCCATACATTGACATGAATCAGCCACGGCTGTACATGAGTTCCCAATCCTGAACCCCCTTCCCACCTCCCACCCCATATCATCTCTCTGGATCATCCCCATGCATCAGCCCTAAGCATCCTGTATCCTGTATCAAACAGAGACTGGCAATTCTTTCCTTACCTGATAGTATACATGTTTCAATGCCATTCTCCCAAATCATTGCACCCTCTCCTTCTTCCACAGAGTCTAAAAGTCCGTTCTATACATCTCTGTCTCGTTTGCTGTCTCGCATAGAGGGTTATCATTACCATCTTTCTAAATTCCATATATATGTGTTAGTATACTGTATTGGTGTTTTTCTTTCTGGCTTACTTCACTCTGTATAATAGGCTCCAGTTTCATCCACCTCACTAGAATTGATTCAAATGTATTCTTTTTAATGGCTGAGTAATACTCCATTGTGCATATGTATCACAGCTTTCTTATCCATTCCTCTGCTGATGGACATCTAGGTTGTTTCCATTTCCTGGCTATTATAAACAGTGCTGTAATAAACATTGGGGTACACGTGTCTCTTTCAAGTCTGGTTTCCTTGGTTTCCAGCAGTGGGATTGCTGGGTCATAAGGCAGTTCTATTTGCAATTTCTTAAGGAATCTCCACACTTTTCTCCATAATGGCTGTACTAGTTTGCATTCCCACCAACAGTGTAAGAGGGTTCCCATTTCTCCACACCCTCTCCAGCATTTATTGCTTGTAGACTTTTGGGTCGTTGCCATTCTGACTGGTTTGAAATGGTACCTCATTGTGGTCTTGATTTGCATTATTCTGATAATGAGTGATGTTAAGCATCTTTTCATGTGTTTGTTAGCCATCCGTATGTCTTCTTTGGAGAAATTTCTATTTAGTTCTTTGGTCCATTTTTTGATCGGGTCATTTATTTTTCTGGACTTGAGCTGCATGAGTTGCTTGTATATTTTTGAGATTAGTTGTTTGTCAGTTACTTCATTTGCTATTATTTTCTCCCATTGAGAAGGCTGTCTTTTCACTTTGCTTATGGTTTCCTTTGTTGTGCAGAAGCTTTTAATTTTAACTAGATCCCATTTGTTTATTTTTGCTTTTATTTCCAGTATTCTGGAAGGTGGATCATAGAGGACCCTGCTGTGATTTACGTCGGAGAGTGTTTTTCCTGTGTTCTCCTCTAGAAGTTTTATGGTTTCTGGTCTTACGTTTAGATCTTTAATCCATTTTGAGTTTATTTTTGTGTGTGGTGTTAGAAAGTGATCTAGTTTCATTCTTTTACAAGTGGTTGACCAGTTTTCCCAGCACCACTTGTTAAAGAGATTGTCTTTACTCCATTGTATATTCTTGCCTCCTTTGTCAAAGA
>SJYX01006414.1:36782-134702 GCA_006410675.1 Oreotragus oreotragus
ATCTCCTTGCAGTCCAAGGGACTCTCAAGAGTCTTCTCCAACACCACAGTTCAAAAGCATCAATTCTTCAGTGCTCAGCCTTCTTCATAGTCCAACTCTCACATCTATACATGACCACAGGAAAAATCATAGCCTTGACTAGACAGACCTTAGTCAGCAATGTAATGTCTCTGCTTTTGAATATACTATCTAGATTGGTCATAAGTTTTCTTCCAAAGAGTCAGCATCTTTTAATTTCATGGTTGCAATCACCATCTGCAGTGATTTTGGAGCCCAAAAAAATAAAGTCTGACACTGTTTCCACTGTTTCCCCATCTATTTCCCATGAAGTGATGGGACCGGATGCCATGATCTTCCTTTTCTGAATGCTGAGGTTTAAACCAACTTTTTCACTCTTTTCTTTCACTTTCATCAAGAGGCTTTTTAGTTCCTGTTCACTTTCTGCCATAAGGGTGGTGTCATCTGCATATCTGAGCTTATTGATATTTCTCCTGGCAATTCTGATTCCAGCTTGTGTTTCTTCCAGTCCAGCATTTCTCATGATGTACTCTGCATATAAGTTAAATAAGCAGGGTGGCAATATACAGCCTTGATGCACTCCTTTTCCTATTTGGAACCAGTCTGTTGTTCCATGTCCAGTTCTAACTGCTGTTCTCTGACCTGCATACAGATTTCTCAAGAGGCAGGTCAGGTGGTCTGGTATTCCCATCTCTTTCAGAATTTTCCACAGTTTCTTGTGATCCACACAGTCAAAGGCTTTGGCATAGTCAATAAAGCAGATATAGATGTTTTTCTGGAACTTGATTGCTTTTTCCATGATCCAGCGCATGTTGGCAATTTGATCTCTGGTTCCTGTGCCTTTTCTCAAACCAGCTTAAATATCAGGAAGTTCATGGTTCAAGTATTGCTGAAGCTTGGCTTGGAGAATTTTGAGCATTACTTTACTAGCATGTGAAATGAGTGCAATTGTGTGGTGGTTTGAGCATTCTTTGCATTGTCTTTCTTTGGAATTGGAATGAAAACTGACCTTTTCCAGTCCTGAGGCCACTGCTTACTTTTCCAAATGTGCTGGCATATTGAGTACAGCACTATCACAGCATCATCTTTTAGGATTTGAAACAGCTCAACTGGAATTCCATCACCTCCACTAGCTTTGTTCATAGCGATGCTTTCCAAGGCCCACTTGACTTCATATTCCAGGATATCTGGCTCTAGAATAACAAAGAAATGAACCCACATTCCTCATTACCAGAATAATCCCTACAGAATGTTTTCTCTGGACATATGAGAAGTAGTAATGTCAAGTTTGTGTTATTGTTATGTCCAAAGATCTAGGACAGAGTGAGTATTTTATTATGACAAGTTAAACACTTAGGTTCTTGCTCAGTGGTTAAGAATTCGCCTGTCAAAGCAGGAGATGAAAGAGGCATGGATTTCGAGGATTCCCTGGAGGAGGAAATGACAACCCATTCCAGTATTCTTTCCTGAAAATTTCCATGAACAGAAGAGTCTGGAGGGCTACAGTTCAGGCTGCAAAGCATCAGAAGTGACTGAGTATCTGAGCACACACACACAAACACAGCAGCGAAGCAAAAACACCATATATATATATTTTTTTTTTAATTTTCAATTTACGCTAAGGTAGTTCATTCTATTTTTTGTTTTATTGGTATACAATTGACTTATAACACTGTATTAGTTTAAGGTTTACAACATAATTAGTTGATGTATATATTACAAAATAATGACAATAGTAAATTTAGTTAACATCCATCACCTCATATAATCACATTTTTTTTATTTATTGTGATGATAACTTTTAAGAATAATTCCTTTAGAAATTTTCAAATATATAAAACATTTCAAATAGCAAAAGAGTATTGATAACTATAGTCACAATGCTATACATTACATCCCAGAACTTATGTGTCTTATAACTGGAAACTTGAACCTTTTGAGCCCCTTCATCCATATTCCCTATACCCTCACCCCCTGCATCTGGCAACAACCAATCTATTTTCTGTCTCTATAAGTTTGCTTTTTTTCAGATTTCACATAAAAGTAAGATCATAGAGTATTTGTTTTTGACATTTCCTTTAGCATAATTCCCTCAACACCTATGGATTTTACTGAAAATGAAAATGGCAAGATTTCCTTCTTTTTTAAGGCTGAATACAGTTCCACTGTGTATATGTATCTCATTTTCTTTATTCATTTGTCAATCAAGGAATACTTAAGGTGTTTCCAGTTCTTGGCTATTGTGAATATGCTGTACTAAACTTGAGAGTGCAGGTATCTATTCGAGATAGGTAAGTCACTAACTTTACAACCTGATTTACATCTAATCAACTTCTTAGATTGACAACCTGTAGAGACAAATGGAAACCCAATATAAGAATCAAAACAGCCAGAATTTTGAAAAAGTTTAGGAGAAAGTATTTCTTTGTAAATAAATTGAATAAATCATGTGCCTCATGAAAATGTGGTCACTTCAAGCAAGTGGATCACAACTGAGGTATTTATTTATGTGAATGGTGGAAAACGCTCTAAAACAAGATAACTGCTTAATTATATAGGCTGGCATGAGGTAAAAGCAGAGTGTGACAGACAGAAAAGGATCAGAAACTCAAGGACAAGAGGATCTCAGATGAAAGAGAAAACTGTTTCCCATGCCACACAGGCTTAAGGGGTCTCCTCCAAGGTTCTTAGAAGACCTGAGCTAGCACCTAATTCAGAATCCTCTGCAAAGAAGTTGCATTTAAATGCACATACTTCTTAATGTTCATATATCCTGTTTCATTCTGAGCTATTGGGTTCAGTGCTTCTCAGTCGAGTTTAACAGTTTTCATGACTTCCTGTTTAGAGAAATCTATGGGTTGAGATGACCTTATCGGACTATTATCATCAAGATCTTAGGGTTAAGTACAAATATAGTGGAGAGTATGCATCAAGGACATAGATGAGATCAATATGCCATTATTATGCTTTGACTGCTATTGAATACATGTGAACTTTAGTGAAGAGTAATACACCCTACAGGAGAATGTTGATAGGAATCAAACATGGAAAAGTCAAGGAAAAGAGGATGGCAAAACTCAAAATACTCTTACTAATATTCTCTAAAATTTCCATAATAAATTTTACCAGTTCATAGAATTTCCATAATTTTTATTCTAACATTTTTTAATCAATTTACTTATTTTAATTGGAAGCTAATTACTTTATAATATTGTGGTGGTTTTTGCCATACACTGACATGAATTAGACATTGGTGTATATGTGTCTCCCATCCTGAACACCCATCCTACCTCCCTCCCCACCCCATCCCTCAGGGTTGTCCCAGTGCACTGACTTTGATTGCCTTGTTTCATGCATTGAACTTGGACTGGTAATCTCTTTCACATATGGTAATATACATGTTTAAATGTTATTCTCTCAAATCATCCCACCCTTGCCTTCTCCCACAGAGTCCAAAGTCTGCTTTTTACCTCTGTGTCTCTTTTGCTGTCTCATATATAGAGTCATCATTACCATCTTTCTAAATTCCATATATATGTGTTAACATACTGTAGTGGTGTTTTACTTTCAGACTTACTTCACTCTGTATAATAGACTCCAGATTCATCTACCTCATTAAAACTGATTTAAATCTGTTCTCTTTAATAGCTGAGTAATATTGCATTGTGTATATGTTCCACAGCTTTCTTATCCATTCGTCTATGATGGAAATCCAGGTTGCTTCCATGTCCTAGCTATTGTAAACAATGTTGTGATTAACATTGGGGTACACGTGTCTCTTTCAAATCTTGTTTCCTCAGTGTGTATGCCCAGCAGTGGCATTGCTGGGTCTTATATCAGTTCTATTTCTAGTTTTTTAAGGAATCCCACACTGTTCTCCATAGTGGCTGTACTAGTTTGCATTCCCATCAACAGTGTAAGAGAGTTCTCTTTTCTCCACACCCTCCCCAGCATTTATTATTTGTAGACTTTTTGATAGCAGCCATATTGACCAGCATAAGAATGGTATCTCATTGTGGTTTTCATTTGCATTTCTCTGATAATGAGTGATGTTGAGCATCTTTTCATACGTTTGTTAGCCTTCTGGATGTATTCTTTGGAGAAATGTCTATTTAGATCTTTGGCCCATTTTTTGATTGGGTCATTTATTTTTCTGGCATTGAGTTGCATGAGCTGCTTGTATATTTTGGAGATTAATTCTTTGTCAGTTGCTTCATTTGCTATTATTTTCTCCCATTCTGAAGGCTGTCTTTTCACCTGCTTATAGTTTCCTTCGTTGTGTAAAAGCTTTAAAGTTTAATTAGAACCCATTTGTTTACTTTTGCCTTATTTCCATTACACAGGGAGGTGAGTAATAGAGGATTTTGCTGTGATTTATGTCAGAGAGTGTTCTGCCTATGTTTTCCTGTAGGAATTTTATAGTTTCTGGTGTTACATTTATATCTTTAATCCATTTTAAGTTTATTTTTGTGTATGGTGTTAGAAAGTGTTCTGGTTTCATTCTTTTACAGGTAATTGACCAGTTTTCCCTGCACCACTTGTTAAAGAGATTTGTTTTTCCATTGTATATTCTTGTCTCCTTTGTTAAAGATAAGGTGTCCATGTTGCTACTGCTGTTGCTAAGTTGCTTCAGTCATGTCCATAGGTGGATGGATTTATCTCTGGGTTTTCTATTTTGTTCCATTGATCTATGTTTCTGTCCTTTTGCCAATACCATACTGTCTTGATGACTGTAGCTTTGTAGTATAGTCTGAAGTCAGGCAGGTTGAATCCACCAGTTCCATTCTTCTTTCTCAAGATTGCTTTGGTTATTGATTTTTTTTTTTTTTTCAGTTGCTTCATTTGCTATTATTTTCTCCCATTCTGAAGGCTGTCTTTTCACCTGCTTATAGTTTCCTTCGTTGTGTAAAAGCTTTAAAGTTTAATTAGAACCCATTTGTTTACTTTTGCCTTATTTCCATTACACAGGGAGGTGAGTAATAGAGGATTTTGCTGTGATTTATGTCAGAGAGTGTTCTGCCTATGTTTTCCTGTAGGAATTTTATAGTTTCTGGTGTTACATTTATATCTTTAATCCATTTTAAGTTTATTTTTGTGTATGGTGTTAGAAAGTGTTCTGGTTTCATTCTTTTACAGGTAATTGACCAGTTTTCCCTGCACCACTTGTTAAAGAGATTTGTTTTTCCATTGTATATTCTTGTCTCCTTTGTTAAAGATAAGGTGTCCATGTTGCTACTGCTGTTGCTAAGTTGCTTCAGTCATGTCCATAGGTGGATGGATTTATCTCTGGGTTTTCTATTTTGTTCCATTGATCTATGTTTCTGTCCTTTTGCCAATACCATACTGTCTTGATGACTGTAGCTTTGTAGTATAGTCTGAAGTCAGGCAGGTTGAATCCACCAGTTCCATTCTTCTTTCTCAAGATTGCTTTGGTTATTGATTTTTTTTTTTTTTTTAAGCATTTCCATACAAATTACTTGTTCTAGTTCTGTGAGAAATACCACTGGTAGCTTGATAGGAATTGCATTGAGTCTATAGATTGCTTTGGGTCGTATACTCATATTCACTATATTGATTCTTCTGATCTATGAACATGGTTTATTTCTCCATCTATTTGTGTCAACTTTGATTTCTTTCATCAGTGTTTTATAGTTTTCTATATATAGATCTTTATTTCTTTAGATAGATTTATTCCAAAGTATTTTATTCTTTTTGTTGCAATGGTGAATGGAATTGTTTCCCTAATTTCTCTTTCTATTTTCTCATTGTTAGTGTATAGGAATGAAAGGGATTTCTGTGTATTAATTTTATATACTGAAACTTTACTATATTCATTTATTAGCTCTAGTAGTTTTCTGGTGGTGTCTTTAGGGTTTTCTGTGTAGAGAATCATGTCATCTGCAAACAGTGTNGTACTTTGGCCACCTCATGCGAAGAGTTGACTCATTGGAAAAGACTCTGATGCTGGGAGGGATTGGGGGCAGGAGGAGAAGGGGACGACCGAGGATGAGATGGCTGGATGGCATCACGGACTCGATGGATGTGAGTCTGAGTGAACTCCGGGAGATGGTGATGGATAGGGAGGCCTGGCGTGCTGCGATTCATGGGGTCGCAAGGAGTCGGACACGACTGAGCGACTGAACTGAACTGAACTGATGCTTTTTATCTTGTTAATGTGGTGTATCACTTCAACTGATTTCCAAATATTGAAGAATACTTACATCCACTTGGTCATGATGTATGATCTTTTTAATATGCTATTGAATTCTGTTTGGTAGAATTTTGTTGAAGATATTTGCAACTCTGTTCATCAGTGATATTGGCCTATAGTTTTCTTTTCTTGTGGTATCTTTGTCTGGTTTTGTTATTAGGGTAATGGTGGCCTCATAGAATGAGTTTGGGAGTTTGCCTTCCTCTGAAATTTTCTGGAAAAGTTTGAGTAGAATAAATGTTAGCTCTTCTCTAAATTTTGTTAGAATTCACCTGTGAAGCGATCTGGTCCTAAGCTTTTGTTTGTTTTAAGATTTTTGATTACAGTTTTAATTTCTGTGCTTGTGATGGGTCTGTCAAGATTTTCTATTTCTTCCTTGTTCAGTTTTGGAAGGTTATACTTCTCTAAGAATTTGTCCATTTTTTCTAATTTGTCCATTTTATTAGCATGTAGTTGCCAATAGTAGTCTCTAATGATCCTTTGTATTTCTGTGTTGTCTGTTGTGATTTCTCCACTTTCAATTCTAATTTTGTTGATTTGGTTCTTCTGCCTTTTTTTGTTGATTAGTCTGGCTTATGGTTTGTCTATTTTGTTTATCTTCTCAAAGAACCCTCTTTTATTTTTGTAGATTTTTTGCTATAGTCTCCTTTGTTTCCTTTTCAATTATTTCAGCCCTAATTTTTATAATTTCTTTCCTTCTGCTAACCCTGGGGTTCCTCATTTCTTCTTTTTCTAGTTGCTTTAGGTGTAAAGTTAGGTTATTTATTTGATGTTTCTCTTATTTCTTGAAGTAAGCTTTATTGCTATAAACCTTACCCATAGAACTGCTTTTACTGAATCCCATAGGTTTTGGGTTGTCATGTTTTTATTTTCATTTGTTTATATGAATATTTTTATTTCCTTTTTTACTTCCTCTGTGTTTTGTTTGTTATTCAGAAGTGTGTTGTTTAGTTTCCATATGTTTGTATTTTTAATAATATTTTTTCTTCCCATGTGATGTTGCTCAGTCGTGTCTGACTCTTTGCAACCCCATGGACTGTAGTTCTAATGATCCTTTGTATTTCTGTGTTGTCTGTTGTGATTTCTCCACTTTCAATTCTAATTTTGTTGATTTGGTTCTTCTGCCTTTTTTTGTTGATTAGTCTGGCTTATGGTTTGTCTATTTTGTTTATCTTCTCAAAGAACCCTCTTTTATTTTTGTAGATTTTTTGCTATAGTCTCCTTTGTTTCCTTTTCAATTATTTCAGCCCTAATTTTTATAATTTCTTTCCTTCTGCTAACCCTGGGGTTCCTCATTTCTTCTTTTTCTAGTTGCTTTAGGTGTAAAGTTAGGTTATTTATTTGATGTTTCTCTTATTTCTTGAAGTAAGCTTTATTGCTATAAACCTTACCCATAGAACTGCTTTTACTGAATCCCATAGGTTTTGGGTTGTCATGTTTTTATTTTCATTTGTTTATATGAATATTTTTATTTCCTTTTTTACTTCCTCTGTGTTTTGTTTGTTATTCAGAAGTGTGTTGTTTAGTTTCCATATGTTTGTATTTTTAATAATATTTTTTCTTCCCATGTGATGTTGCTCAGTCGTGTCTGACTCTTTGCAACCCCATGGACTGTAGACTACCAGGCTTCTCTGTCCATAAAATTTTCCAGGCAAGAATAGGAGTGGGTTGCCATTTCCTTCTCAAGGAGATCTTCTCGACCCAGGTATTGAACCCAGGTCTCTGGCATTGTAGGCAGATGCTTTACCGTCTGAGCCACCAGGGAAGTTGATATCTAATCTTAATACATTGTGATCAGAATAGATGCTTGAAATAATTGTTTTTAATTTATCAAGGCTAAATTTATAGCCAAGGATGTGATCTATCCTGGACAATGTTCTGTGTGCACTTGAGAAAAAAGTGAAATTCATTGTTTTGAGATAAAATGTCCTATAGATATTAATTAAGACTAATTAGTCCTTTGTATCATTTAGAGCTTGTGTTTCCTTGCTAATTTTCTGTTAGTTGATCTATCCATAGGTGTGAATGGGGTATTAAAGTCTTCCACTATTGTGTTACTGTTAATTTCTCCTTTCATACTTGCTAGCATTTGCTTTACACATTGCGGTTCTCCTATGTTGGGTGCATATATATATTTATAATTGTCATATCTTCTTCTAGGATTGATCCTTTGATTATTGTGTAGTGCCCTTCTTTGTCCTTCTGTACACAACCAGCTAGCTCTCCTTTGGTATTCGCTCAATCCTTTGTTCTGTGAACAGGCCAGGCTGTGTGTTAGCCTTTCACAGGAAAGTTCTCTCTGTTTTTTTCTCTCTGGCTATCCCACTGTTTGGGTTGCTATCTCACAGTAGTTCCTTCAGATTGTCTTCAGGGCATTCAGCCCAGTCCTTACCCTAAGCATGCAGCCCTCACCTCCCTGACCAGGTCCTCCTCACTGGTGGTGGACACAAGCATCTGGGCCACTTCTCTGCTGGAAGTTGCAGTTAGGCATATATTCTGCAGGTTTCTTTTTTTCTGCCAGTTATATTGCCCTCTGATATTCCAGAATCCCCCACAGGCCCATAAGTGAGGGTTTCCTGGTATTTGGAAATACTCCTCCTTCATGACTCCCTCCCCAGGATGGTCTCCATCCCTAACTGTTTTGTCTCTCTTTTTGTCTTTTATATTTCATCCTACCTCCTTTTGAATAGAAAGGGTGGCCTTTCTGAGTGCCTGTTGTCCTCCACCAGGGTTCAGATATACTTTTATGGAAGTTGCTCAGCATTCAAATGATCTTTTGATGAATTTGTTGGGGAGAAAATGGTCTCCCAGTCCTATTCCTCTGCCATCTTGGGACTGCTTTCTTCTAGTAATTTGTTTAGTCATCTTTTAGAAAGAGATCCTGCAGACATTATTTTCTCCACTTGATAGATAACTCAACTAGTGTCCAGATTAATTAAGTGGGTTCTTAGGGTCCCTCAGCATGAGAGTAACAGAGACGAGATCAAAATTCTGTTACTTTTTTCCTAATATAGTTTTGCCAATGTTGCTTCATATTTAGATGGGCAGGTGATGCAAAGAAGCAAAATTAAATTAAGCTTTAATGGTAGGAACCCCCTCCTAGGCTCAAATAAGTGTCTCCATACCAAGATATATGCCCTTTGTTTTTAAAGTCTATATATCTTGATTATTATATATATATATATATATATATATATATATATATTTTTTTTTGCCAAGGTTACTAAAGTGTGACACCTTTACCCTGTGTGCTGATTTCTAGGAGGTTTCTAAGAAAAGCATTGTTATTTGTTATGTTCAGGAGAATTCATGAAGGAATAAATTGCATACACACAATATGAGGGCAGCTGACAGTCAACTACAACTGCTATTATGCATTACAGAACATGTTTTATGTGGTTGGAATATTTACATTAAGGTCAATTAGGTTGCTGAAATGAAGAGCTGATGCTCAGGAATGCTTAGTGGAGTACACTGGTGTCTGGCAGAGGAAATGGAATGGACAAACCTATATGTGCTTGGTGTGTCAGCTGGTTGGTGGTCCTAGCCATGTCGCTGGAACTTTATTGAAGCCAATTCAGAAAATATTTGTTGAGTCACTACATGGTACAAAGTGTTGATGGAGAGGCAAGGCAGCACATATCATGGCTTGAGTCTTAGAAGGGTTTCCAATAACAATAAGCTCTTAATATCTAGCAATATTTGCATGATTACTGTATGCTAGATTTTGTTCTATATATTCAACATATATTAACTATTATAATGTTCATAATGACTTTATGAGATCAGTGCCCTGACTCCATTATTTTTTCTGTGAGTTTTCTTTATACTCTAAATATATATGCATTAACATAAATAACTATGCTGCCCTCTCCATGCCTTTTTAAAATTTATGTATTTTAAATGTATGTATTTATTTATTTACATTGTGTGTAAATTTCAGTTGTATAGCAAAGTGATTCAGTTATACATACACACATATATATGATTTTTCAGATTAGTTTTCTTTACAAGTTATCACATGATTTTTTTTTCTCATGTAAAATTTAGGGTTTCAACTAGATTAACAAGTGCCTGTTAACACATTTATGCATGCCTAAATATCTACAGTTTTGTTGAAGCTTTCTTATACATTATCAATTGAGGAAGAATTATGCCGATGGATTTATCTAGTTATATGAGCCCATATTATTTTATACTAATATATGAATTCTTTAAGAATATTTTATAGAAGAGTATACTTTCTTTTACTAAAACTTGTCACACTTTTTTTTTTTCCTTTATGATGTCTTAGATCACTAAAAATAAGTTATTTTTATCTTGTCTTGAATTCATTGAAAACAGAACTTGAAGTATATAGGTGAAGAAAAAGAGAAAGAGGTAAGGAAAGATGTGAACAACATGATATGATGTATTCTTGTGTGGCTACCACTTTACAAGTACCAGCAAAGAGCTCTAAAATTATCTTGGTACTTGTTTGTAGTTTCCTATATTAACAAACATGCATGAGCAGATTTCTTTATTTGGCAGATTTCTAATCTTTAACAATTCTCTACATGTTCCACTTTATTTCTGAACTCAAATACCTAAATTTCAGATTTTCTCTGACTTATCTTGAACTAAACTTGATTTGACTCTTTTGAGAAATTTATATTTTATATATATATGTGTGTGTGTGTGTGTGTGTGTGTGTATTTGTGCATGCGGTGCTTAGGTACTCAGTTGTGTCTGACTCTTTGCAACCTCATGGACTGTAGCCTGCCAGGCTCCTCTGTCCATGAGGATTCTCCAGACAGGAACACTGGAGTGGGTTGCCATTCCCTCCTCCAGGGGATCTTCCCAACCCAGGGATTGAACTCAGGTCTCCCACATTGAAGGCAGATTCTTTACCATCTGAACCACCAGGGAAGCCCATACATACATACATACAAATACATATGCATATACATATATATATATCTCAAAACTCTTAATACATAAAATCTTAAACCATTCTTCATGTTTTATGCTTTTATTAGTATTCCTCTCAGACATGTCTCGTATTCCTATTGAATTCTAGAAACCCTACCTGGGTAAATTATTTTGTTCAGTCACTAAGTCATGTCTGATTCTTTGTGACCTCCCAGGACTGCATCATGACTGGTTTCCCTGTCCCTCAGAATCTCCTTGAGTTTGCTCAAATTCATGTCCATTGGGTCAGTGATGCCATCCAAACATCTCATGCTCTGTCATCCCCTTCTCCTCCCACTTTCAATCTTTCCCAGAATCAGGATCTTTCTAAAGAATCAGCTCTTCAGATCAGGTGGCCAAAGTACTGGAGCTTCAGCCTCAGCGTCAGTCTTTCCAATGAATATTCAGGCTTGACTTCCTTTAGGGTTGACTGATTTGAGATCTTCCTGTACAAGGGATTCTAAAGCGTCTTCTCCAGATCACGTTTCAAAAGCATCAATAGTTCAGCACTCAGCCTTCTTAATGGTCCAACTCTCACATTCATACATGATGACTTGAAAAACCATAACTTTGACTATATCGACCTTTGTCAACAAAGTGATGTTTCTGCTTTTTTAATACATTGTCTAGATTTGTCATATCTTTTCTTCCAACGAGGAAGCATCTTTTAATTTCATGGCTGTGGTCAGTGTTCACAGTGATTTTTGAGCCCAGGAAAATAAAATCTGCCACTGTTTCCATCTATTTGCTGTGAAATGGTTGCTTTTAAAAGTCTCTGTACTTCTCATAGCATGTCATCCACCCTCAATACAAATTTGCTAAATAACTGCTTATTTAACTTTGTTTACATTTCCCTTTGATATGAAATGTACAGGTTTCTCTTTTACCACTCTTGACCTTTTTTGCTTCTATTTCTCTCAGGAAGTTCTTAACTCCTGTTTTGATATAAGGCAACTGAAAACATGCAAATAAAAAAATTGTTTTCCTTCTATAAAGCTTTAAAATATTTTTACTGAAAGAAACATTGTGAAGTAGTTACAAATATAGCAGACCAACATTTCTGGTCTTTGCTCTGATGCTAATTAGCTTGGCAACCTTGAGAAAGTCATCTTACCTTTCAAACCCTTCATTTTCTTATCTTAAAATGAGCTATAGTGTTTTCTATATAAGCTACCACACAGGACTGTTTGAAATAAGAAACACTATCACATAAATACATTTTGGAGTTTCAGAGCACCATATAATTGCAAACACTATCATGAATAGAAAATAATAGCATCTCTGAGTAGGGCAGTGCTTTGAAAATATTTAGACCTGTTCTCTTAGGTTAGTGATAAGTAAACTGGATAATAGAAGGTTGCAGAACTTGTCCAAAGTCACAAAACCGGCTGATACCAGAGCCAAAAAGTAAATCCAAAGATTGAATTATCCATATCTCAGTTCAGTTCAGTTCAGTCCAGTTGCTCAGTTGTGCTCAACTCTTTGTGACTCCATGGACTGCAGCATACCAGGCTTCTTTGTTCATCATCAACTCTCAGAGCTAACTCAAACTCATGTCCATCGAGTCAGTGATGCTATCCAATCATCTCATTCTCTGCTGTCCCCTTCTCCTCTAGCCTTCAATCTTCCCCAGCATCAGGGTCTTTACAAATGAGTCAGTTCTTTGCATTAGGCGGCCAAACTATTGGAGTTTCAGATTCAGCATCAGTTCTTCCAATGGATATTCAGTACTGATTTCCTTTAGGATGGACTGGTTGGATCTCTTTGCAGGCCAAGGGATTCTCAAGAGTCTTCTCCAACACCACAGTCCAAAAGCATCAAGTTTTTGGAGCTCAGCTTTCTTTATAGTCCAACTCTCACATCCATACATGACTACTGGAAAAACCATAGCTTTACCTAGAAGGACCTTTGTTGGCAAAGTGATGTCTCTGCCTTTTAATATGTCTAGGTTGTCATAGTTTTTCTTCCAAAGAGCAAGAATCTTTTAATTTCATGGCTGCAGTCAGCATCTGCAGTGATTTTGGAGTTCAACCCTCCCCCCACAAAAAAATAAAGTCTGTCACTGTTTCCATTGTTTCCCCATCTATTTGCCATGAAATGATGGGACTGGATGCCATGATCTTAGTTTTCTGAATGTTGAGTTTTAAGCCAACTTTTTCACTCTCCTGTTTCACTTTCATCAAAAGGCTCTTCTACTTCTAAAATTCTACTCCCTGATGTCCAGCTCACCGATATTTCCATATTGTCAAATTGTTACTATCCTTACACCCTCAAAACATTCATTTTCTTCTCTGATCCCTTGATTTTTCTTCTCTGATCCCTTGCAATTGTCAGAATCACCATGTTAAGCAATTGTGTAGGCTTCCTGCACTTTTCAGTAATTCTAGGCTTCTATAAAACTTGACTATAAACTTGTGTCCTGGCCAGGTTTCTGTGTGGTTACAGGCCCCTTTTGGCTGTCATTTTCTTGTTGGGGCCTGTCTATACTAAGCCAACCTGCTTTGAAAATCATAATCAGGCCCCTTGACTTTTCTGACTTGACAACTTGCCCTCCTACTTCATGTAAGTTATTCTTTCCAGGCGAGGTGTTTACCAGCTTTGTGTGCATTTATACAACAGACGTCACTTTTGAACCTGCAGTCACCACTGCCTAATCTAGCTCATATCATCAACCCTACCAATTCTCTTGGCTATTCTTTAGTAATTTATCACTCAGATATTTCCAGAGATGGAAGATTAACTCCAAGTTCTCTTTTTCTGCATAATATAGTTCATGGTATTTTACAATTAAATACACTTTTTTAAATAAATTCTAACCTTCTGAATTCCAGAAAAAAATCTTTCAACATAATATTCTATTTTTACTGTTTATTATCATTAATGCTACTACTATTTTCAAGAACATGAAAAATACAAATGATTCATTCATTAGCACAGCTTAATTTGTATTTTTTCTCATTCTTAAAAAGGATGTTCTGTTAGTTGCCTTTGAGTCTCATCCATCTGTTATTTCCTTTGACTGTGAAATAAAAAAAAGTCAGAAAATCTGAGCATTTTCTGTTGGCAGTAGTCAGATAAAGCTCATATACACAAAATGGAATGAAAAACTGTTTGATGAGCTAGACTTGAGGCAGGAGGACAGACATCATATATCTCATTGTTTTATTTGCCTTCCTTGGTCCTCTGATAACTATTCCCAATTTTATTTTGCATCATCTGTTCCCTTAAAATATACTCCTTAGGCTTTTATATTTATAGGTCCTTTTTGTCTTTTCATTTCTTTTATGCTTTCCTCCATTTTTCTTCCCTTCCCAATTATTCTATAGAGGTTTCTATTGACTTTAGCCTTTGATACTTCTATGTATTTGAAAGCAACCATTCACCACCTTCTCTGGAGAAGCACCAATAAAGTGCAAAACCATTATCACAAAACTGTTTCTCAAAGTTTTTTCACATTCCAGACAGTTTCATGAAGATATGCTGAAAGGATTTGTTTTGTTTGTTTCTGCTTTAGAGATTATTAAGAGCAATAAGAAATCCAGGAAAGGGATTGTAAATTGTAGATTATTGTGATGCATCTTATTTGTTTCTAGGGTGTTTTGTTTTCTTTGGGCCAAAAAATTCAAAGTTATAATCAAAACTACTTTCTGATGGTCCCTGTCATCAAAATAGTATATGTTTTCTTGCTTGAAATCTAAAAAACTCTAAATGTTTTATGAATGATTTCCTGTCCTAGGTTCGTGCACACTGCATTAAGTTGCAACAATTTTGATTTTTTAAGTAGAAACAGATTGTAGGACATTCGCAAGACAATAACTTCCAGAAATATGCTTTGAAGTGGAGAGAAGGAACTGGAGTTAGGCTAGGTAGATTTTGTAGGTTTTACTTCTCTCTTAATAAAGTCTGTGGGGGGTATGATAGGTCACTGAAGATCTGTTTGTATGATTTTACTCTGATATTCTGGACCTTTGGTTAGAAGTATAAGCATTCCAGATGCTTTTAGGAGACTTATAGTGTTGGAAGCTGTATGGATTTATTTTGAATGGAAGATGTTATTTGTTTGCTTGTTTGTTTTTTGTTTTAAATCTTGACTGAGGATCCTGATGAAATCTATGCTGAGCATTGGTCCATGTCTCAAGTCTGGCGTTCCAGATTAAAAGCATAGTCTTTCCCTAAATTTTATTCAAGTACAGCCATCAGGCTCTTAAATGCTGGCAGCCTTGTTGTGAACCCAGAGAACACAGTAGTGAAAACAAACAAACAAAAATGATTCTTCATCTTAGAGAGTTTAGATGTGACAACAGAAATAGGAGAATTTTAAAAATATAAATTTATTTATTTTAATTGGAGGTTAATTACTTTACAATATTGTATTGGTTTTGCCATACATCAACATGAATCTGCCACAGGTATACACATGTTCCCCATCCTGAACCCTCCTCCCTCCTCCCTCCCCATACCATCCCTCTAGGACGTCCCAGTGCACCAGCCCCAAGCATCCAGTATCATGCATTGAACCTGGACTGGGGATTCGAGTAGTCCCTGTGGCAGGAGCTGAAGAAGTCAAGTGGACAGAAAAGAGAAAAGTGGTATGAAATTCATGAAAGGAAGCATGATAGATAAAGTTTTTCAATTGTATCCACCTTTGATAAGATGTTTTAAGAAGGTGACTATTGAGAGGAAGATACTAAAGTCAGTGAAATTAGGAAGACACGCTTTGTTTTGTGGAAACACCATTTCTTTATCTATACTTGTTGTTGTTGTTCAGTCTCCCAGTTGTGTCTCACTCTTTGTGACCCCATAGACTGCAGCACACCAGGCTTCCCTGTCCGTCATCATCTCCCAAAATTTGCCCAAGATCGTGTCCATAGCATCAGTGATGTCATCCAGCCATCTCATCCTCTGGCACCCTGTTCTTCTTCTGCCCTCAACTTTCCCAGCATCAGGGACTTTTCCAATGAGTTGTCTGCTCACATCAGGTAACCAAAATCCTGGAGCTTCAGTTTCAGCATCAGTCTATACTAAGTCTCTATTGGAAAAAAAAAAAAAAAAAAAACTGTCTATAAAACAGCTCAATTCTCTAAAAAATATTTTAGTACAGATATTTTTTTTCCAAATTTACAGATTTAGAGAAAAAAATCCTCTTGATGTTTATCCACAAATATACAGTTTGTTCTATACTGTCTTCCACTTTTACCACTTACTGAGCATTCAATAATTCTTTACTGATTGATTGATGAAAAAATAAATAAATATGTGCTTCTCCCCATTTGCCTCAGGTATCTTCTGACAGTACAAATTTCATAAAATTGTACCAAGAGCTTCTTAACTATGTCTCATACATAAAGCATGATGCAAAAACTGAGAGGTAGTACAGATGTGCATGTGAGCATAGTTGCAAAGTAAACAACAATTCAAGGCAATAATAACATGTATCCTTTCAATAAAGTTTTTATTAGATTCACTGACTCTCATTCACTAATCCAATTATTCATTTCATGTACACCTATTGGGGACTTCCCTGATGGCTCAGATGGTAAAGAAACTGCCTGCAATGCAGGAGACCCAGGTTTGATCTCTGGGTTGGGAAGATCCCCTGGAGAAGGAAATGGCAACCTACTCTAGTATTCTAGCCTGGACAAGTCCATGGACAGAGGGGCCTGGAAGTCTACAGTCCATGGGTTGCAAAGAGTTGGACAAGACTGAGTGACTAACACTTTCACTTTCACTCATATCTATTGAGATGACCCCTGGATTCCCTTCTAAGTCCAAGAATCCCTGATTGTATAATTTGGTAACTTTAAATCTATCCTCTGGCTTAGGTTTGCCATGATTATCTGTCTTTCCCTGTGAAATGAATGATCCAAACAGCCTTAAGAAAAGAAGTTAGTGGACAAATTTTCTCCTAGTTTATCTCCTAAAACTCTTGGAAACATGCTGTGAGAGCAAGTAATTTTCTTTTCATAGCTACTTGTTAACTGAGATAAGCATACATATGTACATAAATATACATATACAAAGACATATCTGTAAATATATGCATGCTCTAAATGAAGGGTCAGTATCTCACCAATGTTTTGTGTTTTGCCCTAGATTCAGTTGCTTGTCCCAAGAAATCTCTCACTACATTTGATACAGTATGGAGTGAAGTATCATCCAGGACACTTTGAAGTACACAATTTAGCTGTTTTAATGTGAACATTTTTATTCAAGGGATTATTTATTGTGCTTTTTTGTTATTGCTTTTGGCCCATCAAAATTTAAATCCACTGTTCAGTATTTCTTTGTTTTTATTTACCAAGGAAAACACATAGTGAAATTTCTGATTATGAATCCATTCTTGATCCCAGCTTCAACACAATCCCCACTCTTGAAACAAGGTAGGCAGAGGAATTTCACTTGTTTCATTGTGCACTCATTTCTCTTGTTTTTCTGCCCATTTCCAGCCTATTCAAAATTCTTCATCTCTCTGGGCCAGGGTACAGAAGAACTTGATCTGATTGATTTGTTTAATTATCTTTACCACTGCTTGCTGAAGTTTTTTATGCCTGAACAGATTATTGTTAATCATGCAGAATCTGGTCCAGTTATCTTTGAATCACAAGTGCATCTGATTCTGATTCAATCAGTGATAATTTCTGCTTTAAGAACACTTCAATACTTATTTCACAAGCCCAGGTTTGTGGATAGGGTGGATTCATAAAGAAAGAGATTTGGAACATAACTTGGATGACTATAGGATCTAATCTGCCTGAGATGGCTCCAGTTTGCCTCTGCTGTTCTGTTCATCCAGCTGTTAAGCTCACATATTTGATTATTTCTCAAGAGTAGAAATGCAGACACTCTATTCTTTATCTCACTGACTGTTATCTTCCTGTATGTAGTTTCAAGGATGTTCCTGTCTTAACTTGATCCCTGAGAACAAACATAAACACAACCATTGCCTTCTAGCAGAGAGGCAATTTAAACACATCTCCATTTACTTTATCCAGGGGGAATATCACAGTTTCCTTTAATTCCTGTTTGTCTTGGAATCCATACTCCCCATATGTTGTGTATATCTCTTCTGATTCCATCCTAATCCCACCCAGACATTACCAGACCAACTATAAACTATGGATTCCATAGCAAATTTAACTACCAGCGCAACATCTTCTATGTAATAAAGAAGGAATCAGAACATAAATGAAAACATATAAACAACAGTAATAACTGAGGACCCCATAAGAGAAACCAAAGTAAGATGGTAGGTGTTTCAAGAGGGCATCAGAGGGCAGACACATTGAAACCATACTCACAGAAAACTAGTCAATCTAATCACACTAGGACCACAGCCTTGTCTAACTCAATGAAACCAAACCATGCCTGCGGGGCAAAACCAAGATGGGCAGGTCATGGTGGAGAAGGCTGACAGAATGTGGTCCACTGGAGAAGGGAATGGCAAACCACTTCAGTATTCTTGCCTTGAGAACTCTATGAACAATATGAAAAGGCAAAATGATAGGATACTGAAAGAACTCCCCAGGCCAATAAGTGCCCAATGTGCTACTGGAGATCAGTGGAGAAATAACTCCAGAAAGAATGAAGGGATGGAGCCAAAGCAAAAACAATACCCAGCTGTGGATGTGACTTGTGATAGAAGAAAGGTCCGATGCTATAAAGAGCAATATTGCATAGGAACCTGGAATGTCAGGTCCATGAATAAAGGCAAATTGGAAGTGGTTAAACAAGAGATGGCAAGAGTGAACGTCGATATTCTAGGAATCAGTGAACTAAAATGGCCTGGAATGGGTGAACTTAACTCAGATGACCATTATATCTACTACTGCGGGCAGGAATGCCTCAGAAGAAATGGAGTAGCCATCATGTGCCGGGGTCCAGCCCCAGTGGGTCCAGGGTAATTAGAAGGGGAAATGGAGTAGGTGTCCTAGGAAAAAACTTATTTAATTACAGATATATACAGAGATTAGAAATGGATAGTGTAGTAGGAAAATTAGTGGAGAAAAAGAAGCTGAACAACTTGGTTTATGTGGAATACCAATCACCACCTACATAGGCCACAGGCATCTTTCCATTCTCCCAAAGGAGAGGAGACACTGAGGCCTCCCCCATCTGATCTTAGAAGCCCAGGCAAAATTAGCAGGCTTGGTGAGTACCCACGTACCAGATGGGAATTCAGCCAGAAGGGGAAAGAACGACATAGGGGCTGTCTCTTATACACATCTAGATGTGTATAAGAGACAGACAGTATGGAGTGAAGTATCATCCAGGACACTTTGAAGTACACAATTTAGCTGTTTTAATGTGAACATTTTTATTCAAGGGATTATTTATTGTGCTTTTTTGTTATTGCTTTTGGCCCATCAAAATTTAAATCCACTGTTCAGTATTTCTTTGTTTTTATTTACCAAGGAAAACACATAGTGAAATTTCTGATTATGAATCCATTCTTGATCCCAGCTTCAACACAATCCCCACTCTTGAAACAAGGTAGGCAGAGGAATTTCACTTGTTTCATTGTGCACTCATTTCTCTTGTTTTTCTGCCCATTTCCAGCCTATTCAAAATTCTTCATCTCTCTGGGCCAGGGTACAGAAGAACTTGATCTGATTGATTTGTTTAATTATCTTTACCACTGCTTGCTGAAGTTTTTTATGCCTGAACAGATTATTGTTAATCATGCAGAATCTGGTCCAGTTATCTTTGAATCACAAGTGCATCTGATTCTGATTCAATCAGTGATAATTTCTGCTTTAAGAACACTTCAATACTTATTTCACAAGCCCAGGTTTGTGGATAGGGTGGATTCATAAAGAAAGAGATTTGGAACATAACTTGGATGACTATAGGATCTAATCTGCCTGAGATGGCTCCAGTTTGCCTCTGCTGTTCTGTTCATCCAGCTGTTAAGCTCACATATTTGATTATTTCTCAAGAGTAGAAATGCAGACACTCTATTCTTTATCTCACTGACTGTTATCTTCCTGTATGTAGTTTCAAGGATGTTCCTGTCTTAACTTGATCCCTGAGAACAAACATAAACACAACCATTGCCTTCTAGCAGAGAGGCAATTTAAACACATCTCCATTTACTTTATCCAGGGGGAATATCACAGTTTCCTTTAATTCCTGTTTGTCTTGGAATCCATACTCCCCATATGTTGTGTATATCTCTTCTGATTCCATCCTAATCCCACCCAGACATTACCAGACCAACTATAAACTATGGATTCCATAGCAAATTTAACTACCAGCGCAACATCTTCTATGTAATAAAGAAGGAATCAGAACATAAATGAAAACATATAAACAACAGTAATAACTGAGGACCCCATAAGAGAAACCAAAGTAAGATGGTAGGTGTTTCAAGAGGGCATCAGAGGGCAGACACATTGAAACCATACTCACAGAAAACTAGTCAATCTAATCACACTAGGACCACAGCCTTGTCTAACTCAATGAAACCAAACCATGCCTGCGGGGCAAAACCAAGATGGGCAGGTCATGGTGGAGAAGGCTGACAGAATGTGGTCCACTGGAGAAGGGAATGGCAAACCACTTCAGTATTCTTGCCTTGAGAACTCTATGAACAATATGAAAAGGCAAAATGATAGGATACTGAAAGAACTCCCCAGGCCAATAAGTGCCCAATGTGCTACTGGAGATCAGTGGAGAAATAACTCCAGAAAGAATGAAGGGATGGAGCCAAAGCAAAAACAATACCCAGCTGTGGATGTGACTTGTGATAGAAGAAAGGTCCGATGCTATAAAGAGCAATATTGCATAGGAACCTGGAATGTCAGGTCCATGAATAAAGGCAAATTGGAAGTGGTTAAACAAGAGATGGCAAGAGTGAACGTCGATATTCTAGGAATCAGTGAACTAAAATGGCCTGGAATGGGTGAACTTAACTCAGATGACCATTATATCTACTACTGCGGGCAGGAATGCCTCAGAAGAAATGGAGTAGCCATCATGTGCCGGGGTCCAGCCCCAGTGGGTCCAGGGTAATTAGAAGGGGAAATGGAGTAGGTGTCCTAGGAAAAAACTTATTTAATTACAGATATATACAGAGATTAGAAATGGATAGTGTAGTAGGAAAATTAGTGGAGAAAAAGAAGCTGAACAACTTGGTTTATGTGGAATACCAATCACCACCTACATAGGCCACAGGCATCTTTCCATTCTCCCAAAGGAGAGGAGACACTGAGGCCTCCCCCATCTGATCTTAGAAGCCCAGGCAAAATTAGCAGGCTTGGTGAGTACCCACGTACCAGATGGGAATTCAGCCAGAAGGGGAAAGAACGACATAGGGGCATCAGTCTTTCCAGAAACTGATCCCATTTCTTTATTTTTCATGTTTGCTTATATATGTTTTATTATACACAGGATTGAATCCAGAGTCACACAGGGGTCAACAGACCTGACCCTTGTCAAAATCAGGTGCTTCATATAAAATTATACAAAGGTCTTATGGGTTTTACATCATCTTCTGGCCATGAGGCCTGCTGACATTTTATGGCCCTTTCTGAAAACGGTCAGTCAACCAGAAAACTTATTTTTTCAGGGGTGATTTTTTCTTAAACCAAGCACTACCCTCCAAATAAAGCTGCATTCTTTCAGGGTGAGGGTGTAGTGAGTTACAATCAAGAAAAGAATTTACTTAGCCTAAGGTTTAACATGATTAATCTTAAAGGTTAATACTTATTTTTCCTATATGCTAGTTATATTCATTATAAGGGCAGGGAATATGGAGATTTAACAGCAAATATTGGCCCAACAAATGAAAACCCTTCACCAATATAATTTCTAAACAACCCACTATACTATACTAATAATTTTCTAACTTCTCAAAAGAGACTGTATTTAGAAAGTTTTAAAGCATCTTGTGCCTCTCATGGTTGGGAGGCTGTAAACAATCACATGTGGCTGGACGAACCCGCTCAGGCAGGCTAGAGAACCTTCAGGGGAGTTTGTAAGTTGAAACATTCTTGTCACACCCAGGAATTTTTATTAACTGAAGCTGCAAGTTAACTCCTTCTCTGAGAGAAATGGTCATGGGGGAGAGCCCCCCATAAAGTCAGAGGTGTAGGTGAGAGCATAAAATAGACTCTGGTTTTGGGGGTAGATGCTCAGGAACAAGGGGTTTCCTGAGGCTTGATTGCGCCTTTGCGTATGCCAGGCCTCCTTCCTCATGACCTTTGCCATAGGCGGAGTTCCTCACGCTGGCTCCCGACAATCATGGTCAACAAAAGAGTCCGAAATGCAGTACTTGAATGCAATCTCAAAAATGACAGAATGATCTCTGTTCCTCTCTAAGGCAAACCATTCAATATCACAGCTATCCAAGTCTATGTCCCAACCAGTAATGCTGAAGAAGCTGAAGTTGAATGGTTTTATGAAGACCTAAAAGACCTTTTAGAACTAACACACAAAAAAGATGTCCTTTTCATTATAGGGGATTGGAATGTGAAAGTAGGAAGTCAAGAAACACCTGGAGTAACAGGCAAGTTTGGCCTTGGAATGCAAAATGAAGCAGGGCAAAGACGAATAGAGTTTTTCCAAGAAAATGCACTGGTCATAGCAAACACCATCTTCCAACAACACAAGAGAAGACTCTACACATGGACATCATCAGATGGTCAACACCAAAATCAAATTGATTATATTCTTTGCAGCTGAAGATGGAGAAGCTCTATACTGGCAACAAAAACAAGACCAGGAGCTGACTATGGCTCAGATCATGAACTTCTTATTGCCAAATTCAGACTCAAATTGAAGAAAGTAGGGAAACCTTCTAGACCATTCAGATATGATCTAAATCAAATCCCTTATGATTATACAGTGGAAGTGAGAAATAGATTTAAGGGCCTAGATCTGAAAGACAGAGTGCCTGATGAACTATGGAATGAGGTTCGTGACATTGTATAGGAGACAGGGATCAAGACCATCCCCATGGAAAAGAAATGCAAAAAAGCAAAATGGCTGTCTGGGGAGGCCTTACAAATAGTTATGAAAAGAAAAGTGAAAAGCAAAGGAGAAAAGGAAAGATATAAGCATCTGAATACAGAGTTCCAGAGAATAGCAAGAAGAGATAAGAAAGCCTTCTTCAACGATCAATGCAAAGAAATAGATGAAAAGAACAGAATGGTAAAGACTAGAGATTTCTTCAAGAAAATTAGAGATACCAAGGGAACATTTCATGCAAGATAGGCTCGATAAAGGACAGATATGGTCTGGACATACAGAAGCAGAAGATTTTAAGAGGTGGCAAGAATACGCAGAAGAACTGTACAAAAAAAGATCTTCATGACCCAGATAATCGTGATGGTGAGATCACTCATCTAGAGCCAGACATCCTGGAACGTGAAGTCAAGTGGGCCTCACTATGAACAAAGCTAGTGGAGGTGATGGAATTCCAGTTGAGCTGTTTCAAATCCTGGAAGATGATGCTGTGAAAGTGCTACATTCAATATGCCAGAAAATTTGGAAAAATCAGCAGTGGCCACAGGACTGGAAAATATCAGTTTTCATTCCAATCCCAATGAAAGGCAATGACAAAGAATGCTCAAACCACCGCACAATTGCACTCATTTTACATGCTAGTAAAGTAACACTCAAAATTCTCCAAGCCAGGCTTCAGCAATATGTGAACCGTGAACTTCCTGATGTTCAAGCTGTTTTTAGAAAAGGCAGAGGAACCAGAGATCAAATGGCCAACATCTGCTCGATCATGGAAAAAACAAGAGAGTTCCAGAAAAAAATATCTGTTTCTGCTTTATTGACTACGCCAAAACCTTAGACTGTGTTGATCACAATAAACTGTGGAAAATTCCTAAAGAGATGGGAATACCAGACCACCTGACCTACCTCTTGAGAAATCTGTATGCAGGTCAGGAAGCAACAGTTAGAACTGCACATGGAACAACAGACTGGTTCCAAATAGGAAAAGGAATACGACAAGGCTGTATATTGTCACCCTGCTTATTTAACTTCTATGCAGAGTACATCATGAGAAACGCTGGACTGGANATACCAGACCACCTGACCTACCTCTTGAGAAATCTGTATGCAGGTCAGGAAGCAACAGTTAGAACTGCACATGGAACAACAGACTGGTTCCAAATAGGAAAAGGAGTACGTCAAGGCTGTATATTGTCTCCCTGCTTATTTAACTTCTATGCAGAGTACATCATGAGAAACGCTGGACTGGAAGAAACACAAGCTGGAATCAAGATTGTTGGGAGAAATGTCAATAACTTCACATATGCAGGTGACACCACCCTTATGGCAGAAAGTGAAGAGGAGCTAAAAAGTTTCTTGATGAAAGTGAAAGAGGAGAGCAAAAAAGTTGGCTTAAAGCTCAACATTCAGAAAACGAAGATCATGGCACCGGTCCCATCACTTCATGGGAAATAGATGGGGAAACAGTGGAAACAGTGTCAGAATTTATTTTTTGGGCCTCCCAAAATAACTGCAGATGGTGATTGTAGCCATGAAATTAAAAGACGCTTACTCCTTGGAAGAAAGGTTATGACCAACCTAGATAGCATATTCAAAAGCAGAGACATTGCTTTGCCGACTAAGGTCCATCTAGTCAAGGCTGTGGTTTTTCCTGTGGTCATGTATGGATGTGAAAGTTGGACTGTGAAGAAGGCTGAGCACCGAAGAATTGATGCTTTTGAACTGTGGCGTTGGAGAAGACTCTTGAGAGTCCCTTGCACTGCAAGGAGATCCAACAAGTCCATTCTGAAGGAGATTAGCCCTGGAATTTCTTTGGAAGGAATGATGCTAAAACTGAAACTCCAGTACTTTGGCCACCTCATGTGAAGAGTTGACTCATTGGAAAAGACTGTGACGCTGGGAGGGATTGGAGGCAGGAGGAGAAGGGGACGACCGAGGATGAGATGGCTGGATGGCATCACTGACTCGATAGATGTGAGTCTTGGTGAACTCTGGGAGTTGATGATGGACAGGGAGGCCTGGCATGCTATGATTCATGGGATCACAAAGAGTCAGACACCACTGAGTGACTGAACTGAACTGAATAACTGAGGACAGAAAAAAAGCAACATTCTTCATTTATACTGTGTATCACAGCACCTTATCAGGTATTTTTGTTATCGCTGTTATTTTTCCCAAGGAATATTCTTTGATCTTCATCCAGTACTCAGTCCAATGCTGTGAGACAAGCTCTTAGTTATTAGGAACCTAAGACCTGCGTGATCTTGCCTATGAATGTGGCATGAGACTCATTAATATTCATCACTGATCCCAGTTTTATAAGAACCTTCACAATGAATTCCTGTAATTCCAATATAAATGATACACTTTTCCCTCCAAATACTTCTGCATAGCACCATACAATTTTTTTTCACCTGTTTCTATGAAATTAAGGAATTTTTGAGATGACTAATGTGAAGTTTCTATTTTCAACTTTTAAAACATTTATCTTTTTCCTAAGTTGAATCATCTTTCCTTTGACTTTTATTATTTTTATTTCATTATTTATTTTATTTTTACTTTATTATTATTATTATTGGTTTTTATTATTTTATTATTATTGACCAAAAGTCAAAGATTTTGAGAGTTGTCCTTTAAGAATAATCATAAGTGATCAAGATGGCATCTCCAAACCATGGTCTCAGGTTCAAGTGTTGTTATAAGAGAAACATAGTTGCACATATTAGATGATTTCTAGTTCAGAGCTCAGACTACATCTTAAAAGTCAAGTTCTTCTGGGTTAAAGTTCCTTTCTTATTCTAGTATTCTCTAGTATACTTTATTTTGTTTTGTTTTGTTTACTATTTTAATTTTATAATTATAATACCTATATATGATATAATTATAGTACCTTTATAGGCTACAATATTAGTGAAGCCCATTTGAATTGAACCACTTTGGCATGAAAAGTGTTGGTTGCCAATCCCAATTCTCATTTCCTATTCTACTTTCTCAAAAGAATTCTGCTTTTCTACAACTACATACTCCTCAGGGAAGATACCACTGTTCCAAGTTATTTAAGTGTTTTAATTCCAGAACACTTGACAGTGATTGGTTTTGGAGTAAGCATGTGTGACCTAATAGGCAGATTGGTTGATGAGATTCTGCAGGGAAAAAAAAAAAAAAAATATATATATATATATATATATATATATCNATTCTACTTTCTCAAAAGAATTCTGCTTTTCTACAACTACATACTCCTCAGGGAAGATACCACTGTTCCAAGTTATTTAAGTGTTTTAATTCCAGAACACTTGACAGTGATTGGTTTTGGAGTAAGCATGTGTGACCTAATAGGCAGATTGGTTGATGAGATTCTGCAGGGAAAAAAAAAAAAAAAATATATATATATATATATATATATATATCATTCTTAAAAAGAGAGAAGAAATACATGAGGTTTTCTTCCACTAAATGTTATTTTGTTATCCTGGGATATAAGTAACTTTAGCATCCATTTGAAATGCAAAGGGAGGGAGTTGGCTTTACTTAGAGGAAAATAATGAAGGTGAATAAGCAGACCTACCCAGCAAGAACACTGCCATACTGAGGAATGGATCCAGTGTATGGGCACACAGAGGAAGAAATACTCACCTCTCTTTGGGGAGTTATTTTACTCATGAGAGAAGATGAGTTGTTTTTGTTTGCTTGTTTATTTTTTGTTTATGTGTTTGTTTTAATAAGTGTTAATAGATAAATCAAAGTTAATCAAGAGCAAGTATGGAAGGAAAAAGTGATCCAGTTAAGAGGGATAGAAGTACAGAGGCACAAAAGTTTAAAAGAGCATGTCATTTTAGAGGAAAATTTCCCATGGTTTATTTAGGGGAGGTAGTTGGGAAATGAAGCTAGAAAAATTGATCAAGGCCAGATATTGGGGGTTATCTTTTGAGTTGCTTTGAGGAGTATGAAATTCAAATGCAACTGGTGAGGAGCAACTAAAAATGCTTAATGATTGCATGTTCAAAGTAAAGAAACCTTTTAGAAACTTTTTTGAGAGAATGGATAGAAATATACATTTAGGAGGAAAAACCATCAGCAGGCATGCAAAGTAATAAAGTAAAATACATGAGAGGGTTAATGAAAGACATTGGCTTTACTCAATTTGGTGGCCCTTCCCTTTCGGGGAATTTGATATTCTGCAGCTGATCCAATATAATGTGACTTTGAAACCTGGCTTCATTCCACCAATTTCTATGGCAAGTCTTTTCATAAAAATTTCACAAATATTTTATGTTTTCAGCCAAACGCTACTAACAACTCTAATTGTCGATGTCCTTTTCTCAGTCTTAAAGAACAGCATCAATTGTCTTTATGCTGTTTTTTCTCTTTCCTAAATTATATTGAAAACTTCTGCCAAAGGCATAAAATCATCATTAAAAAAAACTCAGTCAGCCCATCTGTTGCAGAAATACTCCCTTCCCTGAAGACTGCTAACACATTTCCCTCCCTCTCCAGCAGTCAATGCTGCTTCTAAAGTTCCCCAGCAGAGTCTTCCAGAGAGCCCAAATTCTTCCCCAACTTTTTTGATCTCCGTCTCTAAAACATGGATGAAATTTAGATTGTCAGATGGAAAGGAGTTCTCATCACATCAATATTTCTTTTGAGTTTGGTATAATCTAGTTTTTTAGACTCTCAAAGTATTCATCATATCTTCTCTTCCTCAAAACTTGCATGAAATTTACCTTCTCCATAGACTAATCCAGTAGATGTTGATGAGTGGTGTCACATTAGTCTCAGGCAGGTGGAACTCTGAACTGGGATCCTAGTAATTCAGAAAACCTTTCTGTCCATTCTCTTGCCTGTACCTCTGCACAGTGGGAGGCATCCATGAAGTTGCTGTGCTCAGATGTGCTCAGCTGGAGCCTGATTTCTCTTCTAGACCACTCATCACTTATCTAGTACCTTGGGATTATCTGTGCAAACAAACTCAGGTCACTTGTAAGGGCTATGCAGACCTCTTCCCAAGTCTTGCCTTTAAGGAAGTGGCCAGTGGGTCATCATTAGGACCAAGGGACAACTAAAGGGAGACTGTTTACAACATTGTAAATGGAGTTTGATACATAGTCTTAAGTGTCCATACGTGTTTACCTGCATTACTGAACAGAGCTAGTCATAGGAAGGAAACACCCACCTCTCATGTTTCTGGCCCACAACCCTAGAGAGTCTTCCCATGTGCATTTTGCCACAGTCTTCTGGGGCATGGTCCAAAGTTACGGCTTTTCTTGGATTTACTGTGAGGTGAAACAGATGGTGCAAGAAGTACTGCATCCAGTGCATCTTTGCATTGTCAGGTGTCAGGACCTTAAAAATATAACTCTCTGCCTCCTATTTCCTCTTCTCCAGGGTGCAGATAATATTTTCTGAAAAACTCACTCATAAATTATTTTCTGATTGGCTGAAAGTGAAAGTTACTCAGTGGTGTCCAGCTGTTTGGAATCCCATGGACTGTAGCCTGCTAGGCTTCTCTATCCATGGAATTCTCCAGGCAAGAATACTGGAATGGGTAGCCATTCTTTTCTCCAGGGGATCTTCCCAACCCAGGGACTGTACACAGGTCTCTCACATTGAAAGTGGATTCTTTACATCTGAACCACCAGGGAAGCTGATTGGTTAGACCTGTTTTTTGTTTGTTTAAGGGTTCTTTGAAAGAAAATTAAGTTGGATAGGCTGCTAACATTCTTTTGTGCCTGGCCTGGACTTGGTTTTCTCATTTTTGTAATGTTTGTGTATGTGTGTGTGGTCCTTTTGTGTGACAATCCTGAAATTCTAATCATGGTAAAGAAAGTGTGCAACAGGAGCACTACAAAACAATGGATTGCAGTTCTTTTAATCACTGCATTTTGACTCAAGAAGGGGGCTGCAGGCCTACTTCCACAATTCTCAAGGGCATCCTGCACAGAAACAGAAATTGAAAGAACTCACCAAAAGTCAAATTCTCCATTCTATTTCTCTGACAAACTAGAGGTTGGATAGAGCTCCATGGTGATGGATAGTTTCCGTTGGATTTTGGGGGTGGCATGTCTCTTTGAGATGGTTGGGAAATAAGGATTATTACCTTCAAAGTGTTTTTAAGGCTGCACTTTGTCTAATTCAAAATGATTTTGAGATCAGATAATATTCCAAATAATGCCATTAGTTGGATATTTACTCTGTATATTATACATATGTTGAGGGTTTACCATGTGTGAGACATGTATTAAACAAAACATTATTTTGTTTTAGCTTTATAATGACTGAAGAATTAGGTGCAATTTCTATTCTCATACATAACTAAGGATTAAGCAGGAAAACAAATTCCAAGAGAGGTTTTAATATGGAGAGAGGGAATGGTTTTAGAAGCAATGCCTATGTGAGGAATAAATAGCTGGGGATCCTATTGGCAAAGATGTCTGCAAAGCAAACCGCGAAAGCCAAAGTGTGCTTTTTCAATTGCAACTAAGGGTCATAATTCTAAGTGAAAAAACCATAACAGCAGCTACAACAACAAAACATTGAACATGAAATCTGCTAAGCCAAAGCCTATGGCCTTCACAGGAGGTCAACATGTGAAATAAACAAAGTTTAAACTTTTTATGTGAGAAGCAGATATTCAATTACAAATCCTAACAAGTATGGTTAAGTTCCCTAACGGGGGATGCAAAGCCTCAAGGGGAGGAATTAATAACTCCATGCATGGCCTTACAGAGAGGTGAGAATGACTTTGAATGGTGCATAGAATAGCCGCACATGATAGAAAGGTAGTTACAGATGTTATTGGTGGAATAAGCCATTTTTTTTAACAGAATAAGTTTTAATTATTTGTATTAGCCTTAATAGCCAAATAGCTAACCGAAACAAGAAAGAAAACATTAAAAGTGATCCAACAAAAATTAAAATATTGCATGTCATACTTTTTAATAGAAAACATTTATTGTTCAATAATAAAACTTATGAGTCAAACTCTCACACAATTTTAAAAAATTAAGAATAAGAAGCAGAGGAAACTTCATGTAAGGTTTTTTTCAGCTACCCTTTTAAATGCCCTTCTTTCTCTTCACAATCCTCTTCCCACAGATTTTACAACCCCAAGCAAAATGATATCATTCCCAGATCAGTGTATTTTGCCAAGCACTGATTAATATCCAATCTTTTTCCCCAAGTGAAATCTCTGTTACCAGAACCAGTGGTGTGGAAGAAAAAAAAAAAAAAAACTTGAGGTGCTGTTTGAAACCTTTTGGATTGCAAAAGTCAAGGAAGCTGGAAAGGACCAATGAGGCGAAAAAATACATCTGTAAATATCTAGAAGTTGAGAAGTTCTGTAATAGGAAAAGGTAAAGCACTACCCAAATAGAGGAACAGAGAAATCAAGCAGAGAGAGAAGCAACAATGCTGCTGATTACTTTGCTCAAATATAAACCATTCTGCTGGGGGCTTTGTAGGTATTGCCGTCTCTGGTATGTGTACTGTTCTGGGAACCTCTAGTAGCATCTGATTAGAAAGGTGCAGTTGTCAGTGCATTTCTTCTGTTTAGAAATATGAAATGATGAAATATCAAAGTCAATATTTTTGCCAATCTTCCCTGCCCTTTGCATTCTCACATCTCTCTAGGGAACGGAAATCTGCCAGTCCTGGAGCAGATCCATGTGTGACTGCCAACAAAGCCTCTCTGAGGAGAGGCTGAGTGTTTGATTCCACAATGGGTAGACAAACATGCTCTCCTGTGTTCTCCCCAGTGATTGTAGGAAACTCCAAAGGCAGACACAGTGACAGAGCTAAAGATTCTGTGTAACAGAGCCAAAGGTTCTGCTATGAGTGTGATTGTGTTTGCTTATTTTGTTTTGTTTTTCCTTTCTTATCAATATTTTTATTTTCCTTTTTGAGAAAATTGAATAAAAAATAAATATGTTTTGAAGAAAATGATGAAGGAATTCTGTAGCACTTGAAGTATTGTTGTAGAGGAAATTCTGCAAAATTCAGTGGAATAAAATTTGTCCCTGCAGATATCACTTTCAGAAGAATTTTGATCCCTTCACTTTTATCTAAGCATTTATACTAAAGTCTGCTTAGTATATCAGTGACTTTTGGCCAGATACACTCAGAAAATTTTGAGTTCTCTTTTATTGGTTTTCTTTCTCTTCTTTATTTTTCCACTGTTGCTATTCCTTCACTGTCTACTTTGGTTTTATATATTTGTAATATTAACCATTCATTAAAATGTCATGGCCTTGTGCATTCTGCCATATTTAAAATAGATAACCAACAAGGACCTATTATATATTACAGGGAACTCTGCTCAACATTATGTAGGAAGCGAGTTTGGCAGAGAATGGACACATTTATATAACTGAGTCTTTTTGCTGTTCACCTGAAACCATCATAACATTATTAATCAGTTTTACCCCAATGCAAAATAATGTCATAGTCTTTACTGTTTTCCACACATGCTCAGTCATGTCTGACTCTTTGCAACTCTATGAACTGTAGCACATCTGGCTCCTTTGTCCATAGGATTTTCCCAGCAAGAATGCTGGAATGAGTTGCCATTTCTTTCTTCAGGGGATCTTCCCAACCCGAGATCAAACCCATGTCTCCTGTATCTTCTGCATTGTAGATGGATTATTTACCATTGAGCCACTGGGAAAGTCCCAGTTGTTTTCTGCACTCTGTGCTTTTTACTTGATCTGGAACAAAGCTGGAGCTAAGATGAAGAACTCTGGACACCTGTAATAATGAAGGCAGATTTTGAGTCCAGAGTTACTGATGATGAAAACCACACAGTTACCACTCAGAAGATCTGTTAAGCATACTTGCTCCCAGAACAGATTCCTGAGTGGCTGGTCCTGTATGTCTATTTGAGGACCAAGGAATCTGAATTTTAACATGAACCCTAAGCAATTCTGATGTAGGTGATACATGCATCAAGAATGCTGGTCTAGAATATAATGTTCAAATTTATTAACCAGTCATCCAAGTGTTAGTTGCTCATTCATGTCAGACTCTTTGCAACCCTATGGACTATAGCCCACCAGGCTACTTTGTTCTTGGAATTCTCCAGGGAATAATACTAGAATGGGTATCCATTCCCTTCTCCAGGGAATATTCCTGACCCAGGGATTGAACCTGGGTCCCCTTGCAAGCAGATTCTTTACTGTCTGAGCCACTAGGGAAGTCTAAGTCATCTAATGTTCCTCATAACTGGTTGTTGAACACATGGTTAGTTTTCAAAATTTAAAACTGCACCAAAGATGTTCAGAACTATTTTTTTTAACCCCCTCTTGCCCATTTTACCTTCCTTACTTTCCACAACTTATTATTATATTATAAGCTATGGTGTTTATAACACATGTCTCAGAGTCAGACATTTTATTAGAATAGGAAAGACTCTCCTCTCCAGCTTCAAAACTTTAGTTTCATCACCTTTTGGAATCAAACAGACTTCTGAAGTTTATTCATTTGTAAAAAATGGAATTAACAAAAAAGGTCTTAATGACTCAGATAACCACAATGGTGTGATCATTCACCTAGAGTCCAATATTTTGGAATGGGAAGTCAAGTGGGCCATAGCAAGCATCACAATGAACAAATCTAGTGGAGGTGATGGAATTCCAGCTGAACTGAGATATTTCAAATCCTAAAAGATGATGGTATTAAAGTCCTACATTCATCATACCAGCAAATTGGAAAATTTAGCAGTGGCCACAGGGCTGGAAAAAGGTCAGTTTTCATTTCAATCCCAAAGAAGGGCAATGTCAAAGAATGTTCAAACAACTGCACAATTCTACTCATTTCATATGCTAGCAAGGAAATGCTCAAAATTCTTGAAGCCAGGCTTTAACGGTACTCGAACTGAGAACTTCCAGATGTACTAGCTGGATTTGGAAAAGGCAGAGGAATAAGAGATCAAATTGCCAACATCCATTCGATCACACAAAAATCTAGAAAATTCCAGGGGAGAAAAATCTACTTCTGCTTAATTGACTACACTAAAACTTTTAACTGTGTGGATCAAAACAAAGTGGAAAATTCTTCAAGAGATAGGAATACCAGACCACCTCACTTGCCTCCTGAGAAATCTGTATGAAGTTCAAGAAGCAACAGTTAGAACAAGACATGGAACAATGGACAGGTTCCAAACGGAAAGGAGTATGTCAAGGGTGTATACAGTCACCCTGCTTATTTAACTTATTTGCAGAGTACATCGTGAAATGCTTGGCTGGATGAATCACGAGCTGGAATCAAGACTGCCAGGAAAAATATCAACAATGTCAGATATTCTCATGACACCACTCTTATGGCAGAAGGCTGCTGCTGCTGCTGCTAAATCACATCAGTCATGTCTGACTCTGCACGAGCCCACAGACAGCAGCCCACCCGGCTCCTCTGTCCCTGGGATTCTCCAGGCAAGAATATTGGAGTGCGTTGCTATTTCCTTCTCCATGGCAGAAGGCTGCTGCCAAGTCGCTTCAGTCGTGTCCGACTCTGTGCGACCCCATAGATGGCAGCCCACCAGGCTTCCCCATCCCTGGGATTCTCCAGGCAAGAATACTGGAGTGGGTTGCCATTTCCTTCTCCAATGCGTGAAAGTGAAAAGTGAAGTCGCTCAGTCGTGTCCGACTCTAGCGACCCCATGGACTGCAGCCCAACAGGCTCCTCTGTCCATGGGATTTTCCAGGCAAAAGTACTGGAGTGGGGTGCCATTGCCTTCTCCAGGCAGAAGGCTAAGAGAAACTAAAGAGCTTCTTGATGAAGGTAAAAGAGGAGAATGAAAAAGCTGGCTTAAAACTTAACATTCAAAAAATGAAGATCGTGGCTTCCAGTCCCATCACTTCGTGGCATATAGATGAGGAAAAACTGGAAATAGTAGCAGACTTTATTTTCTTGGCCTCCAAAATCTCTAAGGACAGTGACTGTAGCCACAAAATTAAAAAACATTTGCCCCTTGGAAGAAAAGCTATGACAAACCTAGACAATGTAGTAAATAGTAGAGGCATTACTTTGCTGACAAAGGCCCATATAGTCAAAGCTACATTTTTTTCCAGTAATCATGTATGGATGTGAGAGTGGAACCATAAAGAAGGCTGAGTACTGAAGAACTGATGCTATGAATTGTGGTGCTGGAGAAGATGGTTGAGAATCCTTTGGACTGCAAAGAGATCACACCAGTCAATCCTAAAGGAAATAAACTCTGAATATTCATTGGAAGGGCTGTTGCTGACGCTTGAATACTTTGGCCAGCTGATGCAAAGAGACAACTCACTGGAAAAGACTGATGCTGGAGAAGTTTGAAGGCAGGTAGAGACAGGGATGACAGAGGATGAGATGATTTGATGGCGTCATCTACTCAATGTACATGAGTTTGAGCAAACTCCACAAAATGGTGAAAGACAGATAGGCCTGGCATTCTGAAGTCCATGGGGTCACAAAGAGTCAGACATGACTGAGGAACTGAACAACAACAAACAGCAAATGAATTCAGTGCCAGCTTCATGGAAAGGTAACCCTAGCAATAGAATATGACCTCATATTTGTAAGGAAGGGCTCACACCTGGTTTGGCACATTACTGTTTAATTTTGAAATTCTTAATATTGTTTTAGCAAAGGGATCTGCATTTTAACTTCACCCCAGGACTTACAAGTAATGTAGCTGCTCATATATGTATCAAAAGTGATAATTTGGATATCAAAATGCCATTAGCACATATTTAGCTGTTCTTTAATACATGACTGTATATTCTAACTTGGATCTTGTTGGAGCTAGCCTTGATTTTAAAATATTACTTTAAATGTTAAAAATGTTATTTTATTGATGTCCAAAAGAGGAAAATACTGAGTAACAAATAATATGCAACCCAATTGCTATCCAATATTGCTATCCAATATGTTAAAACATTTTTAACTTCTCTGAAGAGATTTCACACCTCCAACTGTGGGGTCATGTCTTCCAGAGTCAAGGATCACATCTGCTGACCAGTTTTTGTCTTCAGAAGGTAATTATTTATATCTTCTTTGAGATTTTCAGAGCTTTTTATTCCCTTGATACCTAAAACCAAAGTAACTATAAATTCTTCAACTCAAATTATCAAATATAGAATTATACCAATAATGAAGTAGTAAATAAAAGTAAATTGTCAACTTTCTCTTGATTAATTATTGAAGTTTATAACATGTTATAAGTTTTCTAGTCTATTAATTAAAAGTTGACTCTGAATTCAATAAATTCCTTGTGTTTCGATGTTATTTTAATGGACATATTCGAGATAGAGAACATATTCCATAATACTGAGAAATCTTATGAATTAAATTTAAGGAGATACAACAACCTAATACAAATTAATTACCTAGTTTGGATCTTGATTCAATAAAAGTTTTAAGACAATGTGATTGTTAAACATATAGATCAATAAATCAGAACTGAGAGTCTATACTTTGGCCAGCTGATGCAAAGAGACAACTCACTGGAAAAGACTGATGCTGGAGAAGTTTGAAGGCAGGTAGAGACAGGGATGACAGAGGATGAGATGATTTGATGGCGTCATCTACTCAATGTACATGAGTTTGAGCAAACTCCACAAAATGGTGAAAGACAGATAGGCCTGGCATTCTGAAGTCCATGGGGTCACAAAGAGTCAGACATGACTGAGGAACTGAACAACAACAAACAGCAAATGAATTCAGTGCCAGCTTCATGGAAAGGTAACCCTAGCAATAGAATATGACCTCATATTTGTAAGGAAGGGCTCACACCTGGTTTGGCACATTACTGTTTAATTTTGAAATTCTTAATATTGTTTTAGCAAAGGGATCTGCATTTTAACTTCACCCCAGGACTTACAAGTAATGTAGCTGCTCATATATGTATCAAAAGTGATAATTTGGATATCAAAATGCCATTAGCACATATTTAGCTGTTCTTTAATACATGACTGTATATTCTAACTTGGATCTTGTTGGAGCTAGCCTTGATTTTAAAATATTACTTTAAATGTTAAAAATGTTATTTTATTGATGTCCAAAAGAGGAAAATACTGAGTAACAAATAATATGCAACCCAATTGCTATCCAATATTGCTATCCAATATGTTAAAACATTTTTAACTTCTCTGAAGAGATTTCACACCTCCAACTGTGGGGTCATGTCTTCCAGAGTCAAGGATCACATCTGCTGACCAGTTTTTGTCTTCAGAAGGTAATTATTTATATCTTCTTTGAGATTTTCAGAGCTTTTTATTCCCTTGATACCTAAAACCAAAGTAACTATAAATTCTTCAACTCAAATTATCAAATATAGAATTATACCAATAATGAAGTAGTAAATAAAAGTAAATTGTCAACTTTCTCTTGATTAATTATTGAAGTTTATAACATGTTATAAGTTTTCTAGTCTATTAATTAAAAGTTGACTCTGAATTCAATAAATTCCTTGTGTTTCGATGTTATTTTAATGGACATATTCGAGATAGAGAACATATTCCATAATACTGAGAAATCTTATGAATTAAATTTAAGGAGATACAACAACCTAATACAAATTAATTACCTAGTTTGGATCTTGATTCAATAAAAGTTTTAAGACAATGTGATTGTTAAACATATAGATCAATAAATCAGAACTGAGAGTCTAAAAGTAGACCAATTCATATATGGTCACATGACTTTTTTTTTTTTTTTACCCAGTTGACAAATTAATTTAATAGGTAATTCAACAGTAAATAGTAGCTCTAACAAATGGTGCTGGAACATTTGGATATCTATATGAGAAATCAAATCTTGACCTCTACCTCACATACATACAAAGTTCAAATTAAAATGAATATAAAATTAAAATGTGAAAGCTAAGACTATAAAATGTCTAATATAAAGTATAGGAGAAAATGATTGCAATTTTGGGGTAGGCAAATATGTCTTAGACATAAAATCCATGAACCATAAGAGAAAAAGTGAATAAATCTAACTTATTCCAAATTAGAAGCTTCTGTTTTTGAAAACCTTAATTATTAACAGAAAAAAAAAAACATAGATTGTGTCAGTAACACTCTTTCACCCCAAAATAAGACAAAGAGCCCCATAAAATTAGGCAAAAGATATGAATAGATATTTCCAGAAAATATATATAAGTAACCAATAAGCACCAAGGTTTCATCATCATCAATCATCAGAGAAATTCAGATTAAAACTGTAGTGAGATTCTACCATACAACCATTAGAATTGCTAAAATTAAAGACTGTCTATATTACAATCAGGATATAGAATAAATGAACCATTCACATTTGTTTGCGGGAATGTAAAATAGTACAATCACACAGGAAAATTAGCAATTTCCCATAAAGGTAAATGTACATTTAGTATATGTACATTTAGTACATCAGTAATCTTACTCCTAGACTATCTCCCTAATAGAAATAAAAACATCATCGAACAAAGACTTGTTCACAAATGTTCATGTGTGCTGTGCTATGCTTAGTCTCTCAGTCATGTCTGCCTTTTTGTAGTCTTCCAGGCTCCTCTGTCTATGTGGATTCTCCAGCCAAGAATACTGGAGTGGGTTATCATGCCCTATTCCAGGAGATCTTCCCAACCCAGGGATCGACCCAGGTCTCCCACAATGCAGGTAGATTCCTTACTATCTGAGCCACTAGGGAAGCCCAAGAATACTGGAGTGGGTAGCCTATCCCTTCTCCAGGGGGACTTCTTTACCCAGGGGTCTCCTGCATTGCAGGCAGATTCTTTACCAGATGGGATACTGTAAACAAATGTTCATAATAATTTTATTTATAAGTGCCCAACCAGAATACACATCAGCATGTGAAAATGTACACAAAATGTTGTACATCCACATAATGGAATGCTACTCAGTAATAACACAGAAAATCATTGACCTAAACAATATGAATGCATCTTTAAAGTATAAAACTGAGTCTAAAAAGAAAAGAATGAAAATATATAAATTGCATGATTATAATGATATGAATATTTTAAAGTACAAACTGAGTGCAATTATATCTGTAATTTTCCCAGCACAAAGTGTGTAAGAAGGATGAATGACTGAATTTGAAGATTGCACAGGAATATTTGGGGGCTAGTGGCAGTGTTTTATAAATTAAATGTGATGATAGTATGGATGTGATGATATATGTACATAGTTTTCAAAACTCAGCAAATGTTCACTTACCATGCATGAAATTTTATTCTATGTACATTTCACTTCAATTAAGTTAAATTTGATTTCCTGTGAATGAGGAGTATGATTCAAATGAATTGAATCGATTATAACTCCATGTTTTTCAAAAACCACACAGTATCAATTAAATCTTCTGCTGAGCAACAACTAACGATACCAGTTCATTTCAGTCACTCAGTCCTGTCTGTGTCTGACTCTTTGTGACCCCATGAACACCAGCATGCCAGACCTCCCTGTCCATTACCAACTCCCTGAGTTTACTCAAACTAATGTCCACTGAGTCGGTTATACCATCCAACCATCTCATCCACTGTCATTCCCTTCTCCTCCTGCCTTCAATCTTTCCCAGCATTACAGTCTTTTCAAATGAGTCAGCTCTTCACATCAGGTGGCCAAATTGTTGAAGTTTCAGCTTCAGCATCAGTCCTCCCAGTGAATATTCAAGACTTAATACCTTTAGAATGGACTGGTTGGATCTCCTTGAAGTCCAAGAAACTCAAGAGTCTTCTTCAACACCACAGTTCAAAAGCATCAATTCTTCTAGGCTCAGCTTTTTTTTATAGTCCAACTCTCACATCCATACACGACCACTGGAAAAACCATAGCTTTGACGAGACAGACCTTTGTTGGCAAAGTAATGTCTTTGCTTTTTAATATGTTGTCTAAGTTGATCATAAATTTTCTTTCAAGGAGCAAGCATATTTTAATTGCATGACTGCAGTCACCATCTGCAGTGATTTTGGAATCCAAAAAATATGGGTGTCACTGTTTCCACTGTTTCCCCATCTATTTGTCATGAATGATGGGACTAGATGCCATGATCTTCGTTTTCTGAATGTTGAACTTTAAGCCAACTTTTTCACTCTCCTCTTTCACTTTCGTCAACAGGCTTTTTAGTTCCTCTTCACTTTCTGCCATAATGGTGGTGTCATCTGCATACCTGAGCTTATTGATATTTCTCCCAGCAATCTTGTTTCCAGCCTGTGATTCATCCAGTCCAGAATTTCTAATGATGTACTCTGCATATATGCTAAATAACCAATGTGACAATAAACAACCTTGACATACTCCTTTCCCTATTTGGAACCAGTCTGTTGTTTCATGTCCAGTTCTAACTGCTGCTTCCTGACCTAGACAGAGATTTCTCAAGAGACAGGTCAGGTGGTCTGCTATTCCCATCTCTTTAAAAATTTTCCACAGTTTGTTGTGATCTATACAGTCAAAAGCTTTCGCATAGTCAGTAAAGCAGAAGTAGATGTTTTCCTAGAATCTTTTGCTTTTTCAATGATTATTTATTTTTTTACACGAACTCCCAAACATGAACCCCCCTCCCACCTCCCACCCCACATCTTCCCTCCAGATCATCCCCATACACCAGCCCCAAGCATCCTGCATCCTGCATTGAACATAGACTGGCAATTCATTTCTTACATGATAGTATACATATTTCAATGCTATTCTCCCAAATCATCCCTCCCTCTCCCTCTCCTTCTCCCTCAGAGTCCATAAGTCCTCTCTACACATCTGTATCTTTTTTGCTGTCTTGCATGCAGGGTCCTCATTACCATCTTTCTAAATTCCATATATATGTGTTAGTATACTGTATTGGTGTTTTTCTTTCTGGCTTACTTCACTCTGTATAATTGGTTCCAGTTTCATCCATCTTATTAGAACTGATTCAAATGTATTCTTTTTAATGGCTGAGTAATACTCCATTGTGTATATATACCACAGCTTTCTTATCCATTCATCCGCTGATGGACATCTAGGTTGTTTCCATGTCCTGGCTATTATAAACAGTGCTGTTTCTTTGGAGAAATGTCTATTTAGTTCTTTGGCCCATTTTTTGATTGGGTCGTTTATTTTTCTGGAATTGAGCTGTATAAGTTGCTTGTATATTTTTGAGATTAGTTGTTTGTCAGTTGCTTCATTTGCTATTATTTTCTCCCATTCAGAGGGTTGTCTTTTCACCTTGCTTATAGTTTCCTTTGTTGTGCAGAAGCTTTTAATTTTAATTAGATCCCATTTGTTTATATTTGCTTTTATTTCCAGTATTCTGGGAGGCGGATCATTGAGGATCCTGCTGTGATTTATGTCGGAGAGGATTTTGCCTATGTTCTCCTCTATTTTTGGGCTCCAAAATCACTACAGATGGTAATTTCAGCCATGAAATTAAAAGATGCTTACTCCTTTGAAGGAAAGTTATGACTAACCTAGACAGAATATTAAAAAGCAGAGACATTACTTTGCCAACAAAGATCTGTCTCGTCAAAGCTATGGTTTTTTTCAGTAGTCATGTATGAATATGAGATTTGGACTATAAAAAAAGCTGAGTCTCCAAGAATTGATGCTTTTGAACTGTGGTGTTGGAGAAGACTCTTGAGAGTCCTTTGGACTGCAAGGAGATCCAACTAGTCCCTCCTAAAGGAGGTCAGTCCTGGGTGTTCATTGGAAGGACTGATGTTGAAGCTGAAACTTCAATACTTTGGCCACCTGATGCAAAGAACTGACTCATTTGAAAAGACCCTGATGCTGGGAAAGATTGAGGGCTGGAGGGGAAAGGGATGACAGTGGATGAAATGGTTGTATTGCATCACCAACTCAATGGACATGAGCTTGGGTAAACTCCGGGAGTTGGTGACAGACAGGGAGGCCTGGCATGCTTCAGTTATGGGGTCACAAAGAGCTGGACATGACTGAGTGACTGACGTGAACTGAACTTAAAAACATGATACCAACCTTAATGAAATGTTCAAAATTAATAATGAAAATAATCAAGAACAATGATTTAGTAAGACTTAAAAATAAGATAAATACAATAAATTTGTCTTTGGATTCAGGTGTTTGTGTGTGTGTGAGTGTGTGTGTGGTCTCTACTAGTCATATCAGAAACTGGGTAATAAAAGGGGTTATAAGAATGAAAATCTAAAAAGCTAGAAAAAATGCTAGGAAAAGAAAGTAACAAAATGAAAGCAAATAGGCTCTTAATTTGGTTTATGAGTTCAATCTGAAGTTACCAATTCTATTCACTCTTTAGCCATTCAGGTTATATTACCAAAGTAATATATTGAATTCATTGCAAAATTGTTATATTCAAATCAACTAATTAAATCAAATACTGGATGTTATATGACTTGGTGAATGAAAATTCTGATAGAAGATGGACAATTTTGTAACTGGAATTATCAGTGGGCATGTATATATGAATGGAATGACAGAAATTTTGAAACTCAGAATTTCTTGATGAATGAATGTAAAAGACTTTCTTTTATAGTAGGAGAAACAGGATCAACTTGCTAGAGCTTAGTTTTCCTGATTAGTAACTTCACTTACATACACACACTTTTCTATCTAATTGCTTTCAAGTGTGTATGCTCAGTCCTCAGTCATGTCTAAATTTTTTGAGATGCCATGGGCTATATGTAGCACATCAGACTCCTCTATCCATAGAACTTTCTATGGAATGTTGGAGTGGGTTGCCATTTCTTTCTCCAGGGGATCTTATTGACCCAGTGATTGAACCTGAGTCTCTTGCATCTTCTGCATCTGCAGGTGGATTCTTTACCACTGCACAACCTGGGAAGCCCAGCTGATCTCTGATGCTGATCCTGCTGCTAAATCGCTTCAGTCATGTCCGACTCTGTACGACCCCATAGACAGCAGCCTGCCAGGCTCCCCTGTCCCTGGGATTCTCCAAGCAAGAACACTGGAGTGGGTTGCCATTTCCTTCTCCAATGCATGAAAGTGAAAAGTGAAAGGGAAGTTTCTCAGTCGTGTCCAACTCTTAGTGACCCCATGGACTGCAGCCTACCAGGCTCCTCCACCCATGGGATTTTCCAGGCCAGAGTACTGGAGTGGGTTGCCATTGCCTTCTCTGAACTGATCTCTAGAATTTTTCAAAATATGCTCTGCACTACACATGTAAAGAATGAGATATGTGTTAGAATTATTATCCTGGAGATTTCTTAAAGTGCACTGAACTGAGATCTTTTAAGTTTTCAGCCTGAGAGTCAAAAACCACCCCAGTTATTAAATTGTGGGTAACGCAAAATTTGAAAACCCCAGTTCACTGTATCCACTTAAATATCAAAGAAATTTATAACATTCTGCAGTCCATATTATAACAGTTAAGTCCTGGTTTTGGTAATTTAATTCATCCAGTTTCCTGTAAAGGCAGTTTGTAAGAGATTAAGAAATCTCATGAAGAACCCTTGAGAGGTCTAGTAGTGAGAGAGTACTGCACCACTGTAACTGTCTAATTTTGAGGCATAAAATGGCCTCAGGAAAGGTGTATCTGAGAAATTGTGGTTCTTGAAACTGCAAAGCAATATGAGTGGAAAACTAGAAACTAAATTTGCTTCTTATAAACCCACTGAGGAGGCATCTTATCCTGGATTCTATTGTTGTTGTTGTTGTTCAGTAGCTAAATTTTGTCTGACTGTTTGAAACCTCATGAACCACAACACATCAGGATTCCCTGTCTTCATTACCTCCTGGAGTTTGCTCAAACTCATGTCCATTGAGTAGGTGATGCAATCTGATCATCACATCTGCTGTTGTCCCATTGTCCTCCAGCCCTCAATCTTTCCCAGCATCAGGCTATTTTTCCAAGAAGTCAGTTCTTCTCATCAGGTGTATTGGACCTTCAGCTTCAATGTCATTCCTTCTAATTAATATTTGGGGTTGATTTCCCTTATGATTGACTTGTTTGATCTCCTTTCTGTCCAGGGGACTCTCAAGAGTTTCCTTCAGTACCACAGTTTGAAAACATCAATTCTTCAGCACTCAGCCTTCTTTATGGTTCAACTCTCACATCCATACATGAGTACTGGAAAAATCATAGCTTTGACTAGATGGACCCTTGTTGGAAAACTGATGTCTCTGCTTGTATTATGCTATCTAAGTTTGGCATAGATTTTCTTCCAAGGAGCAAATGTCTTTTAATTTTGTGGCTGCAGTCACTGTAGTGATGTTGAAGCCCAAGAAAATGAAATCTGTCACTGTTTCCACTTTTTCCCCATCTATTTGCCATGAAATGATGAGACCAGATGCCATGATCTTAGTTCTCTGTATGTTGAATTTCAAGCCAGTTTTTTTCACTCTCCTCTTTCACTATCATCAAAAGGTTTATTATCAAAAGGCTTTCTGCCATAAGGGTGATGACATATGCATATCTGAGGTTGTTGATATTTCTCCTGGCAATCTTGATCCCAGTTTATGATTCAACCAGCCCAACATTTTACATGATGTGCTCTGCAGATAAGTTAAATAAGCAGGATGACAGTGTACAGCCTTGACGTACTTCTTCCCCAATTTGAAACTAATTCATTGTTTTGTGTCTGGTTCTAACTGTTGCTTCTTGACCTGCATATATGCTTCTCAGGAGGAAGGTAATTATTGTCTGGTATTCCCATCTCTTTAAGAATTTCCCAGTTTGTTGTGAGCCACACAGTCAAAGGCTTTAGTGCAGTCAATGAAACAGAAATATATATCTTTCTGGAATTCTCTTGCTTTCTCTATGGTCCAACAGATATTGGCAATGTGATTTCTGGTTCCTTTGTCTTTTCTAAACCTAGTTTGTCCATCTGGAAGTTTTCATTTCACATACTGTTGAAGCCTAGCTTGAAGGATTTTGAGCATTACCTTGCTAGCTTGTGAAACCAGAGTAGTTGTAGAGTAGCTTGAACAGTATTTGGCATTGACTTTCTTTGAGATTGGAATGAAAATTTACCTTTTTCAGTCCTGTGGCCAGTGCTGAGTTTTCCAGATTTGTTGACATGTTGAATGTGGCACTTTAAGACCATCATCTTTTTAGGATTTGAAATAGCTCATCTGGAATTCCATCACCTCTAACGTTGTTTGTAGTAGTGCTTCTTAAGGCCCACCTGACTTCACACTCCAAGATATCTGGCTCTAGGTGATTGACCACACTTTCATGGTTTTCTGGGTCATTAAGACTGTTCTGTATATTCTTTAGTGTATTCTTACTGCCTCTTCTTAATCTCATCTGCTTCCGTTAGGTCCTTGCAGTTTTTGTCCTTTAAGTCTATGACCCAACTACTAACACAGAAGCTGAAGCTGGACATTCTATGAAGACCTACTAGAACTTCTAGAACTAGCACAAATGAAAGATGTCCTTTTCATCATAAGGCATTGAAGTGCAAAATTAGGAAGTCAAGCATTGCCAAGAGTATCAGAGAAGTTTGGCCTTGGATTACAAAATGAAACAAGGTAAAGTCTCTATTGAGTTTTGCCAAAAAAACACACTGATCATATAAATACCTTCTTCCAACAACATGAGAGACAACTCTACACATTGGCCATCATCAAATGGTCAATACTAAAATGCTATTGATTATATTCTTTGCAGATGCAAATGGAGATTCCTATACAAAGACATAAGACCTGGAGCTGACTGTGGCTCAGATCATCAACAACTTAGTGCAAATTTCAGGTTTAAATTCAAGAAAGTAGGGGAAACCATTACACCATTTAGGTATAACCTAAATCAGGTCTCTTATAATTATACAGTGAAAGTGACAAATAGATTCAAAGGATTAGGTCTGCATGTATGAAGAACTATGGACAGAGGTTTGTAACATTGTACAGGAGGCAGTGACTGAAACCATCCCTAAGAAATGCAAGAAGGCAAAGCGGTTGCCTGAGCAGGTCTTACAAATAGCTGATAAAAGAAGAGAAGCAAAAAAACAGAGAATTAAAGGAACAATATATCCAACTGCATTATATTCTCCTGTATATAACAATGTGTGTTATGTGTGTGTGTATATATATACATAAATAGGTATATGTGCACTTTTAAAATACAACATACATAGCTTATTAAAACTAAAAAATTAAACTCATCTAATGATAGTTAGTGAACAGAATGATTAGTTAATTTCATTCCTTGTTTCAGTCATTCCTCATTGTATATTTACTGACTACTCTAAATCTGATATTAATGTTGTACACAATTTTTTTAAAAACCCATAACAAATGGATTTTACACTTCATTGATGAGACCAGTTGGATATATAACTCTCAGAAAACAATAAATGTATATGCAAAAGTCTGTACAACTCTATGTAAATATTACACAAATAGAGAAGAAATGAACAGAGTACAAAATACTTGAGAAATTTCCATAGAGAAGATAACAGATAACCTGTTCTTTAAGATTGGATAGGGTTCAAATAAAGATATGTGTGATGGTTATTACTAGGAAAGGGGAAATGTAATTAGTCATAGAAGGCAGGATACGGTACCTCCTTGGTGGGATTAGAAGGGTGAAGTGTAACATTATATCAATGGGCTGTCATGAAGGGGTTAAATAAGATGTGATATTTAACAACCAAAGGTGTTATTTTGTGGTGAAAACAACACTGGTGAATTATTAATAGCCATCTATGGAAGGAAGAACATTACCTTGGGGAAGAGATCTTTAAGGTACCAAGGCTGGAGCTGATGCTAGAAAAATGAAAAATCTGTGTATGAAAAGACCCCAAAACTGTAGGATGGACCAAAAAGACCCTGAAAGAAATCAAAGCCTGGAGATACAGGCAGGCCCTCTACTCTAAGGTGTCCCAGGTTCACATGGAAGACTTCATTTGTCTGGAAAGTCAGAAGACATCTTTAGGGGTTTTCATCAGAAACTAAATACAATGGATTAATATTATGTAAAATCAAACTTGTTACAATGTGGGAAGTAAGTTAGAAGCCCAAGTAGAGGTGGCTGGGCCAGTTATAAAAGTGATGTGGTGTCCCAATTCACATAAGAAATGGCAATAGTTTCTCCAAGAGGGCAAGAGTGGTGTGGGAAATAGGAATGGGGGATGGAACCATGGGAAATAATATCAGAAATGAATAGCACTTGCTGTCATCCACCTGCACCCACACTAGCAGAGTTGTTTGTTCAATCACCCAGTTGTGTCCAACTCTTTGTGACTCCATGGACTGCAGAACTCTATATCTCCCTGTCCCTCACGATCTCCCAAGGTTTGCCCAAATTCATGTCCATTACATTGGTGATGCCATCAAACCATCTCATCCTCTGACTCCCTCTTCCTCTGCCCTCAATCTTTCCCAGCATCAGGGACTTTTCCAGTGACGCCCCTGTTCACATCAGGTGACCAAAATACTGCAGTTTCAGATTCAGGATCAGTCCTTTCAATAAGGATTCAAGGTTGAGTTCCCTTAAAATTGATTGGTTTGATCTTGCTCTCCAAGGGACTCTAAGGAGTCTTTTCCAGCATTACAGTTTGAAGACATCAATTGTCTGGCAGTCTGCTTTCTTTACAGTAGAGCTCTCACAACTGTCAGTGACCACTGAGAGGACTACAGCCTTGTCTATACATACCTTTGTCGGCAGAGAGATGTTTCTGCTTTTTAACACATTGTCTAGGTTTGTCATAGCTTTCCTGCTGAGAAGCAATCATCTTCTGATTTCATGGCTGCAGTCACCATCCACAGTGATTTTAGAGTCCAAGAAGAGGAAATCTGTCACTAATTCCACACCTTTTCCCCTTCTATTTGTTATGAAGCAATGGGGCCAGATGCCATGTTCTTAGGGTTTTGTTTGTTTTTTTATTTAATATTCAGTTTTAAGACAGCATTTTCACTCTCCACCTTCACCTGCATCAAGAGGTTCTTTCGTTCCTCTTCATTACCTGCCATTAGAATGGTATCATCTGCATATATGATATTGTTTATGTTTGTCCTACCTATCTTGATTTCAGCTTGTAACTCAGAGTACATGAATATCAGCTGCCTGATAGCAGAGTACAGACATCTAAATAAGCAGATGTTCCCCTTTCTTCCATAATTTATTTTACTATGAATTACTGTGCATGCTTATATACGTATGTATGAACGTACATGAGTGTGTGAGAAAGGGAGAGAGAGAGGTAGGGTAGGGGTGGGAATGCCTGCTCCAAACACAGGAGTGCTTTCTTAAACTGGTGTAACATCTTATTGACTAAATGTAGATGCCTGTCATCCTTCATTAATAAAAATTAACTTTAAATCTGCTTGCTTCCCACAGGAGAGCCTTTTAAACATTTCATCAGGGGCTTCCAGAGGATGTCTGACAGTGAGTCAATCAAGAAACAGCATGAACTGATGGCAGAACCTATAAGGGTTTTCAAAAAAATTTATATATATATATGTATGTAAAGTATTTAAATATATAAAGTATATATTTGTGTACTTTGTTGTCTGCCTACTAGTCCCAGGGAGGTTTCATCTAAATTTGTTTCAATGGTCTTTCTACAGACAGTCTCTTTTCCCACCCTCCCATCACTACCCTTATTCTTCCCTCCCCAACCCTACATCCACACCCCCTGCTGCCCTACTGGTGCTAGAGACCTGTGCAATATCATTTTCTGCATAATGAAATCTGGAGTGACATTAATATAAGTGTAATTTTATAGAAGGGAATGGGCCTGGCTGATAGTTTCTACCTGCTGTGTTTTGATGATAGACATCGGGATGTCACCATCTGTGTAATGAAATTTCACCTCCATAATGGTTCAGATTATCAAACATTCTTCCAAGCTGGCTCTGGGAATCTACTTATTTATTTATTTATATACATATTTATTTATTTGCAAACAGCTCTGAAAGACTGTTTATCATAGAAGTTATGGGTGAAGGACGTTTTTAGTGCATTAAGCAAAGTATAGGAGAAGATAAATTAAATCTTTGCTATTGTCCCATAGACTCATTGATCATGATGTGAAGTCACTATTTATGGCCTCAGATAGAAGGGTTTTTTTCTATATGCCTCCCTCCCACCTAACTGGAACATATCGAATTGATGGGCTAATGCCAAGGAGGTATAAATGAAGGAATGAAAAATGACTTAAGTGTTTATAATATAGATGTTTTTATACCATCTAATTTAACTTCCAAACACTGTTGTCAGGATACAGTGGATTAACATATAGCTCCAATAGACACATAAAAGACAACATGTGTAATATTCACTGAAAGATAGGTACTATTACCCTTCTACACAAAAAGTGAGACTCAGAGAAGATTGTTAACTTGTCAAGATGATCTAGGAATGAAACACTCTTTAAGTCAGATCTGTCTGCCTCACAAACTCATGCACTTTTAATTATTCCAAGTTGGTTTCCAAGCACTGAGGCCAAATTGATACAGGTGAACGAGATTCGGTAGAGAGAATCTCAGATATGTCCAACTTCCCCAATATGCTTCAATATATTCAAGTTGTGATATTAATTATTTGCATCTCTAGTTGCAAGCAATGTCCTAGGATTTGCTTGTTTTCTATTTCCTTGATGTGTACCTGAGACAAATGTCATTAAGAAGATAAAGAAGATAGAAGTGAGAACAAATGATTTATAATCATGTCAATTAGACTGTAAGCTGCTTATTCCATTATATTATAAATCCATTTTTGTTTGAATACTTAAAACTACATTTCAGTTTATAGCCAGATGCTTATAATTATTGGTAACCAATTTCTGAATATTATGTCTGATTATATCTTCTATCTTCTTTGTAAAAGAATGCCAGTAGTATTATTTCATGATTATTCAGTGTCAGGATTCTATTTTTAACCTGAAAAATTTCAAAGATTCAAAACTTCGTCTCAACATTTTAATTGGTACAAATTCCTTAACTGAGGTGTTCCACAAGTGATAAATAATAATAACAGTTCAATCACAAATTATTTAAAAAAAATTACCTCTGTTACAAATGCATTTTTATCATTTTTATTCATTTTCAGTTTTCATATGATTTCTTAAGTAGGGAAAAAAAGGAATGGAGTTAGTGTTCTTGCCATGTAAAATACAAAACTTCTCACTTATGTGATGGTCTATAGGAGTGCAAAGTCAACATGAAAATAATATATCAAATCCTAACAAAAACATGGGAATTGTGGGTGTAGTTTATTAAATTCAACTGATATTTGGGCATCTCTTTTATAATGTCAGATTTTTTCATCCTTTCTCTCTCATCCATTCTGAAGTTTTCCTTTTTATGATAACTTGGTTTATATCCCATCTTCTGCATTTGTTTCAGTCAGTCAGTCAGTCAGTTCAGTTGCTCAGTCATGTCCAACTCTTTGCGACCCCATGAATAGCAGCACGCCAGGCCTCTCTGTTCATCACCATTTCCCGAAGTTCACTCAGACTCACGTCCATTGAGTCCGTGATGCCATTCAGCCATCTCATCCTCGGTCATCCCCTTCTCCTCCTGCCCTCAATCCTTCCCAGCATCAGAGTCTTTTCCAATGAGTCAACTCTTCGCATGAGGTGGCCAAAGTACTGGAGTTTCAGCTTTAGCATTTTTCCTTCCAAAGAAATCCCAGGGTTGATCTCCTTCAGAATGGACTGGTTGGATCTCCTTGCAGTCCAAGGGACTCTCAAGAGTCTTCTCCAACACCACAGTTCAAAAGCATCAATTCTTTGGAGCTCATCCTTCACAGTCCAACTCTCACATCCATACATGACCACAGGAAAAACCAAAGCATTTGTTTAACACCCCCAAATTTACTGAAAACCAGCCTAAATTAAGGGGTACTTTTATCTATCTTTAAGTTTACTGTAATATCTAGCAGAGTGAATTGGACAATCAGGGAGTCTGTTTACTTATATGTTATCATCCTCTTTTAACTAGTTTTAAAGTTAAAAGATCTACCTTAGTTTCTATATTTTGGGAGTACACTTCCAGTAGAACTCAGATTTTTGGACTCTAGTTTACCTCCTAAGTGTTGTTCCTGCCTCATGTCTTTTCTGGTTCTCAGATTTTCTTGCATGGAGACTTAAGCCTTTCTTCATTACCTCAGTCAGGAGTCTCTGTGGCTGGAGACTAAAGAGTTTTCCTTGGTCATCATCTGATGTTGGCTGAAGAAGGATTCAAAATACTTAATACCTAGACATGGCCCAAGAGTCACTGGAGTGTAAAACCAGCAATGTTTCGTTGGTGGTGAGCACATGTTTATCTACTTTGGAATAAACAAACCCAGTGGTATAGGTTGGTTTATCAATAAGGGGTAAGGATAAAGGTGGATAACAAGATTATATTCTTGATATCTTCCATATGGGTCTTAGGGGAAAAATAAAACCTGCTTTATATGTCCTAAAATCTTTGCATGGGCCAGAGACTAGAGCTTGGAGTACAGTCCCTGAGTTAGTGAGAGCACTCTTTAGACTTTTGTCTATATCTTGGTACAGCTATAGCCTCCAAAATACCACATTACACTATTCAATTTGCAAATTGCAATTTCTCAAATCATGTCTAACTCCTTTCAGTTTGATGTAAACATTAAATGGAAGGTAATGGGCAAATACTTGATTGTCATTGACATAAAAATAGATGGGCTTATCTTAGAAAAGACTTGCTGGTAGAGATCCAAATCTTACTTACCAAACTTGGTCTTTGTTTCCAATTTCCTCAGAGCCCCTCATATTTTCCTTTTGGGAATATGTCATTTTCCAAGGCTCCTCAAGAGAAATTACTCACTGATGATTCAGCACAATGAAGACCATCACATTCACTGAACTTCTAATACTGAACATTTAAGTTCAAACATTCATACATACACACACCACAAGAAGTCTATTCTATATTCTTCAAGTTATTTTTCATAAATTCTTTTCCTGGTGTTTAAAACCTCAGTTGCTTTCAGATTTGATCTTCCTTTAGAGGTTAAAGTTGTATATATAAACAATTCAGATGCAGTCTACTTTCCTCATACTGAGTTTGGAATCACAGTAATAAAATCCCAAGAAAGGTTGAGTTTCAGAGAACTGAGACTCTGGATGTATAAAATAAGGTTAGAGAATTACACTAAAATCTTTGACTGTGTGGATTACAACAAAATGTGGAAAATCCTCTTTTTTAAATTTATTTGTTTTAATTGGAGGCTAATTAATTTACAATATTCTGGTGGGTTTTGCCATACATTGACATGAATGTACATGTACATGGGTATGTGTACATGTGTCCCCCCTTCTGGAACCCCTTTCCACCTCCCTCCCTATCCCATTCCTCTGGGTTGTCTCAGTGCACCAACTTTGAGTGCTCTATTTCATGCATTGAACTTGGACTGGTCATCTGTTTTACATATGGTAATATACATGTTTCTATGCTATTCTCTCAAATCATCCCACCCTCACCTTCTCCTACAGAGTCCAAAAATCTGTTCTTTACCTCTGTGACTCTTTTACTGTCCTGCATATAGGGTCATTGTTACTATCTTTCTAAATTCCATATATATAGATCAATATACTGTATTGTTGTTTTTCTTTCTGACTTACTTCACTCTGTATAATAGGCTACAGTTTCATCCACCTCATTAGAAACTGACCCAAATGCATTTTTTTAAATAATTGAGTAATATTCAATTGTGTATATGTACCACAGCTTTCTTATCCATTCATCTACCGATGGACATCTAGGTTGCTTCCATGTAGTACTGTGATGAAGATTGGGGTACACGTGTCTCTTTCAGTTCTGGTTTCCTTGGTGTGTATGCCCAGCAGTGGCATTGCTGGGTCTTATGGAAGTTTTATTCCCAGTTTTTTAGGGAATTTCCACACTGTTCTCCATAGTTACTATACTAGTCTGCATTCCCACCAACAATTTAAGAGGGTTCCCTTTTCTCCACACCCTCCCCAGCATTTATTGTTTGTAGACTTTGTGATGGCAGTCATTCTGACTGGAGTGAGCTGGTATCTCATTGTGGTTTTGATTTGCATTTCTCTGATAATGAGAGATGTTGAGCATCTTTTCTTGTGTTTTTTAGCCACCTGTATGTCTTCATTGGAGAAATGTCTGTTTAGTTCTTTGGCTCATTTTTTGATTGGGTCATTTATTTTTCTGGTATTGAGATGCATGTGCTGCTTGTACATTTTGAGATTAATTCTTTGTCAGTTGCTTCATTTGCTATTATTTTCTCTCATTCTGAACGCTGTCTTTTCACCTTTCTTATAGTTTCCTTCGTTGTGCAAAAGATCTTAAGTTTAATTAGGTCTCATTTGTTTATTTTTGTTTTTATTTCCATTACTCTTGGAGGTGGGTCATAGAGGATCTTGCTGTGATTTATGTCAGAGAGTGTTCTGCCTATGTTTTCCTGCAGGAATTTTATAGTTTCTGGTGTTACATTTAGATCATTAATCCATTTTAAGTTTATTTTTGTGTATGGTGTTAGAAANGAAATTAGTCCTGAATATTCATTGGAAGGACTGATGCTGAAGCTGAAGCTCCAATACTTTGGCTACCTGTGAAGAACTGACTCATTGGAAAAGACCCTGATGCTTGGAAAGATTGAAGGTGGGAGGAGAAGGGGACGATAGAGGATGAGATGATTGGATGGCATCACTGACTCGATGGAAATGAGTTTGAGTAAGCTCTGGGAGTGGTGATGGATAGGGAAGCCTGGCGTGCTGCAGTCCATGGGGGTCTCAAAGTGTCAGAGCTGACTGAGTGACTGAACTGATCTGAACTGAGTTTTATAATTTGTTAGGAAAAAAGATTGAAAAAATAGTGAGCTCTTCCTTTGAAGATGTCTTTTTGCACTTGCAAATAAAACCATATCCGTATTTCTATTTAGGGTCCAGATAATTCATCTCTTTTTGCTTTTAGTCATGGACACATCATGAGTCAGATGGTAACTTGCACTGGTCACAATGACACAGCCAGACCATTGGTCTGTCTTGCTCAGTAAGAGAAAAGCTGAAGCACAAATAATGAGTTATTGCTCTATCCATCACAACCATGTGCATCTCACCACCCTGCCTCTGCTGGGCTCTAGGGAGGCTCCAGACTAGAAAGTAACATCTTTCAGGAGGAGAGACCAAGTTGGGAGAAGGTGGCTTTACTCTGGACAGGAGACTCATACTATTAAAGATTTGAGCTGTAGGGTCAGGTTGACGTTGGCCTTGTTGGTAAGCAACTCACATCCTTTTAGGATGATAGCAGAAGGTGAGGTTGTCTAGTCATCTCAAAATAAGACCGATGAGGACCAGAGTAGGTGTATGGCTGTCCTGTAGGAACTGAAATGCTATCTTTTTTACTGGCATCTATTTCAGGGAGAAGGATGCCTAGACATTTGAAAACTTTGTACCCTGTCTGACTGCTTATTTTCAGTTTTCCTTTTTGTCTGTACATCCAGTGAATATATCATTTTATTTTCTGAGCCATGTGTCACAGTTCAAATCTACTAAACCATCTGTGTGTCTACAGTGAGATTGGGACTCAATCGTATATCATAATCCACATAATAATCTACTTGATTAATTATATCAAAGCTCCTTTTTGTTTATTTCTATGTAAATAGTGTTTTAGTAAAATATCCTAGATGATATTTCTTTTTAGAAAAATTGAAAAAAATATGAGGGGTGAATGAGACAGCTTGGATGATTTTTTTCTATCTCTCCACCATTTTCTTGTTAACTGTGGCATGTCCATCCAGTTAAAATCTTCACAAATGTGACCAAGTTTTCACAGCTCATAATATAATTTTTGGTAGTACATAGTTGAAAATGTTTTTCCAGTTTTTACAGATACAATTACCAATCCCTCTTAATAGTTTAATTTTGTTAATATATAATATAGAATCCTTTCAATTTTCAAGCAAATATTATGGACCAGAATGTTCTGATGGCTTAAAATATAATTAGCTGTAAATTAAATAAGCTAGAGTCATAGAAAAGCAAAAGGGAGCATTTTCCACTCATCATTTTTATACTTTAGGAAAGTCAAACAAGCTGTTGATCCATATATAAGATTTTATTTATTCTACATTTCCCTTTCACAAATCCATGTATAAATAATTTTAAGGGACATTGACTTTGTAATGGTTGATTGCTGGTTACTTAAATGGCCAATTTGAGTATGTAAGTGGTTTATTCAATGTGCTGTGACATCATCCTCAACACAAGGTTCTAAATACTTTTACCCATAGTTAGTTTGGTTGGATCCACTGACAATAATGTTAATTGAAAGTCTGGCAGATATCCAAGAAAATAATCATGATTAACTAGACTAAAAAGAAAAATTCTTAAGAAGTATTACAAAAATGATTATTTTGTTCATATTCAAGTAAATGTATTTTTCTAAATGTAGGAACAAATGTGTTTCTAAATATAGGAATATTAGACCTCACAACATAAAATAATATAATGCAATAATATTTTTAGGAAAAAAAAGAAACCCTCTGTACCATAATCTTTAACTCAGAGATAATCAATGTTTTTTTCTTAAGAGCCCTATAGTAAAAATTTTAGACTGTAGGGTATATTCAGACTCTGACATTACTACTCAGATCTGTCCTTGTCAGACACAGCCATAGGCAACATGTATATGAATTAACGCACTGAAACTTGAATTTTGTGTACTTGTCACAAAATAATATTTTGATTTTTTAACCATTTAAAATGGCAAAATCCATTTTTAGCTTATGAACTATAAAACAAGTAGTAGGCAGATTTGGTCTATGAGCCAAAGTTTGCTGACTCCTGATGCAAATTGTATGCTAGTTTTTATCATTTTTTTCTTACAATGATTGCTCTCTGGAAATTCACTATTTTTCTTTTAAATTTTTTCCAAAGCCACATGATTGATTCCATCATATTCAAAAACAGTTTTACATTATATACTATAAGACCCATGCCATATGCATGTTTTATGAAGTATCTTACTGGATTTTTCAACACAAATGATTATTTATATTTCCTATGGCATTCATTTTTCATAGTACTGTTTTAAAAATTAGGTGAGGCCTTGACTGATTTGGTGTACTGTAATGTACTGAAGTTTTATTTTTGAAGAGACTGATGATACACGAATCAGTGAACAGACATTAAAAGGTCAATATTACACTGAAATTTAAGGAAAAGGAAGTTGTTTGACCCTGATAAAGAAACTACAGTCTTAATAACTTAAAAGGGTATTATAAAAGTAACTTATAATTAAACTATTTGAAAATTTGTACATATACCAACTTTTATTATAAGAAATGATACCAAGAGTTTCTCATAGTATAATTTAGTTCTCCATATATGGCTAAAATCAAAGAGAAAATAAGTCCATCTACTGAAGATGAAAATCAAAACTTTCAGGTGCCTACTGCTTAAAATAGTTTCCCAGTTTTGTAGGAAAATTTAATATCTCAATAGAAGTTTCAGTGGGAAAATCCTGGTGTTTACTTGGCTTCTTTCTGTTTTTTCATCCATGCAGCTCAGCATGGGAGAAGAGCTCTGCAAGCAAGATGAATATAATTCAGATCGAATTCAATCTTGGAAAAGTTACAAACCTGGGGCTCCAGTGGTTTCTGCTGATTCTCACCTGGGGAGAAATCTATTCAAGAATTTGTTCTGCACAAGATAGTAAGCTACAAATAAATTTCTCTACACACTGCCCTAGTTTTTTAGGATAATTCTAGAGATTAGAATCTAATAAATCTTAGTGCTAAATGACTCCAACACATGAAGTACTCTGTGTGAATAGTTGGTTGTAGGAAGCATTGTACTCTTTAATTTAAGGAGGCAGTTGTTGATCCAGATTATCACATCATTAAAAGAGCTTTGGGTTTAGACACTGACACACATGAGAGCTCATGTTTATAGAACAGATGAGTCAAACCACACCAGATTCAGCTTGCTGTGGTCACCTGCTGTGGACTGAGTTACGTCCTTTATAAATCCATGTGCTGAAGAGCTAACTCCCGATGTGGTATCGTTTGATGACGAGACACAGACTTTGGGGGATAATTCTGTTCAGTTTGGTCACACAGTGGAGTCTGACTCTTTGCGACCCCATGGACTATAGCACATCAGGCTTCTGTGTCCATCACCAACTCTCAGAACTTGCTCAAATTCACGTCCATTGAGTCAATGATGCCATCCAACCATCTCTTCCTCTGTCATCCCCTTTTCCTCCCGCCTCCAATCTTTCCTAGCATCAGGGTCTTTTCCAATGAGTCAGTTCTTCACATCAGGTGGCCATTAGGTTTGATGATACCGTGAGGTTGAGGTCTTTCATGGTGGAATTAGTGCCCTTATGAAGAGAAACACCAGAGGAGTCCCTGTCCCCTTCTCCACCACGCCAGGACAGGGCAAGAAGGTTGCTGTGTGGTAGTCAGGAAAAGGGGCTTCCCTGGTGGTTCAGACACGAATGAATCTGCCTGCAGTGCAGGAGACCTAGGCTCCATCTCTAGGTCAGTAAGCCAGGAAGAGAGTCCTCATTGGTATCTGAGTCTGTCAGAGACCAGCCTCAGCAATATACTAATTTTGGAGTTCCTAGCCTCCAGAATTATGAGAAAATAAATGTCTGTTGTCTAAACTGCCCAGTCTATGGTATTCATTATAATGGCCAGCGCTAAGACATCATCTTGTTCAGATCACACAGGTAAGAAACAGGTTTAGTTATACATTTCAACATAACTCAAGAAAAGGAATCATAGAGCTCAGATTTATTTATTCCAGCTCTGACATTTGTCTGTAGTTTAGGCCAATTGGAGTGACTGACTCAGAACATGACCTTCTGCTCAGTATGACCTATTTACCTAGGTATAGGATGTATAGGAGATACTTAAATAATTATACATTTGAAGCTTCTTTCACTGAAGTTTTCTGTACATTACAAATAACATTATTTGTTGTCATTTTTTTCTCAAATTATATTGATACTTGCTTTATTTTTTACTCTATTTTCATCATGCTCTACAGTGTAAGAAGCAGAAAAATGAATACAGTCATCCCTTAGTATTTGAGGAGTAGAGGGTGCTGGTTCCAGGATCTACTTTGGATAGCAAAAATCTATGGCTGTTCCAGCCCCATAGTTGGCCTTACATATCTGTGTTTCTGTATCCTTGAATTCAACCAATGGCATATCCTGTGGTACTGAAACCATTTATTGAAAAAAAAAAATCAATGTATCAGTGGATGCACATGGTTCAAACACATGTTGTTCAAAGATCTACATTAATTTGCTACTCTGTAACACTAAAAATTAGATATATTCCTAAATGTTATAGAAAGCTTATGCTTTTTGAAGAGAATGTACACAAAAGCTAAAAATGACTTCTTTTGTCATAAGTGAGAATACATAATTAGTTACTAAGTACCTGGCTTTACAAAAAAATGTATTACTTCTGGTTCTATGAAAATGATACTTGAAATGCAAGAGATTTAGTTTAGCAGAAGTATATTGGATAGCTACTATTTGCTGTGCACTGGATAAATATTGTTATTGACTGTTTTATTGTCTCTATGAATTTCATACAGAAGTTGACTTTTTGGAAATATTGATATGGTATATATATGGCTTTTGTTTCTTCTTTAGAAGTAGGTTGGAAGGAAATGCAAATGATCAAAATTTGACTTGCTTTCCCAGAATGAAAATATTGTGATGTTATTTTTCATGATTATTTTAGATAATCTAAGCTAACTGATGATGTTGATCTCAAAAATTGTTACTAATATTTAATGGAAAGATGAAATAATTTTACATTCTTAATTAAAAAGAGGTGCAAAACTCATGCAATTATTTTTATATTCAGATTTTCTATATCAAATGTATATTACTGTTCTATGTGGAAATCCCACCAAAATGTACTATTAAAAATGATTATATGGGCAATCTTCAAGTCATGCACAAAATACGTGATGGCTGGAGTACATTTTCCCACTGAAATTGTATTATTTGTGGTTTTTTGGTTTCCAGGACTTCCATCAAAGCCCAAATAACCTGTAGTTTATGTATTTTTCACACTCCAGATCAACATTGTTTAAAATAACTTTCTGCAATGATGTAGATATTCTTCTATCTATGCAGCCAACTGACACAGGGCTGATTCAGCTGAATAACTGAATTTTTATCTTAATTAATTTTAAGTTTAAATGTAACTGCAGTAGCATATTAAAATATTATTCCATTAAAATGAAACTTTATATTTTGCAGGACTACATTCCACTGTTATTTTGCATTGTGTGCGATATTTTACTGGAGTACGCAAATGTTAGGTGTGTGCATTGTTTCTAATATTATTCAGAAACACATCTCCCATTTAATTGTAGCTTATGGATTGAACCACTTCAAAAGATGTTTTACTAATTAAATAATATTATGTGATTTTTGGATATTTTATGCAGACTGTGAATTTTAAGAATATCTTTGAAATTAGAATTGGCATTTTAATTGAAATAATTGAAATTTTTATTGTAGTGTAATTAAATTGTTTTACTAATTAAAAAGAATACACATGGATAAAATTTTGAATAAACAGTAAAGGCTACTATTGGTGCAAATTGAGTAGAGATACAATAGTCAGTACACAACACACAAGATATAGAAGTCAATGCACAAATCAAAACAAGAAGATACACAAAGTCTTCCCTGATAGCTCAGTGGGTAAAGAATCCGTCTGCAATGTAGGAGACCCCAGTTCAACTCCTGGGTTGGGAAGGTCCCCTGGAGAAGGGATAGGCTACCCACTCCAGTATTCTTGGGCTTCCCTTGTGTCTCAGCTGGTAAAGAATCCGCCTGCAATGCGGGGACCTGGCTTCTATCCCTGGGTTGGGAAGATCCCCTGGAGAAGGGAAAGGCTACCCACCCCAGTATTCTGACCTGGAGAATTCCATAGATTGTATATATAGTCCAGGGGATTGCAAAGAGTCAGACAGGACTGAGTGACTTTCACTTTCACCTTCACAGAAGTCAATACTATTGCCAGATAGCATAGAAAAAAGAGACTGAAAAAGTTATGTTCAAATTTCACAGTGAATGCCGTCAGCAATTTGTTGTGTCACAGCAAAATTTAAAGGTGATTGCTGTAAAAATTTTATTAAAATAAAGTGTACAATATATCTCAGTAGATACATAATGAATTTTCTGAGACATTTTCTTTCAATAGACAGAAAGAATACAATTAGTCTCTTGAAATCAGAATTGCAAAACACTTAAAATTATCTTTAACAAGGTACAAGCTTAATTTTGTTAAGTTGTAAAATGGTTTGAATACTTGCTTTCTGTGTCTCTTTTGCTGTCCTGCATACAGGGTCCTCATTACCATCTTTCTAAATTCCATATATATGTGTTAGTATACTGTATTGGTGTTTTTCTTTCTGGCTTACTTCACTCTGTATAATCGGTTCCAGTTTCATCCATCTTATTAGAACTGATTCAAATGTATTCTTTTTAATGGCTGAGTAATACTCCATTGTGTATATGTACCACAGCTTTCTTATCCATTCATCTGCTGATGGACATCTAGGTTGTTTCCATGTCCTGGCTATTATAAACAGTGCTGCAATGAACATTGGNAGGGTCCTCATTACCATCTTTCTAAATTCCATATATATGTGTTAGTATACTGTATTGGTGTTTTTCTTTCTGGCTTACTTCACTCTGTATAATTGGTTCCAGTTTCATCCATCTTATTAGAACTGATTCAAATGTATTCTTTTTAATGGCTGAGTAATACTCCATTGTGTATATATACCACAGCTTTCTTATCCATTCATCCGCTGATGGACATCTAGGTTGTTTCCATGTCCTGGCTATTATAAACAGTGCTGCGATGAACATTGGGGTACATGTGTCTCTTTCTATTCTGGTTTCCTTTTGTAAGGTTCTATGTCTTCAAGAATTCATCCATTTCTTCCATTTTATTGGCATATAGTTACTGATAGTAGTCTCTTAGCATGCTTTGTATTTCAGTGTTGTCTGTTATGATTTCTCCATTTTCATTTCTAATTTCATTTGTTTTATTCTTCTTTTTCTTTCTTGATGAATCTGGCTAATGGTTTAACTATTGTATTTATCTTCTCAAAGCACCAGCTTTTAGTTTTTTTGATTTTTGCTATAGCCTCCTTTGTTTCTTTTTCACTTATTTTCACTCTGATTTTCATTATTTTTTTCCTTATACTAACTTTGGGGTTCTTAATTTCTTCTTACTGTAGTTTATTTAAGTGTAAATTTAGATTGCTTATTTGATGTTTCTTTTGTTTCTTGAGGTAAATTTGTATTGCTATGAACCTGCCTCCTAGCATTGCTTTTACTTAATCCCATGGGTTATGGGTTGTTGTGTTTTTATTTCCATTTGTTTCTATGAATATTTTCATTTCCTTTTTTTATTTCTTCCATAATCTGTTGATTATTCCAAAGTGTGTTGTTTAGCACCCATAAGTTTATATTTTAATACCTTTATTTCCCCCCTGTAGTTGACATGTAATGTTACTGCATTGTGATCAGAAAAGATGCCTGAAATGATTTCAATTTTTTTAATTTACCAAGGTTAGATTTATGGCCCAGGATATAATCTATCCTTGGGAATGTTTCTTGTGCACTTGAGGAAAAGGTGAAATTCTTTGTTTTGGGCGAAAATGCTTTATAGTTACCAGTTAGGTATAATTGGTCCATTGTATCATTTAAAGCTTGTGTATCCTTGATAATTTTCTTTTTGGTTGATCTATCCATAGGTTCAAGCTGGGTTTATAAAAGGCAGAAGAACCAGAGATCAAATTGCCAACATCCATTGGATCATCAAAAAAGCAAGAGAGTTCCAGAAAAACATCTATTTCTGCTTTATTGACTATGTCAAAGCCTTTGACTGTGTGGATCACAGTAAACTGGAAAATTCTGAAAGAAATGGGAATACCAGACCACCTGACTTGCCTCTTGAGAAACCTATATGCAGGTCAGGAAGCAACAGTTAGAACTGGATATGGAAAAACAGACTGGTTCAAAATAGGAAAAAGAGTACGTCGAGGCTGTATATTGTCACCCTGCTTATTTAACTTCTATGCAGAGTACATCATGAGAAATGCTGGGCTGGAAGAAACAAAAGCTGGAATCAAGATTGCCAGGAGAAATATCAACAACCTCAGATATGCAGATGACACCACCCTTATGGCAGAAAGTGAAGAGGAACTCAAAAGCCTCTTGATGAAATTGAAAGAGGAGAGTGAAAAAGTTGACTTAAAGCTCAACATTCAGAAAACGAAGCTCATGGCATCTGGTCCCATCACTTCATGGGAAATAGATGTAGAAACAGTGTCAGATTTATTTTGGGGGGCTCCAAAATCACTGCAGATGGTGATTGCAGCCATGAAATTAAAAGACGCTTACTCCTTAGAAGGAAATTTATGACCAATCTAGATAGCATATTCAAAAGCAGAGACATTACTTTGCCAACAAAGGTCCGTCTAGTCAAGGCTATGGTTTTTCCAGTAGTCATGTATGGATGTGAGAGTTGGACTGTGAAGAAAGCTGAGCACTGAAGAATTGATGCTTTTGAACTGTGGTGTTGGAGAAGACTCTTGAGAGTCCCTTGGACTGCAAGGAGATCTAATCAGTCCATTTTGAAGGAGATCAGCCCTGGGATTTCTTTGGAGGGAATGATGCTGAAGCTGAAACTCCAGTACTTTGGCCACCTCATGCTAAGAGTTGACTCATTGGAAAAGATTCTGATGCTGGGAGGAATTGGGGGCAGAAGGAGAAGGGGCGACAGAAGATGAGATGGCTGGATGGCATCACTGACTCGATCGATGTGAGTCTGAGTGAACTCTGGGAGTTGGTGCTGTGATTCATGGGGTCGCAAAAAGTTGGACATGACTGAGTGACTGAACTGAACTGAACTGACTGATCCATAGGTGTGAGCAGGGTATTAAAGTCTCCCACTATTATTGTGTTACTATTAATTTCCCCTTTTATACTTATTAGCATTTGCCTTACATATTGCAGTGCTCCTATGTTGGGTGCATATATATTTATGATTCTTATATCTTCTTCTTGGATTCATCCTTTGATCATTATGTAGTGTCCTTCTTTGTCCCTTTTCACAATCTTTATTTCAAAGTTCATTTTATCTGATATGAATATTTCTACCCCTGTGTTCTTTTGGTCTCCATTTGCATGAAATAACCTTTTCCTGCCCTTCACTTTCAGTCCATATGTGTCCCTTGGTTTGAGGTGGGTCTCTTGTAGACAGAATATATAAGGGTCTTACTTTTGTGTCCAGTCAGCCAGTCTTTGTCTTTTGGTTGGAGAACTCAACCCGTCTACATTTAAGGTAATTATTGATAAGTATGATCCCATTGTGGAGAAGGCAATAACGCCTGACTCCAGTACTTGCCAGGAAAATCTCATGGACAGAGGAGCCTGGTAGGCTGTGATCCATGGGGTCGCAAACAGTTGGACATGACTGAGCGACTTCCCTTTCACTTTTCACTTTCATGCATTGGAGAAGGAAATGGCAACCCACTCCAGTGTTCTTGCCTGGAGAATCCCAGGGACGGGGGAGCCTGGTGGGCTGCCATCTATGGGTTCACACAGTCAGATACGACTGAAGTGACTTAGCAGCAGTAGCAGCAGCATGATCCCATTGCCATCTACTTTGTTGCTTTGGGTTGGATTTTATAAACCTTTTCTGTGTTTCCTGTNACCCACTCCAGTGTTCTTGCCTGGAGAATCCCAGGGACGGGGGAGCCTGGTGGGCTGCCATCTATGGGTTCACACAGTCAGATACGACTGAAGTGACTTAGCAGCAGTAGCAGCAGCATGATCCCATTGCCATCTACTTTGTTGCTTTGGGTTGGATTTTATAAACCTTTTCTGTGTTTCCTGTCTCAGTTCAGTTGAGTTCAGTCCAGTTGCTCAGTTGTGTCTGACTCTTTGAGACCCCATGAATTGCAGCACGCCAGGCCTCCCTGTCCATCACCAAGTCCCGGAGTTCACTCAAACTCACATCCATTGAGTCGGTGATACCATCCAGCCATCTCATCCTCGGTCATTCCCTTCTCCTCCTGCCCCCAATTCCTCCCAGCATCAGAGTCTTTTCCAGTGATTCAACTCTTCGCATGAGGTGGCCAAAATACTGAAGTTTCAGCTTTAGCATCATTCCTTCCAAAGAAATCCCAGGGCTGATCTGTCTAGAGAAAACTTTTTAGCATTTGTTCAAGAGCTGGTTTGGTGGTGCTGAATTGTCTCAGGTTTTGCTTCTCTGTAAAGCTTTTGATTTCTCCTTCATATCTGAATGAGATCCTTGCTGGGTATAGGTTTTTCTGGATTGTAAGTTTTTCTCTTTCATCACTTTAAATATGCCCTGCCATTGTCTTCTTGCCTGAAGAGTTTCTATTGAAAGATCAGCTGTTTTTACTTATAGGGATCCCCATGTGGGTTATTTGCTGCTTTTCCCTTGCTGCTTTTAATATTTGCTGTCTGTGTTTGATCTTCGCTAGTTTGATTAATATGAGTCTTGGGGTGTTTTACGTTGCGTTTATCCTGTTTTAGACCTTTTGGGTTTCTTGGACTTGGATGGCTATTTCCTTCCCCATTTTAGGGAAGATTTCAACTATTATCCCCACAAGTATTTTCTCATGCCCTTTGTTTTTGTCTTCTTCTGGTATACCTATGATTCAAATGTTGGGGCATGTAACATTGTCCTAGAGGTCTCTTAGGTTGTCCTCATTTCTTTTAATTCTTTTTTACTCTCTGCTTCATTTATTTCCACCATTCTATCTTCTACCTCACTTATCCTCTCTTCTGCCTCAGTCATTCTGTTGTTTCACCCCAGAATGCTTTTGATCTCAGTTATTGCATTATTCATTATGAATTTACTTTTCTTTATTTTTTCTAGATTCCTGTTAAACATTTCTTGCATATCTTCAATCCTTGTCTCTAGTCTATTCATCTGTAACTCTATTTTGTTTTCAAGATTTTGGATCATCTTTACCATCATTATTCTCAATTATTTTTTTTCAAATAGGTCCCCTATCTCTTCCTCTTTTGTTTGGTTTGGAGGTATTTATCATGTTCCTTTACCTGTTGAATATTTCTCTGCCTTTTCATTTTGTTTAGATTGCTGTGCTTGGGGTGACCTCTCTGTAGGCAGTTAGTTCATGGCTCCCCTTTATTGCAAAATCTGCACCCTGTGGGTGGGTTGGACTAGTGGCTTATCATGGTATCCTGGTTGGTGGAGCTTGCATCTGTGTTCTGGTGGATGGAGTTGGATCTCTTCTCTCTGGAGTTCAATGAAGTGTAGAGTAGTGAGATTTGGAGTGCCTGTGGGCTTGCCATGGCTTTGGGCAGCCTGTATTTTAATGCTTAGGATTGTTTTCTTGTTTTTCTGGAGAATTAGCCTGGTATGTCTTAACAGGAAATTGTTGGCTCTTGTGGAGCTTTGTTTCAATGTAGGTATGGAGACTTTTGGGTGAGCTCTTATCTGTTAATGGCCCCTGGAATCATGAGTTCTTTGATGTTCTCAAGTTTTGAAGTTAGGCCTCCTGCCTCTGGCTTTCAATCATTCTCTTACAGTAACATCAAGTCTTCTCCATGCATACACCACAGAGGATAAAACATCTAGTTTAATGGTGAAACAATCCTCCACGGCAGGGGACACCCAAAGAGATTCACAGAGTTAAACAGGGAAGAGAAGAAGGAGGAGGGAGATAGAGCTGATCAGGAGGAAAAGATGGGGAGTGAAAAGGGGAGAGACCACACTAGCCAGTAATCAGTTCCATTAGTGTTCTCCACAGACTGGAACAACCAGAGAATTTCACAGAATTAAGTAGAGAAGAGAAGGGGGAGGAACGAGATAGAGATGACCTGTGGGAGAAACGGGAGTGTCAAAAGGGGAGAGAGCAATCAAGCCAGTAATCAAATCCTTAAGTGAAAATAAATTGTAAAGATTAGATTATTAAAGGTACAAAATTGATAACTAATACCAAAAAGCAAAGATTAAAAATCTAGAATAGAGGTTAGACTCTCAAAATTACACTATAAGAAATACAAAACAAAAACAATCATAAAAATTAATATATATATTTATATGAAATTTGCTTTTAAAATAAGGTCTTTTTTGCAAAGTAGTAGTAAGTTATAGAAATAAAAATTAAGAGTAATTAAGAACATAATGAAATTAAAAGGTGATAATAAAACCTATATGCAGGTCAGGAAGCAACAGTTAGAACTGAACATGGAACAACAAACTGGTTCCAAATAGGAAAAGGAGTACATCAAGTCTGTATATTGTCACCCTGCTTATTTAACTTCTATGCGGAGTACATCATGAGAAATGCTGGGCTGAAAGAAGCACAAGCTGGAATCAAGATTGCTGGGAGAAATATCAATAAACTCAGAAGAGCAGATGACACCACCCTTATGGCAGAAAGTNCAGGTCAGGAAGCAACAGTTAGAACTGGGCATGGAACAACACACTGGTTCCAAATAGGAAAAGGAGTACATCAAGGCTGTATATTGTCACCCTGGTTATTTAACTTATAGCAGAGTACATCATGAGAAATGCTGGGCTGGAAGAAGCACAGGTTGGAATCAAGATTGCTGGGAGAAATATCAATAACCTCAGATACGCATATGACAGCACTCTTATGGCAGAAAGTGAAGAGGAACTAAAAAGCCTCTTGATAAAAGTGAAAGAGGAGAGTGAAAAAGTTGTCTTAAAGCTCAACATTCAAAAAATGAAGATCATGGCATCTGGTCCCATCACTTCATGGGAAATAGATGGGGAAACAGTGTCAGACTTTATTTTGGGGGGCTCCAAAATCACTGCAGATGGTGACTGCAGCCATGAAATTAAAAGACATTTACTCCTTGGAAGGAAAGTTATGACCAACCTAGATAGCATATTCAAAAGCAGAGACATTACTTTGCCAACAAAGGTCCGTCTAGTCAAGGCTATGGTTTTTCCAGTGGTCATGTATGGATGTGAGAGTTGGACTGTAAAGAAAGCTGAGTGCCGAAGAAATGATGCTTTTGAACTGTGATATTGAAGAAGACTCCTGAGAGTCCCTTGGACTGCAAGGAGATCAACCAGTCCATTGTAAAAGAGATCAGCCCTGGATGTTCTTTGGAAGGAATGATGCTAAAGCTCCAGAATGATGCTGAAACCCCAGAACTTTGGCCACCTCATGCAAAGAGTTGACTCATTGGAAAAGACTCTGATGCTGGGAGGGATTGGGAGCAGGAGGAAAAGGGGATGACAGAGGATGAGATGGCTGGATGGCATCACCGACTCGATGTACGTGAGTTTGGGTGAACTCCAGGAGTTGGTGATGAACAGGGAGGCCTGGCGTGTGCAAGTCATGGGGTCACAAAGAGTCGGACACAACTGAGCTACTGAACTGAACTAAACTGAACACAGTCAAAGGCTTTGGCATAATCAATAAAGCAGAAGTAGATTTTTTTTTTCTGGAACTCTCTTGCTTTTTTGGTGGATGTTGGCAATTTGACCTCTGGTTCCTCTGCCTTTTCTAAATCCAGCTTGAACATCTGGAAGTTCACAGTTCATGTACTATTGAAGCCTGGCTTGGAGAATTTTGAGGATTACTTTGCTAGCGTCTGAGATGAGTGCAATTGTGCGGTAGTTTGAACCTTCTTTGGCATTGCCTTTCTTTGGGATTATAATGAAAACTCACCTTTTCCAGTCCTGTGGCCACTATTGCATTGTACAAATTTGCTGACATATTGAGTGCAGCGCTTTCACAGCATCATCTTTTAGTATTTGAAACAGCTCAACTGGATTTCCATCACCTCCACTAGCTTCGTTCGTAGTGATGCTTCCTAAGGCCCACTTGACTTTGTGTTCCAGGACATCTGGCTCTAAGTGAGTGATCATACCATTGTAGCTATCTGGGTCATGAAGCTCTTTTTTGTACAGTTCTTCTGTGTATTCTTGCCCCCTCTTCTTAATATCTTCTGCTTCTGTTAGGTCCATACTATTTCTATCCTTTATGGTGCCCATCTTTGCATGGAATGTTCCCTTGGTATCTCTCATTTTCTTGAAGAGATCTCTACTGTTTCCATTCTATTGTTTTCTGTTGTTTAAAAGAAGAGTTGACTCATTGGAAAAGACTATGATGCTGGGAGGGATTAGGGGCAGGAGGAGAAGGGGACGACAGGATGAGATGGCTGGATGGCATCACTGACTCGATGGACGTGAGTCTGAGTGAACTCCGGGAGTTGGTGATGAACAGGGAGGCCTGGCGTGCTGCGATTCATGGGGTCGCAAAGAATCGGACAGGACTGAGCGACTGAACTGAACTGAACTGAACTCAAGGCAAAGGAGAAAAGTAAAGATACACCCATTTGAATGTGGAGTTCCACAGAATAGCAAGGAGAGATAAGAAAGCCTTCCTCAGTGATCAATGTAAAGAATTAGAGGAAAACAATAGAATGGAATACTCATATATATTTTTTTTTTAATGAACTTGCTCTTAGAAAATTACAGTTTTACATTATGTCATTATTATATCCCCTATAGCTGTTGTTGTAATTGTTCAATCACTAAGTTGTGGCTGCCTCTACGACCTCATGGACTGCAGTACACTGGGTTCCTCTGTCTTCCACTGTCTCCTGGAAGTGAAAGTGAAAGTTTCTCTGTCGTCTCTGAGTCTTAGCAACCCCATGGACTATATAGTCCATGGAGTTCTCCAAGCCAGAACACTGGAGTGGGTAGCCTTCCTTTCTCCAGGGGATCTTCCCAACCCAAGGATTGAATCCAGGTCTCCCACATTGCAGGCAGATTTTTTACCAGCTGAGCCACAAGGGAAGCCCCCTGTTTCGCAGTTTGCTCAAATTTATGTCCATTGAGTACCTAACATTCCAGGTTCCTATACAATATTGTTCTTTACAGCATCAGACTTTGGTTTCAGCATCAGACACATCCCCAACTGAGCATCGTTTCTGCTTTGGCCCAACCTCTTCATTCTTTCTGAAGCTATTAGTAATTGCCCTCTACTCTTCCCCAGTAGCATATTGTACACCTTCTGACCTGGGGACTCATCTTTCAGTGTCAATTTTTGTGTCATAACCAAGGAGTAGGGACTGGTATCCAGTGGGAAGAGGCCAGGAATATTGCAAAACATCCTATACTGTACAAGGCAATTCCCAGCAACAAAGAATTAACCAGCCCAAAATGTCAATAGTGATGTGCTATTGAGAAATTCTGACCTACAAAATTCTGCTATTAGGTAGTAAGGTTTTAGGTATGAAAGTTTTATTGTTTAGCATTCTTTTCTGCCACATAAAAAGTGTGTGTATTTACACTTATTGCATATCTTGTGATTATAATGTTATGAACATTGTCAATTCAAAGAAAGTTTGTATCATTACAGCTGTTACTAATATACATGTGCTCCAAGTATAAATGTCACAATTTTGAGTATTATAAAAATAATACTTTATTGAAATACATTTCTTAAGAGATCGAATTTTTTATTATTTAGGTAAAGTTTTCTTGGATGAGTATTATTTATTACTGTAATCTGACAGTAAGTTAAGTTAGTAAGTTAAGTCTCTCAGTCGTGTCCGACTCTTTGCGACCCCATGGACTGCAGCCCACCAGGCTCCTCCGTCCATGGGATTCTCCAGGCAAGAATCCTGGAGTGGGTTGCCATTTTCTTCTCCAGGGGATCTTCCCGACCCAGGGATCGAACCTAGGTCTCCTGTATTAGAGGCAGACGCTTTAACCTCTGAGCCACCAGGGAAGTTCAACATAATTCTTTTTCTCTTTTTCAATTTAAGAGATGTAAAGGCCAAAATGTCTTGTTTATTTGAGAGGAGTTAAAAAATGTTACACTGTAATGTCCTTTAATAATTTTTATTTCTTCAATGCTGTATGCCAAAAATCATTACTTACGGTGGTTTATCAGAATATTTTTAATGGACATATCAGTTAGGTTTTCCAGTTTAGAAGCGAAGCATTGAAATCTTGATTTAGAAAATGATTCCTTACTGAGTCACTAATTTTCTCATTATTGACTGTTTAGTCCCCTGATTGTTATGGCCTAAAACAATGCATCATAACAAATTTAGGATGCCTAAGAGGCATTCCTTTTGGAAAAGCCAAAGAGACAATTCTGTGTACTGAAGTACCTAAAATAGTGTCTGATTTAAGTGATTGTTTATTAGTAGTTGTTGTATAGGTGAATGGATGAACAATTGAATTAATTAACACTTTAGGATTAAATACTATTGTAATAGTCCAAAGCTGGAAATGACAGCTGATAGCAAAGAAGCTATCAGCTTGTGGCTGATAGCTAGTCCCTTGTGGCTCAGACAAGTCTGCTTGCAGTGTGGGAGACCCAGGTTAAAGTTGATGAGAATATTCTGAATATATTCCAAAGACAGATCTAACAGAATTTACTCAAGGTTTGAATGGAAGTAGGAGCAGCATCAGCTATCAATGCGTAGTTTTTGTCCTAAACTACTAGAGTGTTACCATTTTACTGAGGTGAAGAAGGTTGAGAGGAAAAGAATGGGAAAGATATTGCACTGGCCAAAAAGTTTGTTTGGGTTTTTCTGTAACATCTTGTGGAAAAACCTGAATGTCCTCCAGTTAAAAATAAATACAAAAAGAAAAACCTGAGCAAGTTATTGGCCTAAAATTTTCCATGTCCATTTACTTCAGTGCCACGTTTGTGTTTCTAAGCTTAATTTAGCTATTGAAACATGCAGTTATCTCTCAATGTATGAATAATTATTACTTTTAGTCTAATTAAAAGACCTGTGTCATCACAAAATGATGGGGTCTTTTCCCTGTTTTCAGTTCTGACACCTAAAATTGAAATGCTTGACAATGTTAACTATAACTCTTCCACTAACTAATGTTAATTATCTGATTTATGTATATTGTTAAAAGCTGTTCAGTGTTTCAATAACGTTTTAATCTCATTTTACTATATTTTAAATCAATGATATTATACACAGGTATTTTTTAGGATGGGTTTAATATCAAACAGTTGGCTCTGTTGGATAAAAATAGACTTCTCAAACTCACAAACATCAAAACCATGATTTTGCTTGAGAACATTGAATCATAGTTTTTCTGACATGGTCAGAATAATTCAAATTAGTTCAAGTACAACTGTAATTTATAATTCTTGATTTATATTAATTCTGATTAACATGCAATATTACATAAGTGTTTTCTGCCTTGACTAGACTAATCCAGAGAGGCACATTTTCTCTTAGTAAATTTTTATTACTTCTGGTTTTTATTCCCCCAGTTTGTTTCAGCAGAGAAAGTAAGATATGCAAAGACAAAAAAATTAACAGCATTTCAATGAGAGATCACTTACTACCCTGTATTAAGATCTGTTGAAAAATTAAACCAAAACCTATGTAAATTAATATTATCTTCTATTTTTAGGAGTTGGCATATATACGCGAAGTGCCCGTTATCTAATTTCACCAAGTACAAGATTCTGAGGTTTGGGGTTCTTAGAGTCCTATGGAGAGACAGGTACATACATATTAACTTTATTAAATGTTTGTGAGAAATGTGATGTAAGCAAATATTAAAGGATCATAAACAAGAAATTCCTATAGTTATAGCTAGACATTATCTTTGCATTGATAGCACTCCTTTTAGGAGAGTTCACTAATATAATTTTGCTTCTTTTTTCCTTCATAGTCTGTTTTCCTCATAAGCCTCACATTCTGTGTCTCCTACCTCACTGAATCTACTGATGATGTTCCTGCCATCTCTACTGGATGATAACAACTGCAGCCCAATGCTCGCTCTTAAGCAAGCAAGCCCAAAAGCTGGGAGAACCACAACTGCCCTTTTCAGAGCAACAGCATCTTCTGGGTAGCTAATGCTTGGACTTCTAAGTAAAGATCCCTTCATGGAAACCACATGTATAGGTAAAATATCTGAGTAGTCTCCAGCCTAATTGTTGTGCCCATTATATAAACATCAGCCACAGCTGAGGAAGCCTGTTTATATCTTGTGTTTGAGTATCATAGTGTGTATTTAGTATTCAAAATTATGTGGTTGACATATGTTTTTGTTTTTTTCCTTATAAAAGGGTTTATAAACCCTTTAGGCAAATAATTAAGAAGTCCCATTTTGGGGACCTAAAGATGCTATCACTAATTCCTGTGTGTGAGGTGTATGTATATGAGAGGGCATTCCCCACATCAGCAATTCTCTGACATCAGCTGGGTGTCCTACAATTTGACTCGATTCTAACATTATCCGCCCTATAGTTCAAAAGAAAACTGTGAGCCCAGGTTATAACCTGTGCTTCTAATGACCAGCTACAAATCAGAGGTTCCTAGGACCCACTCCTTGGGTTATAGGTTAAGGAGTCAGTCCTACAAGACTCCCACTCCCACTTCAGAAGCCAGTTGTAAGTCTAGGTTATCACCTATGCTTCTCACCATGTGCCGTCCTTGGATTTGGTTAATTTGTTAAAGTGGCTCAAAAAACTCAAAGAAGCATTTTATGTACTAGATTACTGTTTTATTTAAAAAGATATTACTCAGGAACTGTAAAATAGAAGAGATGCATAGGGCAAGGTATCACAAAAGGACTCAAAGTTTTCATGCCCTCTCTGAGTGTGCCACTGTCCTAACTATCTGTCTACCAACCTAGGAGTTCTCTGACCCATCCTGTTAAAATTTTGTGGAGACTTCATTACATAGGCACAGTTAATTAAACTTTTGGTTGGCCATAAGTGATTGATTCAACATCCAGTCCCTTTCTTCTTTCCTCTCCCCTAGGACAGAGTGGGACTGAAAGTTCTAATTCTTTGTTTGAATTGGTTCCCCTGGCAACCAGCAGCATCCTTAGGTGCTCTGCAAAAGTCACCTCATTAACACAGAACCAGCTGTAGGGGAAGGGGGTTTGTTATGAATAAGATGTCTTCACCTTGATGGCTCTGGAGTGATTTAAGGAACTGAGGAGAAGAGATCAAGTATTATAACAAAAGGTGGACATGTTGCTGTCTGCTCAGGAAATTCCAGGTGTTTAGAACTTTGGGCCAGGTACCAAAGGCCAAATATGTATTTCTTATTATGTCCTGTGATGTCTCTTATATACAGAATCTAAAAAGAAATGACACAAATGAACTTATTTATTTAACAGAAACAGATACAAACTTACAGTTGCCCAGGGGAAGGATGGGGGACAGGGATAGTTACAGAGTTTGGGATGGAGGTGTACACACTGCTATATTTAAAACAGATAACCAACAGGACCTGCTGTCCTACAGGGAACTCTGCTCAATGTTATGTGGCAGCCTGGATGGGAGGGGAGTTTTGGGGAGAATGAATGCATGTATATATATGGCTGAGTCCCTTTGCTATCCACCTGAAACTATCACAACATTCTTAATTGGCTGTACTTCCATATAAAATAAAAATTTTAAAAACTGTATCACAGAAACTAACTGAAAAGATGTCTTATCATCCAGTATAATCTAATTGTATAGTATAGCCAGTAGAACTATGAGTTCAGAATAGAAATATAACTGATTGTCCTATCCAATTTGACAGATTGAGGGCTTTTTTCTTTCTCTTATCTTCTAGGAAATAGTAAAGGTCTAGTTATTTTTTGAGAAGTTGTTACTGAACCGAATTTGGGTCCACTTGCCTGCCTTGTAGCAAAGCCAACCTTACTGGCACTAGGTTGTGGTAAAGGAAAATACAGTATTTATTTGCAGGGCCCCAACCCCCATGGCTCACACAGTAAAGGATCTGCCTGCAGTGTGGGAGACCTGGGTTCGATCCCTGGGTTGGGAAGATCCCCTGGAGAAGGGAATGGCAACCCACTCCAGCATTCTTGCCTAGAGAATTCCATGGACAGACGAGCCTGGCAGGGCTACAGTCCATGGGGCTGCAAAGAGTCGGACACGACTGAGCAACTAACAAGCAAGAAGGGCTTCCCTGATGGCTCAGCAGGTAAAGACTCCTCCTGCAATGCAGGAGACACAGGAGACATGGGTTTAATCCCTGTGTTGGGAAGATCCCCAAAGGTGGAAAATGGCAACCCACTCCAGTATTCTTGCCTGAAAAATCCTGTGGACAGAGGAGCCTGGCAGGCTACAGTCCATGGGGTCGCAAAGAGTGGAACATGACTGAGCAAGCAACTGACACAAGCAAGGAAAAAGGGCTGTTTGTGTTCAAAAGACCCAACCCCCCAGTGGCTTTCATGGAAGGGTTTTTAAAGGCAGCATTTGGGATGAGAATTTCAACTCATGGACTTTCTTCTAATTGGTTAGCGGTGAGGTAACGGCATGACCTTTCAGGAATCTCAGCCGTCAGCTTTCTGGTTCCAACCAGTCAGGGGTCTATGTGCTTGTGGTCAGCATGTAGTCACCTTCTTCCATTCGGGTGGGGGAATCTTAATTTCTATAGATCAACAGGGAGATATTCATCAGATTGTTAGGTGTATCTCTTGAGGAAAAACTAGGTCTCTTTTTTTTTCCACTGTTACTTTTCTTGCTTTACTGCTTTTCCTTTGTTTCTGTATTCTTCTGTATTCTCTCACTTCCCTAATTAGTAACTATTTGACCCCACTCTTTAGAACTCAGGGAAGGCCTAGGAGATTAAACCTTTTTCTGAGATTAAACCTTTTTCTGCAAACAAGAAACAGGAGACATGGAGGGGCTTTTGTACCCAGGAGGGCCCAGCAGGATCCTGCTCAATTTCAGAGTCAAGAATTAAAATTTTAAATCACATCAAAGGGATTAGAAATATTACATATTCCTTTATTGTAAATAAGCTTCCTTGAAGATTTGCCTGCTTCTTAGAAAATACAAGTTTAATAATTGTAGATAAGCAAAATATATTGTAAAAAAATGTGATCTAGTTAATGATAACAGGATTGGTAGAACTTATTGACCAACTGAAAACAGCAATTTAGTAGATTAAACTGAAATGTCAAAATAATATATGTTTTTATAGGTGTTACATTATTCTAACATAAGTGAAAGTGAAAGTCACTCAGTCATGTTTGACTCTTTGCAACCTCATGGACTATAGCCTGCCAGGCTCCTCTGTCCATGGAATTTTCCAGGCAAGAATACTGGAGTGGGTAGCCATTCCCTTCTTCAGGGGATCTTCCCAACCCAGGTATCGAACCCAGGACTCCCACATTGCAGGTGGATTCTTTACCATCTAAGCCACCATGGAAGCCCGTTCTAACATAAGGTAGCACTTAATTACAACTATCAGTTTGCAGACCTAGTGGTAAATACAGTAATTGAAGTTCTAGAATTTATTTTAAAAGAAGCTTTAAACTCCACTTAAGGGCAGATTTTATTTTATTTTTGGCTGTGCTGCATGGCTTGCAGGATCTTAGTTCCCACATCAGAGATCAAACTCAGACCCTAGGAGTGAAAGCCTCCAGTCTAACCATTAGAAAGTCAGGAAACTGCCAAGGGCAGATTTTAACTCTTTTTTTTGGGTAAGGTTTTGATTCCCAAGTCTTTAAGACACTAGCACTTAGTCTGGAACTGTAGATAATGAAAACTAATTTAGAAAACAGTAATCTCCAATATTAGGAGAGAAAAACTAGCTCACTGTCAGTCTTAAAGCAATGACCAATGGTAAATAGTAAACATTTTCCTGTAAAAATCATTAAATCATAACATGAATAATCATTTATTAATTGTTAGGAATGTTTGTTTCTTCCAAAATGACTACCAATGAATTCCAATTGTTTTTACATTATTTTCTCTTAAAACTTGAAGTAATTGCAAAGAAAATTTCAGAGAAAATACTAAGAAAAAAATTATCTTAAAAATTACTTTCAAATTCCACAGATATTTTTAAAAGTCACAGCCTAATATGCAGGTTAATCCTCAGAAAGACTGTAGGTCAGCTTTCTAGAGATCTCTGAAGTGCTTTCTATTCATTATTATTTCTCCTCAGCATCATTCTGTCTTGCAAATTATAGAATACTTGACATCCTTAAACACTAAACTGTGTTTCCTCATTTTGAGTGACTGCTAGTTTTTGTTTCGGTACCCTTTCATATGAGCTTCCCTGGTGGCTCAGAGGTTAAAGTGTCTGCCTGCAATCAAGGAGACCTGGGTTCGATCCCTGGGTTGGGAAGATCCCCTGGAGAAGGAGATGGCAACCCACTCCAGTATTCTTGCCTGGAGAATCCCATGGATGGAGGAGCCTGGTGGGCTACAGTCCACGGGGTCACAAAGAGTCGGACACGACTGAGCGACTTCACTTTCACTTTCATATGATGCAACCTAGAAACTCCAGAAATAAGCTTGGGCAAGATAGGGATTATCGTCCATAGTTTCTTTTTAACAGGGACATTGATCATCGTCCTGTGCTGACATTGTACATAATCTGAAACAGTTGGTTCATATATTTTGTCCAGTTTTCTATTCGTTATGCATGCATGTGCTCAGTTGCTCAGTCATGTCTGACTCTTTGTGACTCTATGGAGTGTAGCCCGCCAGGCTTCTCTGCCCATGGGATTATCTTGGCAAGAATACTGGAGTGGGTTGCCATTTTCTCCTCTAGAGGATCTTTCCAATTGGGGATTAAACCTGCATTTCCTGCATTAGCAGATGGATTGTTTATCACTGAGCCACCTGGGAAGCCCTATTTTTTATGGCAGGAGGTTAAAATCTGGTTCCCTTTATTCCACCATAGCTGGAAACTAAACTTCAGAGTATTTAAAACAACTTTTTTTGAAATTACATTCCTGGAGAAGGCACAAACTTTCCAGCTTTACTACTAAATTATTTACCACTAAATACAGTTTTAGAATGAACAGTTTCACACACATTTATGTTACTTGCTTGGTCCCTAAAGTTGTCTGAATTTGCACTGATTTCTAGTGTCACTTTCCAGTCAGCTTTCTATACTTAGACTTTTTCCTTTTACAACACAAGAGTTCCTACAACTGTTCAAGAAAAAAGGGACAAGATTCATACACAGGGCAATCCAAATCCAAACAGCAAAGGACATTTCCCCAAAGAAGCCAAAAAACCCTGTAGAAACCTGATACCTAGGTACACTTGCTTTACAAAACAAAACTGAGCTGCTCTGAGATATTTACATTCAAGATTCTTGAGGATTTCCCAGGAACAATAGATTGATGACTTGATTTACATTTACTTTACAGGCCACTTTGTGTCTTTCTTAGAGCAAAGAAATAATATAAAGGTATATTTAACCTCTTAAAAGGTAGACATATTATAATATTTAGATGGTATTTTCCCCAGTTTGTATTCATCAGTGATTCAGAAGCATCTTGTAGTCCAGTTTGTCACCTTTTTGCATAAATGTAGTGAAGCAAAGCAAAGTGAAGTCGCTCAGTCCTGTCCGACTCTTTGCGGCCCCATAGACTGTAGCCTACAAGGCTCCTCTGTCCATGGGATTTTCCAGGCAATAGTACTGGAGTGGATTGCCATTTCCTTCTCCAGGGGATCTTCCCAACCCAGGGCTCGAACCCAGGTCTCCTGCATTGTAGACAGACGCTTTACCATCTGAAATATTTGGTCTTTGTCTCTAGTTCCTCACACAAAACTAAAATTTCTTGAACTTCTTCAGTGATAAGCAGGCCTTTAGATCACTTCAGAATGGGGTCTGGTCACCAGAAAGGCCAATCCGTTGTCAGAGGAGTTTGTAATTCTCTTGGTTCTCTCTCACATCAGCAAAGATTTGAAATGGCAGACCAGTATTACAACTTGGTTACAGCCCAGTTTTATTTGGCAAGCAAAGGATAGTACACCCTTGGGACATGAAAGTGGGCTGACCCAAAAGGAGAGGCTTCAATCCATCTCAGTTCAGTTCAGTTCAGTCGCTCAGTCGTGTCCGACTCTTTGCAACCCCATGAATCGCAGCACGCCAGGCCTCCCTGTCCATCACCATCNCTTTGGAAGGAATGGTGCTAAAGCTGAAACTCCAGTATTTTGGCCACCTCATGTGAACAGTTGACTCACTGGAAGAGACTGATGCTGGGAGGGATTGGGGGCAGGAGGAGAAGGGGATGACAGAGGATGAGATGACTGGATGGCATCACTGACTCGATGGATGTGAGTTTGAGTGAACTCCAGAAGTTGGTGCTGGACAGGGAGGCCTGGCATGCTCCGATTCATGGGGTCGCAAAGAGTTGGACACAACTGAGCAACAGAACTGAACTGAACCTCCTTTCAAGGAGAATGGGCTGTCTTTCTGGGTGCCTAGTGTCCTCTGTCAGCATTCAGAAGTTGTTCTGTAGAAGTTGCTCAACATTCAGATGAACTTTTGATGAATTTGTTGGGGAGGAAGTGGTCTACCCATATTATTCCTTTGCCACTTCAGGAACACACTCTGTGGAAAATTCTTGAAGAGATGGGAAATCTGGACCACCTTACGTTCCTCCTGAGAACCCTGTATGCAGATCAAGAAGCAACAGTTAGAATCGAACAGAGGACAACAGACTAGTTCAAAAATGGGGAATGAGTACATCAAAGCTGTATATTGTAACCCTGTTTATTTAACTAATATGCAGAGTACATTTTCCAGAATTCTGGGCTGGATGAAACACAAGCTGGAATCAAGATTGCCAGGAGAAATATCAATGACTTCAGATATGCAGATGACATGATCCTTGCAGCAGAAAGTGAAGAGAACTAAAGAGCCTCTTGATAAAATTGAAAGAGGATATTGAAAAAGCTGGCTTAAAACTCAACAGTCAAAAAAATGAGGAGCATAATGTCTTATTCCATTGCTTCATGGTATACAGATGGTGAAACAGTGGAAACAGTGATAGACTCTATTTTCTTGGGCTCCAAAATCACTGTGAACCATGGCTGTAGCCATTAAATTAAAAGATGCTTGATCCTTGGAAGGAAAGTTATGACCAACCTAGACAACATGTTAAAAAGCAGAGACATTACTTTGCCAACAAAGATTCCTATAGTCAAAACGATGGTTTTTCCAGTAGTTATGTATGGATGTGAAAGTTGAACCGTAAAGAANCTTGGAAGGAAAGTTATGACCAACCTAGACAACATGTTAAAAAGCAGAGACATTACTTTGCCAACAAAGATTCCTATAGTCAAAACGATGGTTTTTCCAGTAGTTATGTATGGATGTGAAAGTTGAACCGTAAAGAAGGCTGAGTGTCGAAGAGTTGATGATTTCGAACTGTGGTGTTGGAGAAGACTCTTAAGAGTCCCTTGGACTGTATGGAGGCCAAACTAGTCAATCCTAAAGGAAATCAGTCCTGAATATTCACTGGAAAGAATGATGCAGAAGCTGAAACTCCAATATTTTGGCCACTTGATGTAATGAGCTGACTCATTGGAAAGGTCCTTGGTGCTGGGAAAAATAGAAGGCAAGAGAAGGGCATAATAGAGGATGAGATGGTTGAATGGCATTCCCCAACACAATGTACATGAGTTTGAGCAAGCTCTGGCAAATGGTGAAAGACAGGGAAGCCTGGTGTGCTACAGTCCATGGGTCACAAAGTGTGGAACATGACTGGGTGACTGAACAATAACAAGTGAATTTTCCATTGCTAGAGATTATGAACATGCATGAGTAATGTGTCAAGATATCTGAGGAATTTGGAAGAAACTAGAATTTCCAGTGGCCATAAACTTTTGATCAGATGCCTTCTGAGGAAGAACAGGGCCTTTTGTTTCAGAAAATGCAAGAAACCAAAAATCAAGGTCCTATCTTTTGACAATACAAGTAAGGTAAATAGGTCAGAGCTTTGGCTCATTAGCTGGTTGTGAAGTCAGAAACAAGAATTGGTTGTTAGATGCTTCAAATCATGGGGATTTCTGAGTTCATGAACTTTGTTAGCTTTGAAAATAATCTAGTCACTTTTTCCACTGCTCTGAATTTGAAATTCAACTAGAAGTATGAAGTTAGTAAATTAGGACTAGAGGAAGACTTCCTCAAAAATTTTATCACTAACATTACACTAAAATGATGATAAACTCAAAGCTTTCCCACAAAGAACAGAAAAAAAGTAACGTGTTCTCCCTCACTACTCCTTGTGGTACTTGAAGCTAATACAATAAACACGAAAAGAAAATAAAAGGTATATATAGATTGGGAAGGAAGAAATAAAACTACTTTTTCACAGATGACATGAACCATCTGTCAATGTGAAGAGTCATTAATAACAATAACAAAACAACTCCTAGAACTAATAGGCACTATGACAAAGTTGTAGGATATGATTCCTATATAAAAGATAACCACTTGTCTATGTTACAGTCTATATTACAGCAAAGAATAAATGGAATGTAAAGAGCTTCCCAGGTGGTCCAAGTGGTAGGGAACCCTCCTGCCAATGCAGGAGTCATAAGAGTTGCAGATTCAACCCCTAGGTTGGGTAGATCCCTTGGAGAAGGGGATGACAACCCACTCTAATACTCTTGCCTGGAAAAGCCCATGGACAGAGGAACCTGGTTGGCTACAGTCCATAGGGTTACACAGAGTTGGACATGACTGAAGTGACTTAGCATGCATGCAAAGTAGAATAAGTGGAATGTTAAAGATACAATCTCATTTACATTAGCACCCTCCAAAATGAAATACTAAAGTATAAATCTAACAAAATATGGACAAGACCTATGTAAGGAAAAGTGCAAAGCTCTGATGAACAAAATGAAATAATTAATGCAGTGATATTTCATGTTCACAGATATGAAGACACAATATTTTTAAGATACTAATTCTTCCCAACTTGTTCAATAGATTCAATGCAATCCTAATCAAAATTCTAGAATTTTGCAGATATTGACATAATGATTCTAAAGTTTATATAGAGAAGAAAAATGCTCACATTAGCCAAAGGTTGGGCAAATAGGTTACTTTGTACCAGCAATACTTTTGGGTACTTGCCCACTCAAAAATATATTTGTGTGTATTTAATGATGACTTTTCCTTTCCCATTTTTTTTCTTTCTTTTTGTATTTTACCCTTTTAAGAGCAAGAAAAATATCCCCACACATTGCCTATCAGATATCATCTTCTGTCTTATTGGCCAGAGTTGTGTCACCTACTTTTAATGAAATCATAAGTAGCTATACGTACATCAGTGAAAATATACTTTAAGCCTAAGACTGTATTAAGTGTCAAAGAAGACCATTTATAATGATAAATAGATAAATTCAGCAACAATATATAGCTTGTGTAAATACGTATATACTTGCCATGCTGCTGCTGCTACTTTACCATAGGAGCTGTCTCTTATACACATCTCTGGGATTTCTTTGGAAGGAATGGTGCTAAAGCTGAAACTCCAGTGCTTTGGCCACCTCATGAGAAGAGTTGACTCATTGGAAAAGACTCTGATGCGGGAGGGATTGGGGGCAGGAGGAGAAGGGGACGACCGNCTGCTGCTGCTACTTTACCATAGGAGTGTATATATATATATATATATACACTCTTTATATATGTATAAAGTAAATATTAACTTACTTAAAGGAATAAATAGATAACAGTACAATACTAGGGAACTTTAATACTTGAGTTTCAACAATGGATAGATCATCCATATGGAAATTCATAAAGAAACATTGGACTTAAAATGCACATTAGACAAGATGGCCCTAATAGCTATGTACAGAGCATTTCATTGAATAGAAGCAGACTATTCATTCTTCTCAAGAGCATATTGCACATTTTTCAGGATAGATAACATGTTATGCCACAAAATAAATCTTAATAAATTTAAGAAAACTGAAATTGTGCCAAGCTTCTTTTCTGATCACAATAGTATGAAACTTGAAATCAATTACAAGAATAAAAAGTGGAGAAATCCCAAATATGTGGATATTAAACAGTATGTTTCAGAACAACCAATAGGTCAAAGAAGAAATCAAAAGAGAGAGAGAGAAAAAAAAGTATTTTGAAGAAAGAGCATCTGGAAATAGAACATAAGAAAAACTTATGGGAATTGGGAAGGAAAAAAGTTATACAGGAAAGTTTATCGTAATAAATGCCTTTATTCACAAAAAAGAAAAATCCAAAATAAACAACCTACCTTTGCATCTCAAGGGACTATAAGAAGCACAAATTAAGTATGAAGTCAGTTGTAGGAAAGAGATAACAAAGATCAGAGCAGATCAAAAAACAATAGAAAAGATCAATGAAACTGAGTGTTTTTTTTTTTTTTCTGAAAGCATAAATAAAATAGAAACAGTTTTTTGAAGCTTACCATGAAAGGAAGAGAGATGACTTAGATAAATAAAATTATAAATGAAAGAGGAGAGGTTACTACTGATACCACATAAATAGATATGATCATATTAGACTAATATGAACAATTTTATTTTAACAAATTGGATAACCTAGAAAAAATGGTTAAATTCCTCAACAGGCCATTTACAAGTTTTTTTTGTTTTTTTTTTTTTTAAGGAATGTGTAATTATAAGAAAACAAAACTGCCAAAAAAGAAAATCATATAACAAGATTGTTTCACAGTTGAATTCTACCAAATACTTAAAGAAAAAATAATATCAATCCTTCTCGAAAAAAATTTTTTTATAAAAACATTCCAAAGGGGAACAGAATATTTTCAAATTGAGTTTAAAACGGCAGCATTCCCCTAATACCAGAACCAGAAATCCATGCTATAGGCATGCCTCAGTGATGTGTGGGTTCCATTTCAGACCACTGCAATAAAGCAAGTCACATGTATTGTTTGGTTTCCCAGGGCAAAATTTCCCAGTGTAAAAATTCAATTTACATTATAGTATAGTCTATTAAGCACAAAATAGCATCTAAAAAATGTACATTAATTGAAAAATACCTTATTGTTAAAATAAATGCTAACCATCATTAGTGTAACCACCATAAGCCTTCAGCAAGTCTTAATAGTAATGCAAAAATCAATGATCACAACAGTTGACAGGATGGCAGAGGAGTAAGTGGACATGAAGTATATTTCTCTCTACAGATGTATCAAGAATATATCTTCAGATGCTGAAGATCTCACAGAGCACTGCGTACTGGCAGGAGTCCCTGATGATTGGGAAAGAAATCCATATAAAACTTTGTGGGACAAAGGAAATAATGGAGAGGGAGGAGGAGAGCAAGTGGGACTGAACCTGCACTTGGGAGTGGGGGAACTGAAGCAAGGGACAGACCTCTGAATTTAGGGCAATTGATTAAGACAGAATGGAGACAGTAGAGGCTGTCAGAGAGTGAAGCAACTTGTCTGTGACAATCTGAACGGAGTGAGAGTCATACAGGTAATCTGTGATGTGGCCCCAGGCCTTGGATAGGGATGTGAGTCCACCAAAAACCACAGTGACTGGGAGCTGGAGTGTCAGGATGGGAAAGCAATCCCAAAGTGAGGACTGCTATTGACTGTGGGGAGATAATCTGAGGGGAGAAGTGGGAGGAAATCCAAGGTGGGGAATGCTTTTGGAGGAAAGCTGCACAGCCATGAAAGCAGGGCACTATTGCTGAGTCACATACAGGGGGTAGAACATCACTGTAGTTTCTTTCCACATATGCCAGTGCCAGCAGCTGAAAAATAGAGAAAGATTCCAGAGAAGAGGGTTCTTTGAACACCTCATGCACCCAGCAATAAAGAAGGAAACCAACCAGGGATGACTTTTGAGAGTCTGCTGCACCAAACAATAGAGAAGTGCCAGTTAGGGAGACCTTTTAAGCACCAGCTGCCAAAGGATAAGAAACAATCCTAATAGAATCATATCGTCTATACCCATGGCTTCCAGCTTCCCTGTTCACTTGGCACCACTAAGGTCCATGTAATGTGAGCAGCTGAACCACCTATACTCCTGGTCCTCACTGGAGCAGAGCTGCCAAAGCCTAGAAATGAATCCTAATAGAGTCATATCTCCTGGGTCTATGGCTTATGTCTTCCCTGTGCAACTGGGGCCACCGAGTTTCCCATGAGTCAAGTAACCATAACACTTCCATGCCTGGTCCTCACTGGAACAGACCCTAGTCATCCAGGGTACACTTAAGAACAAATTCCTATGGATGATCAACATGCAGAGGTAGGAATATAACCACAAGTTCTTTCCACAAGCTCTACAAGATTCAGATTAAATCCACATGCTAAACTAAGTAGACTCTGTCTATGGAATATATAAAAAGACAATGAGTTCTCATGAAAGAAGGTGCTATAGTGCTGGCAGCTGTGGACAGTGGAGGAAACCACACATAGGAATAGGACCAGATTAGAATCTGAGCTGTCCCTACAGCAGGTCCAGAGACCAGTCCTCCCCAGTATTCGAGGGGTCCTATGGAGGTGGAGGTAGGTTCTGGCTCACCATGAGAGAAAAGACACTGAAAGCTGAGATCTGAGGAAAAAAACATGTATCATTAATCTTAGGTTTTGATTTTTTTTGTAAACTGGAAAGAAGACACCAAACTATGAAAAACTTCCAAGATGGCTCAAATGGTAAAGAATCTGCCTGCAATGCAGAAAACCTAGGTTCAATCCCTGGGTGAAGAAGATCTCTTGGCAAAGGAAATGACAATCCACACCAGTATTCTTGTCTGGGCAATCCCATAGACAGAAGAGCCTGGTAGGCTAGAGTCCATGAGGACACATGACTGAATGACTAATGCTTTCATACACTTTCATACAAAAAAAAAAAAAAAAAAGGACATAATAACACAAATAATTATGATGGTGTGGGCACTAGCCTAGAGCCAGATTACTGGAGTGTGAAGTCAAGTTGGCTTTGTAGTGTAGCATCACTACAAACAAAGCTAGTGGAGGTGATAGAATTTCAGCTGAGCTCTTTAAAATTTTAAGAGATAATGTTGTTAAAGTGCTGCACTCAATATGCCAGAGAAACTTGGAAAACTTAGCAGTGGTCACAGTACTGGAAAAGGTGAGCTTTCATTTAAATCCCAAGGAAAGGCAATGCCAAAAATGTTCAAACTACCGTACACTTGTGCTAATTTCACATGCTAGCAAGGTAATGCTCAAAATCCTTCAAGCTAGGCTTCAACTATATGTGAACTGAGAATTTGCAGATGTACAAGGTAGATTTAGGAAAAAGTAATAAAACCAGAGATCAAATTGCCAACAGTCACCAGATCATAGAAAAAGCAAGATAATATCAGAAAAATATCTACTTTTACTTTACTGACTACACTAAAACTTTTGACTGTGTTTATCACAGAAAATTGTGGAAAATTCTTAGAGATAGGAACAACAGATCACCTTACCTTCCTCCTGAGAAACCTGTATGCAGGTCAAGAACAAAAGTTAGAATCATACCTGGAACAAAGGATGGGTTCACAATTGGGCAAGGAGTCTGTCGAGGTTATATATTGTCACCCTGCTTATTTTACACATATGCAGAGTACACAATGTGAAATACTGAGCTGAATGAATCACAAGCTGGAATCAAGATTGCCAGGAGAAATATCAACAAACTCAGATATGCAGATAACACCATTCTAATGGTAGAAATGAAGAGGAACTAAAGAACTTCTTGATAAGGGTGATAGAGGAGAGTGAAAAAGCCGGCATAAAACTCAACATTCAAAAAAACAAAGATCATGGCATCCTATCCCATCACTTCATGGTAAATAGATGGGGAAAAAATGGAAACAGCCGTGGATTTTACCTTCTTGGACTCCATAATCACTGTGAATAGTGACTGCAGTCACAAAATTATGACACTTTCTCCTTGGAAGGATAGCTATGACAATCCTAGACAGTGTATTAAAGGCAGAGCCATCACTTTGTCAAAATCTTGAAAACAGAATGAAGAAATGCAATAAACATTTAACATATTTAATAAGGACCTGGAATAAATAAAGAAAAGCAACAACAAGCAACACAATCACTGAAATTGAAAATACTCTAGAAGGAATCAATAACAGAATAACTGAGGCAGAAGAATAGATAAATGATCTGGAAGATAAAATGGTAGAAATAACAGCTGAAGAGCTGAATAAAGAAAAATAATAAAAAGAATTGAGGAGAGTCTCAGAGATCTCTGGGACAATATTAAATGTACCAGCATTCAAGTATAGTGGTCCCAGACAAAAGAGAAAAATTTGAGAAAATTTTTGTAAAGATTATAGCTGAAAATCCTTAACTAAGGAAAGGAAATAGTCAATCAAGTCCTAGAAATGTAGGGAGTCCTATACAGTATAAACCCAAGGAGAAGCATGTCAAGACACACATTAATCAAACTAGCAAAAAGAAACACAAAGAAAAAATATTAAAATCATCAAGGAAAATGTAACATACAAGGAAAATCCCATAAGGTTACCAGCTGATCTTTCAGCAGAAACTCTGCAAGCCAGAAGAAAGTGGCATGATGTATTTTAAGTAATAAAAGGAAAAAACCTACAACCAAGATTATTCTACCCAGTAAGGATCTCATTCAAAATCAAAGAAGAAATAAAGTTTACAGAAAGCAAAAGTTATGAAAAAGTTAAGAAAATTCAGCATCATCAAGCCAGGTTTACATCAAAAGCAAAAGGTACTTCTCTAAGCAGGAAATAGTGTTCTTGCTGTTCAGTGGCTCAGTCATGTCCAATTCTTTGTGACCCCATGCCAGATTTCCCTGTCCTTTACCATGTTCTGGAGCTTGTTCAAAGTCATATCCACTGAATCAATGATGCCATCCAACCATCTCATCCTCTGTCACCCCTTATCCTCCTGCCTTGCATCATATTCTTTTCTAATGAGTAGGCTCTTAAATCAAGGTAAATTGGACATGGTCAAAAAGGAGACTGCAAGAGGGAACATCAACATTCTATCAATCCGTGAATTAAAATGGACCAGAATGTATACATCCAGGGCTTTCTTGGTGGCTCAGACAGTAAAGCATCTGCCTGCAATATGGGAGACCCAGGTTTGATTTCTGGGTCAGGAAGATCCCCTGGAAAAGGAAATGGCAACCCACTCCAGTATTGGAAAATCCCATGGATGGAGGAGTCTGGTAGGTTACAGTCCATGGAATTTCAAAGAGTGTGCATTTAAATCAGATGACCATTATATCTACTACTTTGGGCAAGAATCCCTTAGAAGAAATGGAATAGCCCTTATAGTCAACAAAAGAGTCCAAAACACAATACTTGGCTGCAATCTCAAAAATGACAGAATGATCTCTGTTTCTAAGGCAAATCATTCAATATCATAGTAATCCAAGCTTATGTCCCAATCACTAATGCTGAAGAAGCTGAAGTTGACTGGTTTTGTATAGACCTATACAACTTTCTAGAACTAACACCCCCAAAAAGATGTCTTTTTCATCATAGGGGACTGGAATGCAATAGCAGGAAGTCAAGATATACCGGGAATAACTGCAAGTTTGGTCTTGAAGTACAAAATGAAGCAGGGCAAAGATTAACAGAGTTTTGCCAAGAGAATGTACTGGCCATAGCAAACACCCTTTTCCAACAACACAAAAGACAACTCTATACATGGACATCACCAGATGGCCAATATTGAAATCAGATTGATTATATTCTTTTCAGTCAAAGATGGAGAAGCTCTCTATAGTCAGAAAAAACAAATCCTGACTGACTGTGGCTCAGATTATGAACTCCTTTTTGCAAAATTCAGACTTAAATTGAAGAAAGGAGGAAAAACCTCTAGGCCATTCAGATTTGACCTAAATCAAAATCACTTATGATTATACAATGGAAGTGACAAATAGATTCAAGGGATTAGATTTGTTAGGCAGAGTGCCTTAGAACTATGTATGGAGGCTCAGAATCATCCCTAAGGAAAAGAAATGCAAAAAGACAAAATGGTTGTCCCAGAAGGCCTTAAAAATAACTGAAAAATAAAAGAAACCAAAGACAAATGTATGGAGATTAACAGAGTGAAGTAAGCCAGAAAGAAAAACACCAATACAGTATACTAACACATATATATGGAATTTAGAAAGATGGTAACGAGGACCCTGTATGCAAGACAGCAAAAGAGACACAGATGTGCAGAGTGGACTTTTGGACTCTGAGGGAGAGGGAAAGGGAGAGAGAGAGGGTGGGATGATTTGGGAGAATAGCAGTGAAATATGTATACTATCATGTAAGAAATGAATCGCCAGTCTATGTTCAATGCAGGATGCAGGATGCTTGGGGCTTGTGTATGGGGATGATCTGGAGATACAGAGTGAAGTAAGCCAGAAAGAAAAACACCAATACAGTATACTAACACATATATATGGAATTTAGAAAGATGGTAATGAGGACCCTGTATGCAAGACAGCAAAAGAGACACAGATGTGCAGAGTGGACTTTTGGACTCTGAGGGAGAGGGAAAGGGAGAGAGAGAGGGTGGGATGATTTGGGAGAATAGCAGTGAAATATGTATACTATCATGTAAGAAATGAATCGCCAGTCTATGTTCAATGCAGGATGCACGATGCTTGGGGCTGGTGTATGGGGATGATCTGGAGGGATGATGTGGGGTGGGAGGTGGGAGGGGGTTAAAAAATAAAATAAAATAAACAGTGCTGCGATGAAAAAATAAAAATAAAAAAAATATGCTTCTAAACAACCAACAGGTTACTGAGGAAATCAAAGGGAAAACTTAAAAATCACCTAGAAGCCAATGTCAATGAAAAAAAAAATGATGGCCCCAAATCTATGGAGTACATCAAAAGCAATTCTAAGAGGGAAGTTTATGACAATACTATCCTTCTTCAAGAAATGAGAAAAACATCCAATAAAAAACTTAACCTTACATCTAAATCAACTAGAAAGAAAAGAACAAAAATTCTGCAAAGTTAGTAGAAAGAAATAAATCACAAAGATCAGAGCAGACATACATGGAGAAGAATGAAGGAAACAATAGCAAAGACCAATAAAACTAAAAGCTGGTTCTTGAGAAGAAAACAAAACTGACAAACTATTATGCAAATTTATCCAGAAAAAAAGGGAGAAGACTCAAATCAATAAAATTAGAAGTATAAAAGGAGCCATTATAACAGAAAACATAGAAAAGCAAAGGCCCATAAGAAACTACTGTGAATAGCTATATGCTAATAAAATGGACACCTGGAAAAAAGGACAGTTTCTTAGAAAAGTACAACCTTTCAACACTGAACCAGGAAGAAATAGAAGTTGTGAGCAGGTAGGTCTCAAGCACTGAACTCAAAACTGTGATCAAAAATTTCCCCTGAAACAAAACTCCAAAGCCGGAGGGTGCCATAGGCAAATTCTATCAAACATTTAGAGAAGAGCTAATACCTATTCTCACACTTCAAAAAACTTGCAGAGGGAGGAACATTCAAATACATTCTGTGAAGCCATCATCACCCAGACACAAAACCAGACAGAGATATCATAGAAAGTGCAAATCAAAACCACAATGAGGTACCATGTCATGCCAGTCAGAATGGCTGCTATACGAATGTCTACAAGCAATAAATGCAGGAGAGGGTGTGGAGAAAAGGGAACCTCTTACACTGTTGGTGGGAATGCAAACTAGTATAGCCACTATGGAGAACAGTGTGGAGATTCCTTAAGGAAATGGCAACCCACTCCAATATTCTTGCCTGGAGAATCCCATGGATGGAGGAGCCTGGTAGGCTACAGTCCACAGGGTTGCAAAGAGTCGGACACAGCTGAGCGAATTCACCTTCACCCGTCACCTATGATGCAGCAATCCCACTGCTGGGCATACACACAGAGGAAACAAGAATTGAAAGAGACACGTGTACCCCAGTGTTCATCACAGCACTGTTTATAATAGCCAGGACATGGAAGCAACCTAGATGTCCATCAGCAGATGAATGGATAAGAAAGTTGTGGTACATATACACAATGGAGTATTATTCAGCCATTAAATGGAATGCATTTGAATCAGTTATAATGAGGTGGATGAAACTGGAGCCTATTATACAGAGTGAAGTAAGCCAGAAAGAAAAACACCAATACAGTATACTATTGCATATATATGGAATTTAGAAAGATGGTAACAATAACTCTGTATGCGAGATAGCAAAAGAGACACAGATGTATAGAACAGTCTTTTGGACTCTGTGGGAGAGGGAGAGGGTGGGATGATTTGGGAGAATGGCATTGAAACATGTATAATATCATATATGAAATGAATCACCAGTCCAGGTTCGTTGCATGATATAGGATGCTCGGGGCTGATGCACTGGGATGACCCAGAGGGATGGTATGGGGAAAGAGGTGGGAGGGGGGTTCAGGATGGGGAACATGTGTATACCTGTGGCAGATTCATGTTGATGTGTGGCAAAACCAATACAATATTGTAAAGTAATTAGCCTCCAATTAAAATAAATAAATTTCTATTTAAAAAATAAATAAATAAACTATTTTTTTAAAGTTTATCATGATTTTGGCACTATAGCCAGGAAATCTTTGCTTATTCAAGGTTGCAAAGATCTNATGTTGATGTGTGGCAAAACCAATACAATATTGTAAAGTAATTAGCCTCCAATTAAAATAAATAAATTTCTATTTAAAAAATAAGAAAATTACAGGCCAATATCACTTCAAAAATCCTAAACAAAATACTGTTAAACAGAATCCAACAACACATTAAAAAGATCAAGGGGGGGTTATCCCAGGGATGCAAGTTTTGTTTTTTTTTTTTCTCAACATATGCAAATAAATCAATGTTATACACCACATTAGCTGAATGAAAGATAAAAATCACATGATAATCTCAACAGATGCAGAAGAGCTTTCAAAAGTTCAACAAGCATTTATGATAAAAACTCTTCAGAAGATAGGCATAGAGAGAAGCTATCTGATCCTATACAACACAGCCACAGCAAACATTATTCTCAATGATGAAAAACTGAAAGAATTTTCTCTAAGAAACAAGACAAGGGTGCCACTCTCACCACTATATTCAGCTTAGTTTTGGAAGTCTCACCATGGGAATCGAAGAATAAACTTGAAAAAAAAATTCAGATTGTAAAAGAACAAGTACAACTCTCACTGCAGTTGACATGATACTATACACAGAAAACCCTAAAGATACCGTCAGAAAATTACTAGAGCTAATCAATGAATTTAGTAAAGTCATAGGATACAAACAAAACACAGAAATCCCTTGCATTCCTATACAATAACAATGAAAATTAAGAAAGAAATTAAGGAACAATCCCATGCACCACTGCAACAAAAATAATAAAAATACCTAAGACTAAACCTACCTGGGCTTCCCCCATGACTCAGCAGTACAGAATCTCCCTGGAATACAGGAGATGCAAGTTTGATCCCTGGGTCCTGAAAATCCCCTGGTAAAAGAAAGGAAACTCATTCCATTACTTTTGTCTGGAAATTATCATGGACAAGAGATCCTTACAGGCTACAGTCCATGGGGTCCCAAAAGGGTCAGACACAACTGAGTGATGAAACAACAACAACAACAACACAAATCTACCTATGGAGACAGAAGACTTTCATACAGAAAACTATAACACAGTGATGAAGAAGTCAAAAGTTGACACAAAGAGATGGAGAGATATATCATGTTCTTGGATTGCAAGATCAATAATGTGAAAACGACTATACTAGCTAAATCAATATAAAAGATCAATGCAATGCCTATCAAATAGTTAATGGCCTTTTACACGGAGCTGGAACAGAAAGTTTCACAATTTGTATGGAAATGGTAAAGGCCCTGAATAACCAAAGCACTGTTGAGAAAGAAAATAGAACTGGAAGAGTCAGCCTTCCTGACTTCAGAATATACTATAAACCTATGGTCATCAAGACAGTATACACCTCAATGGAACAAGATAGAAACAAATCCATGAAGAGATAAACCCATGCAGCTATGGACACCTTATCTCTGATAAAGGAAGCAAGAATATGCAATGGAGAAATGACATTCTCTTCAAAAATTGGTGCTGGAAATTTGGACAGTTCAGTTGCTCAGTTGCATCCAACTCTTTGTGACACCATGGACTGCAGTATGCCAGGGTTCACTGTCCATCACCAACTCCCAAAACTTGCTCAAGTTCATGTCCATTGAGTCGGTGATGATATCCAATCATCTCATCCTTTGTTGTCCCCTTCTACAGCTTGCTCACACTCATGTCCAATGAGTCGGTGATGCCATAAACCATCTCATCTTCTGCCAGCTCCATCTTCTCCTGCCTTCAATCTTTCCAGCAACAGAGCCTTTTCTAATGAAGTCAGCTCTTAGCATCAGGTGGCCAAAGTATTGGAACTTTAGCTTCAGCATCAGTCCTTCCAATGAATACTCAGGACTGATAACAATTTGGATTGACTCGTTTGATCTCCTTGCTTTCCAAGGGACTCTCAAGAGTCTTCTCCAACATCACAGTTCAAAAGTATCAATTCTTCAGTGCTCATCATTGTTTATGTTCCAACTCTCACATCCATACATGACTCCTGGAAAATCTATAGCTTTGACTAGATGGACTTTGTTGGCAAAGTGATGTTTCTGCTTCTTAACATGCTGTCTAGGTTGGTCACAACCTTTTTTCCAAGGAGCAAGTGTCTTTTAATTTCATGGCTACAATCATCATCTGCAGTGATTTTGGAACACAAGAAAATAAGGTTTATCACTCTTTTCATTGTTTCCTCATCTATTTGCCATGAAGTGATGGGATCAGATGCCACGATATTAATTGTTTGAAAGTTGATTAAGCCAGCTTTTTCACTCTCTTCTTTCAATTTCATCAAGAGGTTCTTTAGTTCTTCTTCACTTTCTGCCATAAGGGTGGTATTATCTATATATCTTAGGTTATTGATATTTCTCCTGGCAATCTTGATCTATCTTATACTTCATCCAGCCTAGCATTTCACATAATGTACTCTGCATAAAAGTTAAATAATCAGGGTGACAATATACAGTTTTAACGTACTCCTTTCCCAATTTGGAATCAGTCCATTGTCCCATGTCTGGTTCTAGCTGTTGCTTCTTGACCTGCATACAGGTTTCTCAGGAAGCAGATAAGGTGGTCTAATATTCTCATCTCTTTAAGAATTTTTCACAGTTTGTGGTGATCCACACAGTCAAAGGCTTTAGTGTAGTCAATGAAGCAGAAGTAGATGTTTTTCTGGAATTCTGTTGCTTTTTTTATGATCCAATGGATGTTGGCAGTTTTGATCTGCTTCCTCTGCCTTTTCTAAATCCAGCTTGAACATCTGGAAATTCTTGGTTAACATACTGTCGAAGCCTACAAAGCACACAAAAATCGCAGAGTAGAAGGACATGCATTCATCTTCTCCTATGAGAACTAATAAATTGCAACTGGCTGCTGAATAACCATTGACAGCAAAATGTTGCATCCCACCAAAAAAGATACTCTACATCCAAGGGTAAAGGAGAAGCCTCAACAAGATGGTAGGTGGGGCAAATCATGCTTAGAATTAAACCCCATATCCACCAGAGACACTCAGAGGGCTCAAACAAAACCTGTGCATGCCAGGCCCTAGGGATCCTGCAAGAGACTGAGCCAGACCTGCCTTTGAGTGTTTAAATGTCTCCTGCATGAGTCAGCAGTGGCCTGCTGTGGGACAGAGGCCCTGGCTGAGGCAGATCTGGGAGATGCAGATCCTGCATAATTCCTCTTGTAGGAGTTCACCATTAGCCCCACCATAGAGCTATTGAAAAGACAACCCACAAACTGCAGAACAATTATACCAAAGAAGCTCTCTCACTCCTGTGAAAGTTCTAGGGCCGATGGTTGATTTCCCAACCTGGGGATCCAGTAAAGGGACTGAGAACTTCTAAGGAATTTGACTTTGAAGGCCAGTGGGATTTGATTACAGAACTTCCACATGACTGGGGGCACAGACTCTTGGAGGGCACAAACAAAACTGTGTGCACACCAGGACCAGGAGAAAGGACTGGTGACCCCACAAAATATTGTGCCAGACTTGCCTGTGAGTGTCCAGGAGTCTCTGGCAGAGATGTGGATCAACAGTGGCTGGCACGAGGTAACAGGCACTGAATACAACAGTCCTGGGAGTCACAGCTTGCTAACATAAATCCTTTTGAAGGAGGTCAACATTACTGCTATCACCCCTACCAAAGTTTGGCCTCAGGCCAAACTACAAGGCGGGAACACAGCCCCACTCATCAACAGAAAATTGGATTAACAATTTTCTGAACATAGCCCCGCCCATGTCCATCAGAGCAAGACAAAGATTCCCCCACAGCCAGTCCCTCACATCAGGAAACTTCCACAAGCCTCTTATTTTTATCCATTAGAGGGCAGACAGAAAGAAAACCACAATCATAGGAAACTAACCAAACTGATCACGTGGATCACAGTCTTGTCTAACTTAATGAAACTATAAGCCATGCCGTGTAGGGCTACCCAAGACAGACAGGTCATGGTGGAGAGCTGTGCCAAAAGGTGGTCCACTGCAGAAATGAATGGCAAACCACTTCAATATTCCTGCCTTGGCAACCCCATGAACAGTATGAAAAGGCAAAAAGATATGACACTGAAAGATGAACTCCCCAGGTTGATAGGTGCCCAATATGCTACCAGAGAAGAGTGGAAAAATATCTCCAGAAGTAAAAAAGAGGCTGAGCCAAAGTGAAAACAACATCCAGTCGTGGATGTGACTGGTGATGGAAGTAANCAGTATGAAAAGGCAAAAAGATATGACACTGAAAGATGAACTCCCCAGGTTGATAGGTGCCCAATATGCTACCAGAGAAGAGTGGAAAAATATCTCCAGAAGTAAAAAAGAGGCTGAGCCAAAGTGAAAACAACATCCAGTCGTGGATGTGACTGGTGATGGAAGTAAAGTCCGATGCTGTAAAGAACATTATTGCACAGGAACTTGGAATGATAGGTTCATGAATCATGGTAAATTAGAAGTGGTCAAACAGGTGATGGCACGAGTGAACTTGGACATTTTAGGAAAACTGGACAGCAACGTGTAAAATAAGACTTACAGATTCCTTCAAAGAAGATATACAGATTGCCAATGAACACATGAAAAGATGCTCAACATTAATCATAACAGAGAAAAGGAGATCAAAACTACAATGAGGTATTACCTCACACCAGTCAGAATTCCCATCATAAAAAATATACAAACAACAAATGCTGGAGATGATGTAGAGAAAATGTAACCCTCTTGGACTATTAGTGGGAATGTAAATTGATACAGGGAATGTAAGGGAAACAGCAGTTTTTCTTATATATATGTTTTTAATGGAACAATATGAAGATTCCTTAAAAAACTGGGAATAAAATTGGCATGTGACCCAGCCATCCTACTACTGGACATATACCTTGAGAAAATCACAGCTCAAAAAGACACATATACTCCAATGTTCATTGCAGCACTACTTACAATAGCTAGGACATAGAAGCAATCTAGACATTCATCAACAGATGAATGGATAAAGAAGTTTGGTTCATATACGCAATGAAACATTATTTAGCCATAAAGAGGAATGAATTTGAGTCAGTACTAGTGAGGTGGATGAGCCTAAGGTCGGTTATACAGAAGGAAGTAAGTCAGAAAGAGAAAAGCAAATATCATATATTGATGCAGATATATGACATCTAGAAAAATGATACCATTGAATCTATTTGCAGGACAGGAATAGAGATGCAGACAAAAAGAATGGATTTGTGGACAAAGCTGGGGAAAGAGATGGTAGGGTGAATTGAGAGAGCAGCACTGAAACATATATATTACCAGATGTAAAATAGCTAGTGGGAGGTTGTTATACAACACAGAGAGCCCAGTCCAATTCTCTGTGAGAATCTGGAGGTGTGTGTTGGGGTGGATTGGGAGGTAAGTTCAAGAGAGAGGGGACATATGTATGCTTATGGAAGAAACCAACACAACATTATAAAACAATTATCTTTCAATTAAAAATAAAGTTTAAAAAATCTAGGAATTTTAAAAGAGAAAAAAGAATTGGTGATCACAGATCAGCATAAAAATATGATATTATTTTTAAGAAGTTAGAAATATTGTGGAAATTACCAAATGTGAGAAAATACTGTTGGAAAACTGATTACTAATGACTCATTCATCACAGAATTCCCACAAACCCTAAAACAAAAACTCTGAATCACAATAAGATGAAATGTAAGAAAATGAGTTATGCTTGTACAGAGAAAAAAAATGACAGCTAAATGTATGTTAGAGAATTCAGCAAATAGAAAAGTGCTACCAAAATATGAGCTACCATTATTATTATTGTTATTACTATATATTCACAGACTCAAAAATATGACCCATATTTTTACATTGCAGAGTGCCACTGAGGATTGTTTCTTACATAGGGCTATCAAATTATAATTTTCTGAGTGTTTTTACATGTAATTATCACACCCATTCATTTTCCTTTTTACCTTAACCATCACCATCTCTCAGTTAGGTTCAGTTCAGTTCAGTTGCTCAGTTGTGTCCGACTCTTTGCGACCCCATGAATCAGAGCACACCAGGCCTCCCTGTCCATCACCAACTCCTGGAGGTCACTCAGACTCATGTCCATCGAGTCAGTGATGCCATCCAGCCATCTCATCCTCGGTCGTCCCCTTTTCCTTCTGCCCCCAATCCCTCCCAGNAATCAATCTGATTTCAGTGTTGACCATCTGGTGATGTCCATGTGTAGAGTATTCTCTTGTGTTGTTGGATCACTAAAATCAAGACAATTCCAGAAAAAAAAATCTACTTCTGTTTTACTAGCTATGCCAAAGCCTTTGACTGTTTGGATCACAACAAACTGTGGAAAATTCTTAAAGAGATTGGAATACCAGACCACTTTATCTGCCTCCTGAGAAATCTGTATGCAAGTCAAGAAGCAACAGTTAGAATTGGACATGGAACAACAGACTGATTCCAAACAAGGAAAGGAGTATATCAAGGCTGTATATTGTCACACTGCCTGCTTAGAAGAGTACATCATGCCAAATGCGGGATGAAGCACAAGCCGGGGTCAAGATTGCCAGGAGAAGTATCAATAACCTCAGATACACAGATGACACCACCCTTATGGCAGAAAAGTGAATAACTAAGACCTCTTGATGAAAGTGAAAGAGGAGAGTGAAAAAGTTGGCTTAAAACTCAACATTCAAAAAACTAAGATCATGGCATCTGGCCCCATCAGTTCATGGCAAATAGATGGGAAAACAATGGAAACGGTGGCAGACTTTCTTTTCTTGGGCTCCAATATCACTGCAGATAGTGACTGCAGCCATGAAATTAAAAGATGCTTGTTCCTTGGAAGAAAAAAAAAACTATGACCAATCTTGATAGCATATTAAAAAGCAGAGCCATTACTTTACCCACAGAGATCTGTCTAGTCAAAGCTATGGTTTTTCTAGTAGTCATGTATGAATGTGGGATTTGGATGATAAAGAAAGCTAAGCATCAAAAAATTGATGCTTTTGAACTGTGTTTTTGGAGGAGACTCTTTAGAGTCCCTTGGACTACAGGGAGATCCAACCAGTTTATCCTAAAGGGAATCAATCCTGAATATTATTTGGAAAGACTGATGCTGAAGCTGAAATGCCAGTGCTTTGGTCACCTGATGGGAACAACTGGTTTGTTGGAAAAGAGCCTGATGCTGGGAATGATTGAAGGCAGGAGGAGAAAGGGCTTACAGAGGATGAAATGGCTTTATCACATCACTGACTTAGTGGACATGAATTTGAGCAACCTCCGGGAGTAGGTGATGGACTGGGAAACCTGGCATGTTGCAGTCCATCAGGTCACAAAGAGTCAGACATGACTGCGCAACTGAACTGAACTTAACTGATCATACTGGAAATAAAGTTGGTGCTTATATATAATCTTATAACAACAAACTCAAAAGTGAAGTTTATCTTTGTTTTACTGGGGGGATTTCCTGGTGATTCAATGATAAAGAATCCACACACAATGCAGGAGACTCAGCAGATGTGGGTTCAATCTCAGGGTTGGGAAATCCCCTGGAAGAGGAAATGGTGACCTAGTATTCTTGCCTGGAAATCCCATGGGAAAAGGAGTTTGGTGGGCTACAGTCCACAAGGTTGCAAGAGTCAGACATGACTTAGTGACTAAACAATATAAATTAAGTCAGTGAATGCAGCAAAGTGTTTGAGTTTTTGGTTTGTTTTGTTTAGAAGATGTCTGTGAATAAAGGAGAAATCTTATCACCTAGAACAATCCCATCAACAACCTATACCTACAGCTGGGAAAACATAACACACCAAATGTGGTCAGACTGCAAGCCCCAGTCTGTCCTGTGGACCTTTCAGTTGGTGGTAGCATCTCAACCAGATGGANTTTGTTTAGAAGATGTCTGTGAATAAAGGAGAAATCTTATCACCTAGAACAATCCCATCAACAACCTATACCTACAGCTGGGAAAACATAACACACCAAATGTGGTCAGACTGCAAGCCCCAGTCTGTCCTGTGGACCTTTCAGTTGGTGGTAGCATCTCAACCAGATGGAGTACTTCTAACTGAGGGAGCATATTGACATGCAGGTTGGGTGAGTATTTTGGTCGTGCTTCCCAGGTGGCTCGGTGGTAAAGTATCTCTCTGGTACCTTATTAGAGATTCAGGAGACCTGAGTTTGATCTCTGGGTTGGAGAAGTTACCCTGAACGATGGAATGGAAATCCATTTTATTATTCTTGCCTGGAAAATTCCATGGACAGAGAAACTTCATGGATTATAGCCCAAAGTGTTACATAAAGTTGGACACAACCTAGCGAATGAATATGCAAACATTTTGGTTGCTCAATGAGTAGGTAGGAGAACTAGTGGGATTTGTTCGGGGACAGGGATACTCATTCAGAGACCATTCTGTAAAAGATAACTGCCCCAAACTGCATACTATTTATATTGGGTTCTCAAGGCAAAATTTGATATACAGTTAAAATTATAGAATATCAATTTCCATTTACCTGTAGCTAAAAGTGAAAAAAAAAAAA
>SJYX01006415.1:2729-35288 GCA_006410675.1 Oreotragus oreotragus
ATTCTTTGCCATTGCCTTTCTTTGGGACTAGAATGAAAACTGATCTTTTCCAGTCCTGTGTCCACTGCCGAGTTTTCCAAATTTGCTGGCATATTGAGTGCAGCACTTTCATAGCATCATCTTTTAGGATTTGAAATAGCTCAACTGGAATTCTCACTGAAAACAGTGAGAGAGTTTATTTTGGGGGGGGAGCTCCAAAATCGGATGGTGACTATGGCCATGAAATTAAAAGACTCTTGCTCCTTGGAAGAAAAGCTATGAGCAATCTAGACAGCATAATAAAAAGCAGAGACATTACTTTGCCAACAAAATTCCATCTAGTCAAAGCCATGGTTTTTCCAGTAGTCATGTATGAATGTGAGAGTTGGACTATAAAGACAGCTGAGCACCAAAGAATAGATGGTTTTGAACCGTGGTGTTGGAGAAGACTTTTGACACTGACTTGGACTGCAAAGATATCCAACCAGTCAATCCTAAAGGAAATCAGTCCTGAATATTCGTTGGAAGGACTGATGCTGAAGCTGAAACTCCAATACTTTGGCCACCTGATATGAAGAACTGACTCATTTGAAAAGACCCTGGTGCTGGGAAAGATTGAAGGCAGGAGGAGAAGGGGACGACAGAAGATGAGATGGGTGGCATCCCTGACTCAATGGACATGAGTTTGAGTAAGCTCTGGGAATTCATGATGGACAGGGAGGCCTGGCATGCTGCAGTCCATGGGATCACAAAGAGTCAGACATGACTGAGCAACTGAACTGAACTGAACTGAGCACTTATTTCCCCTTTTGGGGCTGACATCCTTTGGGGAATTACTTCTCATCTTCTGTATGTAATCTTTCTAAGTCAAAGCGTCCTGTGCTCTCCTAGTCAAACCATCATGTTAGGCCAATAGGCTCTCTTTCCAGGAATCTTGAAACTTGACCAGAGTAATTCAAGGAAAAGCAGTGGAGGGCACTCATTACAGTAGTAGTTTCCAAGAAGATTACAGCTTGTTTCTGCCTCTTGAATCCCTTAGTAGCCCTGCTGCACACCCACCTATAATCTCATTTTATCTTCCCATATATTCTGTAAATTTCTGCAGCATCCTTCCAATACATTCCACACTCATGGAGTTTATATTAAGTTTACCAATCACTATTTGTTGCTAACAATGAATGAACCCTGTCTATCACAACCGTTATCATCAACGTTAACATTATAGATGAGGAAACTAAAGCTCAGAGAGGATAAAAGCATGTTCAAATTCATAAAGCTACTATCCAGTGTGTTATGATGCATTGATCTCAAAGGTCAAGCTCTTTATACCATATTATCTTGTATGCCTCTTGATGAGGGAGTTAAGTGAGAGCATCCTTCTTATAGCCAGAGATGCACTCATTGCTTCTTTCAAAGAGAATTTGTTAAAAGATGGAAATGACATCCATGGACGCATATCTCATCTTTACAGAAAATTGCAAGGACCCATAAAATGCAAAGGCAAACTGCCTTAAGGTTCTAAGTTCTAACTATTGTCTGAAATAAACAATAGGAGAAGAAATGCTGCAGAGGATTTTTAAAGGGATTTATTAAACTGTTTTCCTTTAATCCTTTGTTTGCAGGGTTTTTAATACCTAACATGATGATGTTCCCTGAATCCTCTGGCAGTTAAAAACAGGCATGACATAGTTCACAATACTAAGTAAATAAATTCCACAGGAAAATAAAATCTGTACATAATTAGCAATGGTTTGTGTAGGGCCTTGCACCCTTCATATTTGCCTTTTGCCCATGATGTTTCTTTTATTATTTTGCATTGGTCACAATGAATTTAGCTCCTAGTGAAGATGGTATCAGAAACATCATCTAAAAATGTATTGCTTTATTTACTCTGAAGCTATTGCTAACTATAACTTAAGTTTATACACATTAAAAAAAACAACAACAACAACTTAGAACCAGATCTGTTTGCGCTCCTCCTAAAGTGGTGATTTTCCACTATGATTTATGTAGCTGATTATATTTCTGTCTTTTGACTGTTAAACACTTAGATTCAAGAATGTGTAAGGAACTCACAGCTGGCTTCAAATTGTATCCCCATCTTTTTGAGCTATTTATCTCACTTACTGATTCTTCTTTTCCACTATTGACTCAGATTGTGTCATTTTATTTGTGTGTGTTTCTGTGTTCTGTTTTCAACTTTATTGAAATAAAAATAATTTTGAATAGATAACCAACCAAACAAAAGCAATGTAATATTTAATTCTATTTAATTCACCTGCAATTCATTAAGTGCCTGTAAGTGCTATGTGCTCAGCTGCTCAGGCGTATCTGACTCTTTGAAACCCTACAAACTGTAGCCCACCAGGCTGCTCTGCCCATGGAATTCTCCAGGCAAGAGTACTGGAGTGTCAAGTGCCTCCTCTATGCCAGATCTTAAGCTGTGTCAGTCCATGCCTATACTATATATAATATAAAATATGTAGACTATTCTGATCTAATCCTTTGAGGAATCAAAATGATTTGGGAACTAAAGGATAATATCTAAGTAATTGTGGAAGTTCTTAATATCCCATTGCCAAAGAAGCCAGCTTCATGCTGGTAAATACTGCAAATAGGTTTTCCTTTTTTCTCCACTTTTAATGAGAAATAATCAACAAACATCATTATATAACTTTATGGTTTGATTTCCATGTATTGTAAAATGATTATCACAATAGGCTCAGCTAACACCCATCATCTCATATAGACATAATAAAAATAAAGAAAAAGTTATTCTTCTGATGAGAACTGTTAGGATTTATTCTCTTAACAACCTTCCCATATATAATATTGTTTATATACTTCTGACTCTTTTGTGACCCCATGGACTGTAGCCTGCCAGGCTCCTCTGTCCATGGAATTCTCCAGGCAAGAATGCTGGAGTGGGTGGCCATTCCCTTCTCCAGAGGATCTTCTTGCCCCAGGGATAAAACACGGGCCTTCAGAATTGAAGGCACAGTCTTTACTGTCTGAGCCACCAGGGAAGCCTTAATCTCTCTAAGCCTCTGTTATTTTTTCCTCTCTAAAATATGAATATCAACACGAATTTTCAGTATTGCTCAGAAAATTAAATATGATAATGAACATGAATTTCTTATCCTCATGTTCAGCAAGTAGTAAGTGCATGCTAAAAGGCAGTTAGGCGATTCCCAGTGGAGCTTCCCTAGTGGCTCAGGTGGTAAACAATCTGCCTTCAATGCAAGAGATCCGAATTCAATCCCTGGGTAGGGAAGATCTCCTGAAGAAGGAAATGGCTACCCATTCCAGTATCCTTGCTTGGAGACTTTCAGGGACAAAGGATCCTAGCAGGCTACAATCCATGGGTTCGCAAAGAGTAGCCCATGAATGAGCATGCATATATGCACATATAAAGGGCAGTTACAGAGAAGGTGATGGCACCCCACTCCAATCCTCTTGCCTGGAGAATCCCAGGGACAGGGGAGCCTGGTGGGTTGCCGTCTATGGGGTCACACAGAGTCAGACATGACTGAAGTGAATTAGCAGCAGCAGCAGCAAAGGACAGTTAATAATGGCATCATTTTATGTATATGTGTGTATCAAATGTGTACTGAAGATCTAATGTGTCAAATATTCTGCTAAGAATTTAGGTAAAAATAAAAGATACATAAGGGATTTTTTTTTTTTTTTTTTTTTGCCCCAGGCAAACAACAGAATTTTGCGGGCAATAAAAACCAAAATGCCAAACTGTAGTAAAAACATAAGTTCAAAATTAGCTCTGAAAACAAAGACAACATTTGAAAAAATATATATATATTTTTTAAAAATAGGTTTGAAGTGAAAGTGAAGTCGCTCAGTCGTGTCCGACTCTTTACGACCCCATGGACTGTAGCCTATCAGGCTCCTCAATTCATGGGATTCTCCAGGCAAGAATACTGGAGTGGGTGGCCATCTCCACCTTAAAAATCTAGTGCTTATCAGTATAAATGGGAACTGAACCCAAACAAGAAGCTTAGAAATTTATTTTCATGAATTTCTGCTATATATTTTGTTACCTTTTCTTTTAGCCAAGCATACATTTCTAGTTCTTAATAGGCCTGCAGCAGCAAAGGACAGTTAATAATGGCATCATTTTATGTATATGTGTGTATCAAATGTGTACTGAAGACCTAATGTGTCAAATATTCTGCTATGTATTTAGGTAAAAATAAAAGATACATAAGGGATTTTTTTTTTTTTTTTTGCCCCAGGCAAACAACAGAATTTTGCAGGCGATAAAAACCAAAATGCCAAACTGTAGTAAAAACATAAGTTCAAAATTAGTTCTGAAAACAAAGACAACATTTGAAAATATATATATATATTTTTTAAAAATAGGTTTGAAGTGAAAGTGAAGTCTCTCAGTCGTGTCCGACTCTTTACGACCCCATGGACTGTAGCCTATCAGGCTCCTCAATTCATGGGGTTCTCCAGGCAAGAATACTGGAGTGTGTGGCCATCTCCACCTTAAAAATCTAGTGCTTATCAGTATAAATGGGAACTGAATCCAAACAAGAAGCTTAGAAATTTATTTTCGTGAATTTCTGCTATATATTTTGTTACCTTTTCTTTTAGCCAAGCATACATTTCTAGTTCTTAATAGGCCTGTCATTAGACATTATTCTTTCTGGCTCATTATTCTTTTTGGCTCATTGTCCAGTTGGAAAGTTCTCTGTATATAGAGATTTGGGGAAATTATCATTTTTCTCTTTGACATGTGACTATTTTTGACATATTAGTTCACTTTCACATGAGACTAAGATTCTTTCATGGGTCTCTTTTATTGCCTCTAATCAATTCAGATGAATTGTTGCAAAGTATACATTTGATATCACTGTAGACATACTATATGATACTAGATGATAATCCTGCTTAATTCCTATTTATTGGACATTAATAATGCAACAGACATGGCCAGAGCATCAGGTCTGAGCCAGACCCGACTTTGAGTGTTTGAGTGTGTCCTGTGGAGGTATGGGTCAGCAGTGGCCTGCCACGAGGGCAGAGGCTCTGGTGCAGCAGGCCTGGGTATGGCATAAGCCCTCTTGGAGGAGGTCATCATTAACCCCACCATAGAGCTCCCAGAACTTACACAGGACTGGGAAATAGACTCTTGGAGGGCACAAACAGAACCTTGTGCACACCAGAACCAGGAGAAAGGAGCAGTGACCCCACAAGAGACTGGCCAGACTTGCCCATGAGTGTCCAGGAGTCTCTGGCAGAGGTGTGGGTCAGCGGTGGCCTGCTGCAGGGTCAGGGGCACTGCATGTGGCAGTATGTGCACTGGACCTTTTGAAGGAGGTCGCCATTATCTTCATTACCTCCACCATAGCTTGGCCTCAAGTCAAATAACAGGCAGGGAACACAGCCCTGACCATCAACAGAAAATTGGATTAAAGATTTACTGAGCATGGCCCCGCCAATCAGAACAAGACCCAGTTTGCCCCTCAGTCACTCTCTCCCATCAGGAAGCTTCCATAAGACTCTTATCATTATCCATCAGAGGGCAGATAGAATAAAAACCACAATCAAAGAAAACTAATCAAACTAATTGCATGGACTATAGCCTTTTCTAACTCAATGAAACTATGAGCCATACCATGTAGGGCCACCCAAGACGGATGGGTCATGTTGGAGGGGTCTAACAAAATGTGGTCCACTGGAGAAAGAAATGGCAAACCGCTTCAGTATTCTTATCTTGAGAACCCTATGAACAGTATGAAAAGGTGAAAAGAGATGACATTGAAAGATGAACTCCCCAGATAGTTAGGTGCCCAATATGCTACTGGAGAACAGTGGAAAAAAACTCCAGAAATAATGAAGAGATGGAGCGAAACAAAAACAACACCCATTTGAGGATGTGACTTGTAATGGGGTAAAGTCTGATGCTATAAAGAACAATATTGCGTAGGAACCTGGAATGTTAGGTCCATGAATCAAGGTAAGTTGAAAGTGGTCAAATAGGAGATAGCGCGTTAACATTGACATTTTAGGAATGATTGAACTAAAATGGACTGGAATGGGTGAACTTAATTTAGATGACCATTATGTCTACTACTGTGGGCAAGAATCCCTTAGAAGAAATGGAGTAGCCATCATGGTCAACAAGAGTCTGAAATGCAGTACTTGGATGCAATCTCAAAAACAACAGAATGATCTCTGTTCATTTGCAAGGCAAACCATTCAGTATCACAATAATCCAAGTCTATGCCCCAACCATTAATGCTGAAGAAGCTGACATTGAATGGTTCTATGAAGACCTACAAGACCTTCTAGAACTAACACCCAAAAAAGATGTCCTTTTTATTATGGGGGATTGAAATGCAAAAATAAGAAGTCAAGCGATACCTGAAGTAACAGGCAAATTTGGCCATGGAGTACACAATGAAGCATGGCAAAGATAGCAGTTTTGCCAAGAGAATGCACTGGTCATAGCAAATACCCTTTTCCAACAATAAAAAAGGAGACTCTACACATGGACATCACTAGATGGTCAACACCAAAATCAGATTGATTATATTCTTTGCAGCCAAAGATGGAGAAGCTCAATACAGTCAGCAAAAACAAGACTGGGAGCTGATTCTGGCTCAGATCATGAACTCCTTATTGCCAAATTCTGACTTAACTTCAAGAAAGTAAGGAAAAGCACTAAAACATTCAGATATGACCTAAATCAAATCCCTTATTACTATACAGTGGAAGTGAGAAATAGATTTAAGTAACTAGATCTGATAGATAGAGTGCTTGATGAACTATGGATGGAGGTTTGGTTTGTGACATTGTACAGGAGACAAAGATCAAGACCATTCCCATGGAAAAGAAATGCAAAATCGAAATCAGATTGATTATATTCTTTGCAGCCAAAGATGGAGAAGCTCAATACAGTCAGCAAAAACAAGACTAGGAGCTGATTCTGGCTCTTTATTGCCAAATTCAGACTGAAATTGAAGAAAGTAGGAAAAACCACTAGACCATTCAGGTATGACCTAAATCAAATCCCTTATGATTATACAGTAGAAGTGACAAATACATTCAAGCGATTAGATCCGATAGACACAGTGCCTGAACTATGAGTGGAGGTTCATGACATTGTACAGGAGGCAGTGATCAAGACCATCCCCAAGAAAAAGAAGTTCAAAAAGGCAAAATGGTTGTCTGAGGAGGCCTTACAAATAGCTATTAAAAGAGAAGTGAAAGGCAAAGGAGAAAAGGAAAGATATAACCTACTGAATGCAAAGTCCCAAAGAATATCAAGGAGAGATAAGAAAGTCTTCCTCAGTGATCAATGGAAAGAAATAGAGGAAAACAATAGAATGGGAAAGACTAGAGCTCTCTTCAAGAAAATTAGAGATACCAAGGGAACATTTCATGCAAAGATGGGCTCGATAAAGGACNGAAAAGGAAAGATATAACCTACTGAATGCAAAGTCCCAAAGAATATCAAGGAGAGATAAGAAAGTCTTCCTCAGTGATCAATGGAAAGAAATAGAGGAAAACAATAGAATGGGAAAGACTAGAGCTCTCTTCAAGAAAATTAGAGATACCAAGGGAACATTTCATGCAAAGATGGGCACAATAAAGGACAAAAATGTATATACCTAACAGAAGCAGAAGATATTAAGAAGAGGTAATAAGAATACACAGAAGAGCTATACAAAAAAATGACCCAGATATACATGACCCAGATAACCACGTTAGTGAGATCACTCACCTAGAGTCAGACATCCTGGAATGCAAAATCAAATGGACTTTAGGAAGCATTACTATGAACAAAGCTAGTAGAGGTGATGCAATTCCAGTTGAGCTGTTTCAAATCCTAAAAGATGATGCTGTGAAAGTGCTGCACTCAATATGCCAGCAAATTTGGAAAACTCAGCAGTGGCCACAGGACTGGAAAAGGTCAGTTTTCATTCCAATCCCAAAGAAAGGCAATGCCAAAGAATGCTCAAACTACCGCACAATTGCACTCATCTCACACGCTAGTAAAGTAATGCTCAAAATTCTCCAAGCCAGGCTTCAGCAATATNGACTGGAAAAGGTCAGTTTTCATTCCAATCACAAAGAAAGGCAATGGCAAAGAATGTTAAAACTACCACACAATTACACTCATCTCACATGCTAGCAAACTAATGCTCAAAATTCTCCAAACCCAGCTTCAACACTACGTAAACCATTAACTTCCAGAAGTTCATGCTGGATTTAGAAAAGGCAGAGGGGCCAGAGATCAAATTGCCAACATCTGCTGGATCACTGAAAAAGCAAGAGAGTTCCAGAAAAACATCTACTTCTGCTTTATTGACTATGCCAAAGCCTTTGACTGTGTGGGTCACAACAAACTGTGGAAAATTCTTAAAGAGATGGAATACAAAACCACCTGACCTACCTTCTGAGAAATCTGTATGCAGGTCAAGAAGCAAGAGTTAGAACTGGACATGGAACAACAGACTGGTTCCAAATTGGGAAAGGAGTACATCAAGGCTGTATATTGTCACCCTTCTTATTTAACTTGTATGCAGAATACATCATGGGAAATGCTCAGCTGGTTGAAGCACAAGCTAGAATCAAGAATGCTGGGAGAAATATCAGTAACCTCAGATGTGCAGATGACACCACACTAATGGCAGAAAGCGAAGAGGAACAAAAGAGCCTCTTGATGAAATTGAAAGAGGAGAGTGAAAAAATGGATTAAAGTTCAACATTCAGAAAACTAAGATCATGGCATCTGGTCCCATCACTTCATGGGAAATAGATGGGGAAACAATGGAAACAGTGAGAGACTGTATTTTGGGAGGGCTCCAAACTCACTGCAAATGGGGACTGCAGCCATGAAATTAAAAGACACTTGCTCCTTGGAAGAAAAACTATGACTAACCTAAACAGCATATTAAAAAGGGGAGTTATAAATTTGCTAACAGTCCATCTAGTCAAAGCTATGGTTTTTCCAGAAGTAGTGTACAGATGAGTGATTTGGACTATAAAGAAAGCTGAGTGCTGAATAATTGATACTTTTGAACTGTGGTGTTGAAGAAGACTCTTGAGAGATCCTTGGACTTCAAGGAGATCGAACCAGTCAATCCTAAAGGAGATCAGTCCTGAATATTCTTTGGAAGAACTGATGCTGAAGCTGAAGCTCTAATACTTTGGCCACCTGATGCAAAGAACTGACTCATTGGAAAAGACCCTGATGCTGGGAAAGATGGAGGTGGGAGGAAAAGGGGACAACAGAGGATGAGATGGTTGGATGGCATCACTGACTCGATGGACATGAATTTGAGTAAGCTCTGGGAGTTGCGGGACAGGGAAGCCTGGCGTGCTGCAGTCTATGGGGTCACAAAGAATGGACATGACTGAGTGACTGAACTGAGTGCACCAGGTATTATGCTAAACACTTTGCATACATTAGTGTATTTAATCCTTGCAACAATATTGGAAAATAGGTAGGCTCATCCCATTTTCACAAGTGAGAAAACAAGAAAACTGAATCTCAGAAAGGGAAGTGACAGAATTTTAAAGGTGATCTTCCTGAACTCAAAGTTCATGTTTTTAACCAATGTTCATGGCCTTCTAGCAATAATTTTAAAAGACATTTGAAGCTAAAAATTAAAAGATGCTTGCTCCTTGGATGAAAAGCTATGACAAACCTCAATATAATATTAAAAATCAGAGACATTACTTTGCCAACAAAGGTCCATCTAGTCAAAGCTATGGTTTTTCCAGTAGTCACGTATGGATGTGAGAGTTGGACTATAAAGAAAGCTGAGCACCTAAGAATTGATGCTTTTGAACTGTGGTTTTGGAGAAGACTCTTGAGAGTCCCTTGGACTGCAAGGAGATCGAACCAGTCCATCCTAAAGGAGATCAGTCCTGAATATTCATTGGAAGGACTGATGCTGAAGCTGAAGCTCCAATACTGTGGCCACCTGATATGAAGAAACAACTCATTAGAAAAGACCTGATGCTGGGAAAGATTGAAGGCAGGAAGAGAAGGGGACGGCAGGGGACGAGATGATCGGATGGCATCACTGACTCGATGGACATGAGTTTGAGCAAGTTCCGGGAGATGGTGGAGGACAGGGAAAGCTGGCATGCTGCAGGCCGTGGGGTTGCAAAGAGTTGGACACTCCTGAGCAACTGAACAGAAAGCAATAGTTTTACTCCAAATAATTAATGGAATTTCTATAAAACCTCCCTTTCAGTCAGCTATTGGACAAAGCTGTTCTAACTAAATTGGACAAAAGCTGTTCTAACTAAACAGGCATCCTCACCTTGATCCCTCTGAAGCAAATTTCCCAAACTGACTCAATTCTCATTCTTCTTTTCCATTTGAGTTTAGGTTAAACTATTTATTTATAAGAACAGAAATAATTTTCTTGCATTTTTTGTGACAATCAGAGTTATGCTCAATAAGGGACTGTCAATCAAATTTTTTTTCAAGTTCATTCTTCTCACTCTTGAGTGATCTCAGTATATGTCTTAAGGCTGATTCAAGAGATAAAATTAGAATTAATTTTATCTCTTAGATAAATTTAGAATAAATTCTGAGGATAAAAAATAATAAATAAAGGAATAGGAAGGCATGCCTTTTAATAAATAGAATATAATAAACCTATATGGGTATAATCTTGCATGGCACATACTTAAACCAAGAGAACCATATCTCTTTTCTGAGAAAGGTGAACTCTCAAATTGTCTGTAGCTGATTTTCTTTTTGTTACATCCAAAATCTGACTCTACTGCATCTAAAATGTGGCTGGCAAAATATTTGTAAAGCAGTAGGGCTGGGGAAGCAGGCTAGAAAGAGCTATTTTGTGCATTTAACTGTGCTTTCTCATGATTTTAGAAAATGTATTATGCCTTTCTTAGTGGAAAAATAGGTGGATGGAGAGGGCTAGATCCAAGATTAGCTGTATGGAGTCTTGATAATATAGTAGCAGCAGAGTAATTTCCACTGGGCAGACTTCAGATCTGTCACTTGCAAGCAACTTACAGGAAGCTTTGGTTGAGACTTAGTTTTTTTTTTCCTCTTTGAGAGATAAAAGTTATGCTTTATTCTCTTCTATTTTAAATTATTACTTTATAATAAATGGTTAAATTACCTCATTTATTTAAACTTTTCTCCTGATGCTTAATAAGAAAATTTTCTTTGAGCAGAACTATTCTTTCATAGAAAAATCTGAAGAATCTTTATTAACTTCCAAATGCTATGCAAATGTGTGCAATTGTTATTATGGCAGCCATCATCATTAGAATTTTTGATGACCCTGAATAATGGCATCTTCTTTTAAAAAGATATTGACACCTCTTCACATAAATAATATTCTCTACAGATTCACAAGGGTGACAATCTTAAATGCCATGAATAGAGAAGAAATGCAGAGATGCATTTCACAGCTTGTGGATGTCATTATTTTAACTTTATATCAAGACAAAAATGAATTATTATTCTTTTTCTAAGGTAGGTTGATGATTTTATTTCCCATTTTTATTTTTGATTAGGAAAATATAGTGTATCCACTGGAGACAACATACAAAATTCAGAAAAAAATAAAAGAAGAAAATAAGACTGTCAGTTAAGTATCAACACTGCTAATACTTTAGAATATACCTGGCTAGGTTTTTTTTTTTCACATGAGTACACATATAAACTCCTCCCTTCTCCGAATATAAATCACATTAGACATGGTGTTTCATGACAGCCTACTTTATTTAATATAGTCATGAAGACACTTCATGTTATTAAATACTATGCTACAACTTGAATGTTTAATATCTGTAGACAACTTTTAATATATGCATTACACTGTTTAAAAACTAGCTAAATAACTTTTCTAATTTTTACAACTAAAAACAATTCAATAATGAATATCCTTACATGTAAAATATTTTCTATATTTCTATCATCAAAGGACATGCATCCCACAGCAATCACAACTTTCTTGGGTTTCCTGGGATAAAATAAAGATGGAAAGAATCGGTCTGGTTTACTGAAACTCACTAGGAACATTTTCAAGATGTCTGTCCTATCCCTGCATCAAGTATGTTACCTTAGGATCAAGTCAGGAGTAAAGTTTCCAAATTGCCTATGTCCAATTACAGTATTTCTCTAGTCCTGCTCTTAATTCAGTTTCCTACCCTTGGAATACAAACCATCACAAGAGAAGGAAAATTCTAGACGTAAGGCTGCAATGAGAGAACTCGGTATATTTTTCAGAGGTCCCATCAGGGCGTGATTCCTTGCCTTGAAAGTTCCAGGCCAATGCCTAGATGTCACTGACCATTTCTCTCTTTCTCATTCCTCCCCTTCTGACCAAGGGTAGGTGAAGTTAAACTGCAGGACATTCATCCATAATACCCACATTTCTACCATAGTCAAGATTTTGCTGGGCAGAAAGCTGCTTAGAGAATGTAGTCTATAATTAAACTAGGGTTATTCTCCCACTCCTTGTATTGCAGGATGAGTGGTTGAGACCTCTGATGTGGCAATGGCCATGCAGGATACATCAGCCAAGTGCAATACAAGTCAGTCATCAGAAATAAGCCTTGAGCCCAGGGGCCTAGATTATAAAGCTCAAGCAAAGAGCTGGGTCTCTTGTTAGAGAGCTACATGGTTCTCTTTTTCTCAGTTTAATCACAAGTCTGTTTATTTGCCTTGTAGTTGATAAGTATAGTAAGAAGTGCTTGTTATAGCATAAATATTCTCTTGGTTAGGCAAAAGCATATCAAAGAATATGTGGTTATCCATCAACAAGTCTTAATAATGAATTTAGACTTATTTGTGAGCTCTCAGAGGAGTAGTCATATACAAGAGAAATTTTGAAAGAAAGCAAAAGTGATAATGGTAATATTAACAATAACTCTGTACTTACATAATTGAATTCTCAAGGAAATTCTCTGCTGTATTTTTTATCTCCATCACACAATTATAGAAAGTCAAGCATGAAAAAGAAAACTTGTCCAAGTTCATATCAGTAAAAAAGTAAAAGAGGACTTGACTTAGAGGTCTGTTTGACTCCATGGCTTGTGCCCTTAGCAATTAATTACTCTCTATTGTCACCAGACTTCTGGAATCAACTCCAGTGATGGGTTCCTTGAGTCATATATGTGGGAAACTGCCTTGATAAACCAGTCTGCTACTGCCATTCTCTGTACCTGCCTGTCTGTAGTGCCACTGCTTTGCGGGTTCACAGGGAAAAATAAAATCACAGTACCGTGTAATTGGGCTGAGGGGAAGGCGGGATGATAAATCGAAAGATACCCTGTGGTTTCCCTCATTCCATAGCTGTCATCTTGCTTCTCCATAGACTGATATAATACATATCCATTTTGGAGTGATTGTATGTGCTAGGCAATAATTCAGAATGTAGATATTTGTCCTGTTTCTCCAATAAGTATGGCTGTAGAGGTTCTGAATGGTTTTTCATTTCATCCACCATTTAAAAAGCTAGTTTTCAAAAGTTTGTTTTGTTAGAATGTCTCCACTGAAAAGTAATAGAGTAACCTGTCACACTCCCAGCACTGCACCATATCATTTAACTTAGCAAACTGGGCTGATGGATGCCCCCAACTAATTAGAAAGATGACTCGAAGACCATATCCCAGTGACTCAGAAAATCTGCCTCAACTATTATTTTTTCCCAGTTAATTATTGGTTTGGGGAATGCACATCCTATTTTGAGGACTAAATTCCCCTTTCCTGGAATAAAAACCACAGAAATCTATATCAGTGTTAGAATTTTGTGTCCATGGTTCTGATTAAACTTTTCCACTTATACATATTGCATCCTTAACTCATGTATATCACATTTGAAACACAGAGTTACATAAAAACTCTTGTCTACTTATTTTTTACCTTGAAGCTTGAAACATCACATAATTACTTTTAAAAGAATTTAAAGTAGAAAGCTGCTCTATGAATATGTGTTCTTCATTTCACATGATAGGAGGGAAACTGAAAAGTTGAATGTCAAAAAATAATGTCTAGGAATTGAATCCTACTATGAATATCTCATTGCATTCAAAGTTGTTCCATTATAGAGTTACTTTGAAGCCAAACATTGTTTTAAAATTTTCTAGTCTATCTGTACCTAAAGATCATATGTTCCTGTCTCAAGTTTTCCCAAAGTAGGCAGGCCAGTGCTGTTGAGCACATGAAAATTCTGGAGCGGGGCTGAGTGTATTCTCAATACTGCTTACATAAATAACAAGTATGGTGCTGTGTAACCTAGAGAAAATGTTATGCAGTATATTCACACAAACACATCAAAATGCAAGGGTTATTTCTATTCGCTGGAACTTTTGAAGAAATTGATGACATTAAATATTAGTTGACAGAAACTTGTGGCCTATTTAGCTGAACATAAAATTCTAACCAAATCCAGCATGGAGATAATCTTTGGCCAAAATATTGTGGGCTCTATGAAGCGGTATGTTTATTCTAACTTTAATGTCATGTTTATATCTTGGGAAATGAGATCCAGAAATTAGATCTTGAGCCATTCCATATTAACTGTGGCAAAAAGCTTATTTTCCTTCACATATGATTTCATGTTCGAGATACATTTAGAAGAGGAGAGAGAGAATAAGAAGAGAAGGTAGAAGGTGAAAGAAAAATAAAAGGAGGGGAAAGAGGTCCAGGGGAAGACAAGGTCAGCTCACACTGATTTAACAGAGAGTGGAATAAAAGACCAAAGAGGAATCAAAACTTGTTCTACATCCAGCACTTCATGTGATTTCTAAATTTGGCAAACCTGGAATCGTGTCTTCTCTCTGTAGTGAAATCTCTTCACACTCTGAGGCTCCTCACAGAAAACCTTCTGGAAGGTAGGACTATTCATATTTCACTCTCAGATGTTCCTGCAAAACATTCTGCAAATTTAATTAGAGCTTCCTACTCATGAAGATAGGTATGAAGGACTTTTTAAATGCCATTTGAGAAGATGCTTGGGAGATCACCTTAGTATTTTGTCTGATGTCACAATTCAGGGGCAGTGCCCATTTTCAAAAGCCTGCTTCAAATCCCATCCTCTCCAGTAATCATCTCTGATCACCTCAGTCTGAAAACACCCATATTTCTATGCTCCCATAAGTGACCTATTTTTATTTATTCCAATAAAGTCCTTATTGATTCCTATAAAATACAAGTCCTATTTATTTCTGGTTCACTTAAGGATTCAGGTCCTGAAGCCTTATTATTGGAGTTGAAAATCTGGACCTACTTCCCACTGGCCATATGGTCTTAACCTATCAGTCATCTGAGATATCTTCAGTTATCCCAACTACAAAATGAAGACAACTTTTATCCTCATGTTATTGTATTAATAAAGGCGCTAAAGCATTTAATACTCTTAGAAGAATGTTTAGCAAATGGTAAGAGCAAATGAGTGTTAGTTACTATTGTTACTACTACTATTATTACTAAATATTACCCATGTGATGGAGCATATCATATACTGCCTTTCAAAATATTTTGGCTAATTTTAATTAGGACTATAAGTCTCACAAGTGATAAGGATATGACTTTATCCTTTGCAGCCACCCCTTGCCACAGTTCTTTGTGATTTATAAGCATTCATCAAATATGTGAAACAACTGAAAAGGGACTTTACTGTTGAGAACACTAACTCTGTGGATTACATTTCTCGTCCATGAATAAGTTATAAGCTCCTGAAGGTCAGGAATTTCACTCACTTTTTCTCACCTAGAACAAGGCCTAGCAATACATATATAGAGTAGACAACACATATATTGGGTGAGTTGACTTAACAAATAGTAGAACATATGTACCGTAGGTGGAAGTAGTCTGTTTCCTTTGCCATCATTCCCTTATCAATTCACACAGACCTGGGGCAAGAAGGCATTCAAGAAATCTAGATAAAGAATACATCTACTAATTCTTAAGCACTTTAAAAATTCCCTCAGGTAAGATTTTCACATAGGCAAAAGCCCCCCAAAAAGAAATTAATACTCAAGATGCTCATCACTCACTACCAAGGGAGCTGAATACAAGAAATATGAAACCATGTTTGGTCAAAAATAACAGACACGATCATGAAACAGAGCTATGAATGCTCTCAAGTAACATGCAGTCCTGGTTCTCCTGGGTTACCTACCCCATCTGTAAAAGCTACTATGACGTTGCCCCAAACAAGTCCCTTCCCCTAGTCCTTTGCGTTTGCAAAGCTCAAACAATAATCCATTTCTCTAAAATTATGGCACATAAATCTAAGGTCTTGGGAGAAGCAGAGCAGTAAAAGAAAGAATGACATCCTCACCTCACTTTTTCTCTTCTTCAAAATGAACACGGGGTCCAGCAGTAACAAATATCAGCCTCTGACTTCCCTTCTGAGATGTCCAAATTTACAGGCTCACAGTTCTCTCAAGCAGAAAATAACTTATTTTCTCTGTGCTGTTATCATTCTCTTTCATTTTGGTTTGCAACTCCTTGAGTAATATGTGCTATAATTGACCTCAAAAGAGAAAGAGGAAGGGAGTTGTGTGCAACCAGAAGCTTTGGGGGTCAATTGGACCAGTGATCGAAGAGGATAGTTTCTGGGCAACAGAGTCAGTCTCATAGCCATTGTATAAGGACTCAAGTTTCCTGCCTAGTGGCTTTCAGTTGTTTTGGAAAAGGAAACTAAAGTTTATGATCAAAATATTTTGGGGAGTAATCATGAGAACAAAGATACTTTAGCTTTATCTTACTTCTCTCTTTACTTATAATACTAGTACACCAAACAACCAGTCAACTTTCTGAGTATATTAAGTGTGTTCAGTTCAGTTCAGTTCAGTCACTCAGTCATATCTGACTCTTTGTGACCCCATGGACTGTAGCATGCCAGGCTTCCCTGTCCATCACCAACCCCTGGAGCTTACTCAAACTCATATTCATTGAATTGGTGACACCATCCAACCATTTTATCCTCTGTTGCCCTCTTCTCCTTCCTCCCACCTTCAATCTTTCCCAGCATCAGGGTCTTTTCAAATAAGTCAGTTCTTCACATCAGTGGCCAAAATATTGAGTTTCAGCTTCAGCATCAGTCCTCCAATGAATATTCAGGATTGATCTCTTTTAGGATGGACTGGTTGGATCCCCTTGCAGTTCAAGGGACTCTCAAGCATCTTCTCCAACAGCACAATTCAAAAGTATCAATTCTTTGGTGCTCAGCTTTCTTTATAGTCCACCTCTCATGACTACTGGAAAACCTACAGCTTTGACTAGCCAGACTTTTGTTGGCAAATAAATGATTCTGCTTTTTAATATGCTTTCTAGGTTGGTCATAACTTTTCTTCCAAGGAGTAAGCGTCTTTTAATTTCATGGCTGCAGTCACCATCTGCAGTGATTTTGGAGCCCAAAAAAATAAAGTCTGACACTGTTTCCACTGTTTCCCCATCTATTTCCCATGAAGTGATGGGACCGGATGCCATGATCTTCGTTTTCTGAATGTTGAGCTTTAAGCCAACTTTTTCGCTCTCCTCCTTCACTTTCATCAAGAGGCTTTTTAGCTCCTCCTCACTTTCTGCCATAAGGGTGGTGTCATCAGCATATCTGAGGTTATTGATATTTCTCCCGGCAATCTTGATTCCAGCTTGTGTTTCTTCCAGTCCAGCGTTTCTCATGATGTACTCTGCATATAAGTTAAATAAGCAGGGAGACAATATACAGCCTTGACGTACTCCTTTTCCTATTTGGAACCAGTCTGTTGTTCCATGTCCAGTTCTAACTGTTGCTTCCTGACCTGCATACAGATTTCTCAAGAGGCAGGTTAGGTGGTCTGGTATTCCCATCTCTTTCAGAATTTTCCACAGTTTATTGTGATCCACACAGTCAAAGGCTTTGGCATAGTCAATAAAGCAGAAATAGATGTTTTTCTGGAACTCTCTTGCTTTTTCCATGATCCAGCGGATGTTGGCAATTTGATCTCTGGTTCCTCTGCCTTTTCTAAAACCAGCTTGAACATCAGGAAGTTCACGGTTCACGTATTGCTGAAGCCTGGCTTGGAGAATTTTGAGCATTACTTTACTAGCATGTGAGATGAGTGCAATTGTGCGGTAGTTTGAGCATTCTTTGGCATTGCCTTTCTTTGGGATTGGAATGAAAACTGACCTTTTCCAGTCCTGTGGCCACTGCTGAGTTTTCCAAATTTGCTGGCATATTGAGTGCAGCACTTTCACAGCATCATCTTTCAGGATTTGAAATAGCTCAACTGGAATTTCATTACCTCCACTAGCTTTGTTTGTAGATATGCTTCCTAAGGCCAACTTGACTTCACATTCCAGAATTCGGGCTCTAGGTGAGTAATCACACCATCATGGTGATCTGGGTCATGAAGATCTTTTTTGCATGGTCTTCTTTATATTCTTGCTACCTCTTCTTAATATCTTCTGCTTCTGTTCCATACGATTCTGGTCCACACGATTTCTGTCCTTTATCGTGCCCATCTTTGCATGAAATATTCCCTTGGTATCTCTAATTTTCTTGAAGACATTTCTAGTCTTTCCCATTCTGTTGTTTTCCTCTAATTTTCTGAGTATGTCAAATGTGCTAGATACATATTGATATCATTGTTACAGGGAGAGAATGTGTTTAAGACATGGATATGATCAATGCCAGCACTATAATATATGATAAAAACACATACCAAAACACACACATACAAGATTGTCTTCTGGGTTAAAAGAAGAAAAAAAACAGAAATAAATAGATATTATATCCATGCTGTCATAGATTCTATGAATCTTCCTAGCTATTAATTAGTAATTATGAGTTAATTACTTCCTAGCATCATTAGTAATGCTCCCTCTCCCTGTAATAGGAGGACATGTTCTTGTCCCATTGACTTCAGGCTTGGCCATGTTACTTGCTTTTACCAATAAAATTGAAACAGGAAGCCATGAATGTCTCTACTGCATTTTCTACCATTGTTTTTTCCAGTACTACAAGCCCAGATAAAGGCTGCTCCTTTGGCCTGGATCTTGGTGTGAAGAGGCATAAGCAGAGCCACAGTTCATGTGTAATGTTAGTGAGAAATAAAATCTCTTTTGGGAAGACAGTCAGATTTCAGAGTACTTTGTTACTGCAGCAAGACCTAAACGTAAACTGACTATACGCCTATCTTGAGAGAACGAAATATTTTGTATTCTATCATTTTGTTCTAGCTCCTTCCCTACTTCATATATTTTGTAATGTTCTTGTCTATTTATTATGTAAAGTTAAAACTCTTAAGATAGAATTCAAGATTACATAGGGTATAGACCCTGATTCAGGCTTCTTTGGTGGCTCAGCAGCAAAGAATCTGCCTGCAATGCAGGAGCCACAGGAGATGCAGGTTCAATCCGTGGGTTAGGAAGATCCCCTGGAATCGGAGATGGTAACCCACTCAAGTATCCTTGCATGGAAAATCCCATGGACAGAGGAGCCTGGTGAGCTACAGTCCATGGGGTCACAAAGAGTTGGTCATGACTGCAGTGACTTAGCAGCAGCAGCAACAGCCGCAGACCCTGTCTCATCTTTAGCCTCATCTCCGTCCTTCTATTTCACCCAACACATTCATACTGACATATCTACAGTCATTCATTTCCCCAAGATTTTGAATCTCCATACTTGATTCGTAAAATTCTCTCTTGGAATTCTACCCCCCTCATTCTTTACTTTCACTTTTATACAAGGTCATTTCTACTTATTTTCAGCCCCATCTTCTTCTCCCTTGAAGTGAAGTGAAGTGAATTCACTCAGTCGTGTCCGACTCTTTGCGACCCCGTGGACTGTAGCCCACCAGGCTCCTCCCTCCATGGGATTCTCCAGGCAAGAGTACTGGAGTGGGTAGCCATTTCCTTCTCCAGGGGATCTTCCCGACCCAGGGATTGAACTCTGGTCTCCTGCATTCCAGGCAGACGCTTTAACCTCTGAGCCACCAGGGNGCGACCCCATGGACTGTAGCCCACCAGGCTCCTCCCTCCATGGGATTCTCCAGGCAAGAGTACTGGAGTGGGTTGCCATTTCCTTCTCCAGGGGATCTTCCCGACCCAGGGATTGAACTCAGGTCTCCTGCATTCCAGGCAGACGCTTTAACCTCTGAGCCACCAGGGCACCAAAATAAATACTATTTCTTATTACCAATGTAACATTAGACTTAACTGCAGTGGGTTTTTTTTTTTTGACATTTCTGACACTAGAAGTTCCTTGAGAGCAAACTGCTATGTTTTAGAGATCTGTAGATCCCCAGCACCTAGTAGAGAGTCTGAGATTATATAATAAGTACCTTATAAACATTGTGGAATTCATGAACAAATAAATGATTGAATGAGTTAATGACTTTCTGTTTTCCTTTCACACTGGCATGTAACTTCTTAAAAATTTTTGATAAATGATTAAGAGAAAAAGAAAAAGTAGTTTATTTGAGTGTATCAGCTTTGCTCTGAAATTAAAAAGCTATTATTATTATTAATATAGTATGTTACTATATATAATATATCAAAATAATAAAATATATTATTTAATATATAATACAATACAATTAATATTATTAATAATTAATAATAGTGTTATATATTTTTTATTATTCTACTTACTAGTGTCTCCTCTCAGAGAAGGCAATGGCACCCCACTCCAGTCCTCTTGCCTGGGAAATCCCATGAACGGAGGAGCCTGGAAGGCTGCAGTCCATGGGGTCGCTTAGGGTCGGACACGACTGAGCGACTTCACTTTCACTTTTCACTTTCCTGCATTGGAGAAGGAAATGGCACCCCACTCTAGTGTTCTTGCCTGGAGAATCCCAGGGATGGGGGAGCCTGGTGGGCTGCTGTCTGTGGTGTCACACAGAGTCGGACACGACTGAAGTGACTTAGCAGCAGCAGCAGCAGCAGCAGTGTCTCCTCTCATAATAAAAGGAGTATTTAAGCCCATGGAATAAACACTAAGGTATATGCTAGATGGCACCATCTCAATTGGAAATTATTCCTTTACTCTAATTTGGCTTTAATTTTTATATTAATAGTGATTTTTACTTGAGTACCTGAAGAATCTTGTGCCAATCTTAGAGCTTTATGCCATATTTATTTTTGCATATTTTTCAGTATGACATCATCCTAACCCCATCAATATGTTCTTCACTTCATCTAGAAGGTTAACTCTAGAGACCCAGAGTAACCTTCGAAGGTTCCATTTAGCATTTATTTCCATCTACAGAACATAAATAATATTCCATGCTTCTCAACCAATTAGAGCTGCATTTCTGACCAAACCACATTGCCTTTGTCCTTTCCTACTGGAAATACTCATTGGGGCTTAAAGTCTTAAAACCTGAATTCAAGATCCAACTCAATTATAAACTGGTTGTGAGACCAGGTTGAATCACTTTTCATTCTTTAAGTCTTTCATCTCTGAAATGAGAGTGAAAGAGGGGTGTAAAAATGAAATAGATTTTATATTATAGCTGTGAGAAACAGATTAGAGTAAATGAATTCACTTATAAATTTAGAGAGGCTTCCCAGGTGGTACCAGTGGGAAAGAATCCGCCTGACAACTCAGAAGATTAGAGATGTGGGTTTGATCCCTAGATCAGGAAGATCTCCTGGAGAAGGAAATGGCAACCTACTTCAGTATTCTTGCCTGGAAAAATCCATGGACAGAGGAACCTGGCAGGTTGCAAAGAGTTAGACACAACTGAGCATTTGAGCCATAAATTTAGAGGCAAAAGAGAGTCCTGATATTCAGATTTTGAATGAATTAAGAAACTGCCTGAAAAAAAAAAAAAAAGATTCTTAGTGCCTAAAACTGACATTTACAAAATAGGCTATAAAGTCAGAGAAACTTGGGTTGGTATTTCAGTTCTACCTTTTCTTGATCTTATGATCTTAGACAATTTGCCTGACCCATATGGGTTTCAGTTTTCCCACATATAAAAAGAGGATAAATTGTTTCATCCTCCAGAATTCTTATTCAAATCAAATGTCTCCACATCTGACATCATGACTTCTGATTGCTCAAACCAAAATTTTGGAACCATATTTGATTGCTGTTTTTTCTTTCTTTTCATATTCCACATCTCATAGCAATAAATTCAATATAAATCTTGAATGCTTCCAGGGCATTCCCTGGGTGGCTCAGCTGGTAAAGAATCTGCCTGCACGGCAGGAGACCTGGTTCTATTCCTGGGTCGGGAATATCCCCTATAGAAGGGACAGGCTCCCACTCCAATATTCTGACCTGGAGAATTCCACGTACTATATAGTCCATGGGGTTGCAAAGAGTCAGACACGACTGAGCAATTTTCACTTTCACATTCTTGAATGCAACCATTTCCCATAACTTTCAATAGAACACTTAATACTCACAAAAAAACCTTATGACAATACTAGTGATGATGCTTAGGATATTAATGATAAAACTAACAATTAGCACTTATCTGCCAGGGCTTCCCCAGTGGTAGAGCGGTAAAGAATCCACCTTCCAATGCAGGAGACACAGGTTTGATCCCTGGGTTGGGATGATCCCCTGGAGAAGGAAGCAGCAACCCACTCCAGTATTCTTGCCTGGAAAATTCCACAGACAGAGGTGTCTGGCTGGCTACAGTCTATGGGGTCACAAAGAGTCAGACACCACTTAGCAACTGAGTATGCACATATGCGCTTATCTGTTCGGCACTGTTCTAAAGAATTGGACTATCTCATTTTCTTTATAAAAACGTTATGAAATAGATACTATTTTCATTCACATTTTACAAATGAAGATACTGCAAGGCCAAGAATTAATTTATTTTACTCAAGGCCTTAGAACAAGTAAGGGAAGTTCTGGTATTTGAACCCAGGCATTTTGGTTCCAGTACTCTTCACCTGGATACACTATGCTATCTTCCAAATAAAAACAAGTCCTTGGAATCCTAGAGTGAAGAGAACACTGGAATTCAAGCCAAGGCTGCACACTTTCAAAGAAAAAATGGAGCCCTTGAATTCAGGAAATACGGGCTTTAATTCCAGCTTCATTACTTTCTATGTCACCCATGTACTTTCTGAATCTGTCTGAGATTTAATTTCCTCATTCAGACTTGGAAGCTTGGTTTTCATCTAGGATATCTGTTGGTGCCACACTAATATCCATTTCTCTTTATCCCTTCCTTATAGTACCTTGAATTTCTCAGCTATATGTATAGGCAAAGCATTAACTGAACTCCAATCTAGTCATGGGCCTTTATCTACAGGAAAGGACCGCCCATGAGGAATGTGACCTTCAGTGAAAAATCACAATGCCCTGGTGGCTCAGAGGTTAAAGCATCTGCCTCCAATGCAGGAGACCCAGGTTTGATCCCTGGGTCAGGAAGATCCCTGGAGAAGGAAATGGCAACCCACTCCAGTACTATTGCCTGGAAAATCCTGTGGACAGAGAAGCCTGGTAGGCTACAGTCCACGGGCTCGCAAAGAGTCGGATACGACTGAGCGACTTCACTTTCTATCAACTTATTAGGTAGCAAATTGATAGAAAAAGTCCCCGACTTCACTTTTTGCTGCCCATCAGCTTCCTGCTGAACTCAAGTGGAAACCAGTGGGCAACAGAGGCTAGCATACAGTCCATGAAGGTCAGCCTCCCAGCAGAGACGCACAAAGCCGGATAGAAAAGAATGGAGCACGGATATGAAAGGACGAATGAAAAAGATTCAGCATAATTTAATTGTCAATACAAAGTCTGAATGCCTTGGAATGCCAAACCTCCATCAAAGAGGGGAAAGGACAAGAAAAGCCAAGGGACTTCTCGAAAATGAAAATCCACACCTCAGGATATTATAAGAAAACACATTCCCTTTCAGCTTAATTAATAAAAGTTGATTTGTATTATAATGGCAAAGAGTCCTTTCAGCATTATTAAATTTTTACTTCTCACCCGTGGTGCTGGCATCTGTAACAGTCTTCACAGATCTGAATTTTGCCAGCAGCTCACCTCACTCAGTCCTCATGCTTGTTTATTGAAAGTTTTTTTTTTTTTCATCCAGACTAAATCACTTCTGGCCTGGCAGTCACTGTTCACATAAAACAGGGAACCAGGCAAAGACTGAACTGATAATAACTCCTCCTTGAAGAAAGTACCTGGAGTTTCCATAATGGGTTTTCTTGATAAAAATAAATCTCTTCAATTTTCCTCCTCACTTGTACTGTCTATAGCCACCTGCATTTTCAATTGAGCCACCATGTAATACTTGCTTTCAAACTTAGCCTTTCAAGCGTTTTCTGTCTGATACCTTGATCACTCTTACTCTAGTTTATCTTATCAATAATTAAAGTGTTTCAACCTTTTCATCCAGCCAACCCTGCAAATTACATTTTCTTGGCGAGGGAGGGGAGAATTTAAGATTTGCTTTCATTTGAGTTTTATGAAACAGAAAGAACATTTCTTTCTCTGTATAACTCTTTTGCCACTAGACCAGAAATAAGAATGGTCCCAAATTTATCCTGGGAGACCTCTATTCTGTCTCACATGTATACCCTACAGATTCAAGATAATCTCTTCTTGATGGGAAGGAGTTTATCAGGGAAATCTCTGCACAATGATTCCTTCCAAGCACCTTTGTGACAAATTGTCTTTAAATTTTAGAAGCTGAAATGTCAAGATCTGATGGGACTTGTCTCAAAAGTGCATAAAATTGTAGTCACTACATGGGCAACACTTTAATGCCCCCTAAGGAAATGGAGAAGATGGAAATAAGCTTGTTATTTCAGAGTTAAACTATATAATCAGTACAGAAATGCATCAAAGCAGATTTATGCAGTTATCATAGGCAAAACTGGATGTCAAGAGTACAAGCACAGGGTCAACAGCAGCTATAGTAACATGAGCAACAGATTAGAAATTTTTAATTTTTTTTTTAATTTTTATTTTTACTTTATTTTACTTTACAATACTGTATTGGTTTTGCCATACATTGACATGAATCTGCCATGTGTGTACATGAGTTCCCAATCATGAACCCCCCTCCCACCTCCCACCCTATATCATCTCTCCGGATCATCCCTATGCACCAGCCCCAAGCATCCTGTATCCTGTATCGAACATAGACTGGCGATTTGTTTCTTACATGATAGTATACATGTTTCAATGCCATTCTCCCAAATCATCCCACCCTCTCCCTCTCCCTCAGAGTCCAAAAGTCCATTCTATACATCTGTGTCTCTTTTGCTGTCTCACATACAGGGTTATCATTACCATCTTTCTAAATTCCATATATATGTGTTAGTATACTATATGGGTGTTTTTCTTTCTGGCTTACTTCACTCTGTCTAATCGGCTCCAGTTTCATCCATCTCATCAGAACTGATTCAAATGTTTTCTTTTTAATGGCTGAGTAATACTCCATTTTAAATCAGTGCACAGCATGTTAGATACTGTGTACTGCACTTATCATGATTATTGCATTTAATTCTAACAAAACTCTATGAGAAACAATGGCATCATGCATCTCTTGTTCTGATGAGAAAACGGAGGGTCACTGAACAACTTACTTGCTTGTTCGCACAGGTAGTAAATGAGTCAGGACATGAACCTTTAAACCCACTACAGTCTATATATCCAATCAAAGAGGAAGCACAGACAATGAAAACTCTGGAATGCATGTGATGGTAGATTTGTACAAGATAACACAACTGTGAAATAAGTACCCATCCCCACTGGAAGGCATTTTCCTAGTATGGAAATAGACACAGCAACTGAAGTTATTAAACATAGCAATCCCAGGGCTGGCTTCCCTTTCTCTGATTCCAGGCTTGCCAGTGGTCCTTAATACCTCAGTTTCTTCTATAACTTTCCTACAGGAAAATGATGTGTTGAATCTAATGGCATTACAATTATTTGCTGCAACCAGCCACTACCCTTAAACTCGTCACAACTATCCTTCTTATTCTCTTGACTATTATTAGTGATTAAGGTAATAATACCTTAGTTTTGTAAAGTATTAGTGTGAGTTTGTTTTGTATACCTTCAGAAACAAGACATTGACAAGCTTGAACTAATGGACCTGTGAAATGGGCATCTAATGTTTTTATCTTCCTAGATGAGGGGACAACTTCTACCACCTCACAATTGGGGAGATATTCCATTCCTCTCTAAGCACGGGTTTTGAATGGAAGTTTACAAACTTTTGCAGATTCTATCTCCCTTGCCACGGTCAGCAGCTGACCCACAGTGGGCCTATCATAGTATTTAATCTACCCACCAAGTTGTGAGTCCAGAGAGGCACACATACTGCAAATTGAGCATGTCTCTAGGACTGTTCAACCTGGCATTAGAGAGAGACAGTGCACTTCACATTCTGTCCTAAGATACTACATGACTTCAGAGCTACAACAGCCACAGTCTCCATGCTGTGGAAAAAAACCAGTCTAAGATATTAGTTGCTCTTTGCAATCCTATGGACTGTAGCCTGCTAGGCTCCTCTGTCATGGGATTCTCCAGGCAAGAATACCGGAGTGGGTAGCCATTCCCCTCTCCACTGGATCTTTCCAACCAAGGGATCAAACCCAGGTCCCCTGCACTGCAAGCAGATTCTTTACCATCTGAGCCACCAGGGAAACCCAAGTCAGTCTACAGTAATAAACAAAATTGCACGTAGAGAAAACCAGGGGAAAGAAAGAGAAGATCAACTTACCAAGCATGACAATTGTTTCCTGCTCCCGCTGCTCTGCCACTCTTCCCTCAGGTAAGCAAAGTTTCTAATTATCTTCCATTTACGCCAAAGCTAATTAACCAAAAGATTGCTGAATAATATGTATGTTAACCTAAAGATCAAACATGGATCAATAGAGCTAGGACCACCACATACCATTGTATACGCTGAGTCAAGGTGAGGAGCAGAGGCCAAAATTCAGCCACGTGATTTGGTAGAAGGGAGACTCCACCCAGAAGTAGTGACTTTTTAGAAATTTTCCCAAATCACCCTAATCACAGGGCTAATATTGGCCCTGAGTGAAGTTGTTATTGTGTAGTCACTCAGCTATGTCCAACTCTTTGCATCCTGCCAGGTGGCTGGCCTGGCTCCTCTGTCCATGGGATTTCCCAGGCAAGAATTCTGGAGTAGACTGAACCATTTTCTTCTCCAGGAAATCTTCCAGACCCAGGGATCAAACCTGCAGCTCCTGCATTGACAGGCAGATTCTTTACCACTGAGCCACCAGGGAATTCCTGAGTGAAGTTAACAAAATAAATATTAATTTGTAAATCCTCTTGGGAGGCAAGTATACTGAGAGTACCCAGACCTTACCTGATTTCTTTACACCCATGGCAGATTCATGTCAATGTATGCCAAAACCAATAGAGTACTGTAAAGTAAAATAAAGTAGGAAATCAATCCTGAATATTCATTGGAAGGACTGATGCTGAAGCTGAAACTCCAATACTTTGGCCATCCGATGCAAAGAACTGACTCATTTGAAAAAACCCTGATACTGGGAAACATTGAAGTCAAGGGGAAAAGGGGACTACAGAGGATTAGATGGTTTTATACCATCACCAATGGTGATGGACAGGGAGGCTTGGCATGCTGCAGTCCATGGGGTCTCAAAGAGTCAGACACGACTGAGAGACTGAACTGAACTAACTGAAATAGCCCCATGAGTGTGTGATTGAGAGATGTCAAGATTTGAGGATGAAGTCCCAAACAGCTACACACACATCCCAGATCCTATATTGTTGCTATGTGAGAAAATTCAGCCAGTTATCTTTCTCAAAAATCAGGAAAAGAAAGCATATTCTAATATGATAACATCTCTCACAGATGTAGAATGTTTGACAAACGTTACAGATTCAGCTGACAGTTCCTTGGTTAGATACGATTTTCTTGTAAGTTTCGGGAGACGATATGTACTTGTGAATGCCCGTGCCAAATTACACATGCAAGTCACATGATCCATGCAAATGCTCAGTCACTTGGATGTGATACTCAGCGTTTCCAAGTCCACAAGCTACACTTATCCTGTTTCCCAGGTACCCTAACAGAGTTCTGTTGTTGTCATTATGGTGAGTAAGCCACCCATGTCATAACAGTCTATCACCACCAGCCACCACCCTTAAACTTGTCACAACTATCTTTCATATTCTCTTGACTATTATTAGGGAACATAAAAGAGATGAAAAGTGGGCTGCTGGCTTTTCCAATTACCCAGTGAGTCACTTTATCTTTAAACTATACAGGGAATTGTAGAAAGGATGATGATTTAAACATTGACTGCATTAACAAGCAACCAAATAGGGAAATAGGTCATAATTCTTATTATGCATGTCAGTCAAATCTCTTACCAAATACCATCACTGGAGCTCCTCTAAAAAAATAGCTGATGGTATCCACTTACATTTCCATCCATTTGGATTAATCACTAATGTTAGCTAGAACATAACACTAATGTTAGCTGTATAACATAATGACTAAAAGAACAGGGTTTCTAGTTGGTACATGACCTTGGTAAAGGGACTGAAGTTTTCTAGGCCTCAGTTTCCTCATTGGTAAAGTGATGATAATAGTGGTACCTATATTATAGAACCATGAGTACATATGATGATAATATAGAGTGTCAAGACTCATTTCTAATATATGGCTATGACTCAATCAGTTTTAGCTCTTATTAGTTTTCACATAGTCCATAAACATTTAAACTTTATCATATGTTGAGTACTATATTAAGAAATGAAGAAGGAAAATATAAAAATGAGTAAGACAGTCCTACTTTCAAAAATACATATTATTTAGTAGGGTGAGGAAATACATAAACAATTAGCTCTAACAAAAAGCAGAATGCAAAGTGCTAAACGGAATGAAAAATCACATTCTAAATAGCTTGCTACAGATATTCCAGGTGACTGATTCCAATTGGGGCTTTATGAAAGCCTTCTCTGTAGGACTTTATAATTTAGGTACATGATAAACATTAGGTGATTGGTTTAAATGAGATAAAACATGGAAAAAGGGAAAGAAAATGTCCATAGACATCCTTGATTAACTCCTTTACAGATCTTGACCCATAGTAGGTACTTGATTAATCCTCACTGAAACAATAAAATAAATGCTATATGTCCTTGCCATGGGTCAGTTTATGACATCTGAGCCTGCTCAATCACTCTGAATTTGGATGTTCATCAACCTGAACGCTCACAGTGAACCTACCAGCAAGAAGAATCAGAAGAAACGCACACTTGTGATTATAGTAGCAGCTCTGAGACTTCTTTCTCTTATGCAAAAGTTATGTTTCCACATCAAAATATAACAAAATAACAAAACAAAACCTCTTGGATAGTAAGATATCGAAAGAGTCAGAAAAGAGAACAACTCTGGAAATTCACACTAATGTATCCTCATCCTCTGGTTTCCTTGCATCGTTTCCAAGAGCATGATGCTGAGAAAATGTTTCCATCATATCAGGAGTGTTATCACTGGAAGGAAACTCAGAGACAGTCTTATCTTCCCTGACTCCATTCTCTAATTGCACAAATGAGGAAAAGAGGAAGCACGTTACCCATCCAGGGCTCCACAGCCTGAGAGGTGCAGAACCAGCTTTCAAACCCAGCTCTCCAGCCTCACAGGCCAGACCCTTTCACCACAGAGGACTGCATCTCTCTGAAAGGTCAGTTCCTTCACTCCCTATTACATCTTGGGGTTTTCTTCTGCCTCCTAGAAGTACTGATTTAACTGACTCCAAGATGCCTGGAGAGCTTCTGTCATCAGTCTTTCACTCAGCATCAGAACTTCCCATTTGGAAGCCAGTTTGAAGAGTTCGGTCCAGGGGCTGGCTGTAGTGCTGCAGGCATCATTCATGCGTGGACCTAGCAGATGGAAGCACTTCTGTGTGTGGCCTCCTGTGTGAGGCTGCACAGAAAGTGGGATAAGAATGCTGGACACATAAAGGGCCTCATTTATAAAATGTTTCTCAGAGCAGCAGGAGAAAGGAATTGGAATTGAGATTGTAAATGGTGTCCCTCTGTTTGTGTGTGTGTTTTTTAAAACTATTTCCAGCTGCAAATGGCCCTTAGCTAAGTACATAAATATCAAGTGAAAGCTATTCAAAACTTACAATTATATTCACTGATTAGATGATGGTGTTCCCTTTCCTATCTCAAAATTCTCCTGAACCTAGTCCCTATTAACCTAGTTCAATCACATTTCAATTTAATAAACATCTTAATTAGCCCTTATATGTCTATTTTCATGCTGTGAATTATAAGGTTAATCAGGTTATTTTATTCTCCAGCCCTCCTCAAACTCAGACCTAATCTAGAAACCTATAACCCGAGGGGGCCTTGAGGAACATTCAGGTGCAGCCTGAAGTCTTTATGAAATGAATCTGTAACCAGAGGGGGCCTTGAGGAACATTCAGGTGCAGCCTGAAGCCTTTATGAAATGAACCTGTAAGGTGCTCAGGATTGGAAACTGCATGTTATTTTCACACAGATTTCCAGGATGAGAGACCCTTCAGTTATGTGTCTTGGGTTGTTATCACTCTGGTAGTCAGAATGGACCTCTGTATTTCCATTTAAAACCACATCTCAATGGCACCCCACTCCAGTACTCTTGCCTGGAAAATCCCATGGACAGAGGAGCCTGGTAGGCTGCAGTCCATGGGGTCTCTAAGAGTCAGACACGACTGAGCGACTTCACTTTCAGTTTTCTCTTTCATGCATTGGAGAAGGAAATGGCAACCCGCTCCAGTGTTCTTGCCTGGAGAATCCCAGGGATGGTGGAGCCTGATGGGCTGCCATCTACAGGGTCACACAGAGTCGGACACGACTGAAGCGACAGCAGCAGCAGCAGCAGCCCCGTATATTCATTAGAAGGACTGAAGCTGAAGCTCCAATGCTTTGGCCACCTGACATGAAGAGCTGATTCACTGGACAAGACCCTGATTCTGGGAAAGACTGAAGGCAGGAGGAGAAGAGGACAACAGAGGATGAGATGGTAAGGATGGCATCACTGACTCAATGGACATGAGTTTGAGCAAACTCTGCAAGATACTGAAGGACAGGGAAGTCTGACATGCTGCAGGCCACAGGGTCAGAAAGAGTCAGACATGATTTGGCAACTGAACAACAACAACCTTATTCTAATTTTCATACATTAGAAAAATAACCAACTGTCATGTATCTATTTGGGTTTCTAGGATTTCTTCTAGCTTGCAGATTTTATTCCCCTATCAAAGTCAGCATCTCCCACATAAACTTGAAAATAATAAGTAAGTCTGCCCTCAGCTTCTCTAAGCTAAAGTACCACTACTCTTTACAGTGTGTTCGTTTACTTACTATATGCCCTTTGCCAGGCACTACAGATGACTCTAGGGATGCAGAGTTGAAAGAAAGTCTCTAAACTCCAGTAGCTCATGGTCTGAATAATGGAGAGAAAAACTAACCAACACAGGCTAGAGATAAGGACGTGTGCCATGGAAAGAACCGAGGCAAAGCATGAAACTCAGTGTGGACTTTCACTGCCAAATAGACAACGTGATCAAAATGTCCAAAGGTGACAAATGAAAGGTGTGAGAGCAGAATGAATTCATGCGTGAGGAAAGAGGCAGGGGAAATGGTTCCCATACAAGATTGTAAGGCAGGTAGGTGCAGCATGATAAAAAGAAGCAGGCAGGGACACAGACAGAATCAGACGGAATGAGTAAGAAGTAGGAGGGCTTTATGATGATGGATACAGATCACAAAAACCAGGCCCATGCAGAGCACTTGGGCTGGGTACTTGTCAAGAGAGGACATAGAGATAAAATCACATTTCAGGTTTAAATTCAATGCAGGTGGCGAGGAAGGTGGATCTGTTTGTTAGGGTCCAGACAGTGAGACAGAACTCATCCATGCTAGTTCAGTAGAGGTATTTCAATAGCATGAAGCAGTTTAAAAGGTCTAGAACAAGCTGAAATCCAACAAGGAGACACAAGGCAACCCCCATTTTATCAACACCAGAGCCACAATGATACCTGGGCTGGGAACATAAAGAAACATATCTAGGAGTGGACATTATCAAAGCCCAGTAGGCAGGGCCAAAAAGAGGGGCTTTAACAGCAGGATCTGGATTTGCAAAGGAGACAGCATCTGGCAGAGATGTCATGGGGAGCAGAGGAGTGAAGGAAAGAACATTCTAGTTTCTTCCTCTGACAATCCAATCTCTTGCCAGGGCTTCTGTTACCTGAATTTAGCAGGAAGCCAGCTGGCAAGTAAGTCTTAGAAATAACAATGGTTGGCCCTTCAAAATTCAGGGCAAATCAGAGAACAGGAGAGGAAGGACTGTGAGAGCAAACAGGCAAAGGACAGGTAGAATGAATGAGAAACCAGAGCAGATGAAACCAGAATTGGAAAATGTGGATCTGAATATTGGACCAAGAAGAGGAGGGACTTGCCTGGCAGTCCAGTGGCCAAGACTCTGTGCTTCTAATGTAGGGGACACAGTTCTCATCCATGGTTGAGAAAGACTCCACAAGCCATGCAGCCAGTAAAGAAGAGCAAATGGACCAAGAAGAAAACTCATTCAGAAACAAACAAACAAAAACACGGTGCAAGTGGTTAAAGATTCCTTCTTTTT
>SJYX01006415.1:35858-180610 GCA_006410675.1 Oreotragus oreotragus
CATGTTGAGGTTTGATAGAAAACAGAAAAATTCTATAAAGCAATTATCCTTCAATAAAAAAATAAATTAGGGAAAAAAAAAAAGAATGAAAAGTACGGTGATTGCCTTAAAGAAGCATAAATGTAAGTGGCCCAGAAACTTTTACAGAGAGTTTTATGAAGAGATGACTTTGTGTCTTTAAGTCATGAGAAAAATAATAGCAACATTAATTAAGTGCCTAGTACAAAATATATACTCTACTGGACACTTTGTATGTACTATTCCTAAATTGTACTACAACACACCAGCATAATCACACTTAACTGTGAAAACTGAGGCACAGAAAGTTTAAGTGAACTAAGGTAAGACAACCAATAAATTGGTAAGTGAATATTAGAATTCCAGTCCAGCTTAACTGCAAAATTTGTGTTCACAACATTAAACTAACCCCATCCAGTACATTATAATGAGTGATCTCAAATCCATATATTGAAAGAGAGAGAGAGAGTAGATTTAGTAGCTAACCACAAGAAGCTGGAGTCAGGTGGGTTCAAGTCCTTAGGGCTCTGCCACCTAATGACTGTGTCACCTTAGAAGATGCGTTAATATCCTGCTGCTGCTACAACAAGTTACCACCACAAATATAAGGGCTTAAAACAACCTTTTGAAGAAAATTGTGTAGTTCTTGAGGCCCGGTGTGAGAAATGAGTCTCACAAGGCTGAAATCAAGGCAACAGCATGGATGGTTCTTCTGGAGGCTCCAGGGGAATTTGTTCCTTGCCTCTTCCAGCCTCTGATGGTTGCTGCTGTCCCTGGACTCATGGTCACATCCCTCCAAACTGCTTTCGTTGTCCCATCATCTCCTCTACAGTTATGTCTGCTCTGTTTCTCTTTTATAAAGACACCTGTGATTACATAAGGACCCCTCAAGATAATCCAGGATAATCCTCTCAACACAAGATTCTAAATCTGATCATATCTACAAAGCCCCTTTTACAACATAAGATGATAGTCACAAGGCCCATGGACTAGACCCGGATATCTCTGAGGGACATTATTCAGATTATCACAGGAGAATTTTTATTTTTTTTCCTTTTTTAAAATTGGGAAAATAAAACCTACCACTCTGCACTGTTATAAAAATTAAATGAATTAATATGTGTAAATCCTTATGTTAATTTGCTAGGGCTGTCATAACAAATACCATGGACTGGGTGGCTTAAACAATAGAAATGTATTTTCTTACAGTCTGGAAGCTATAAGTCTGAGACCAAGGTGTCTGCAAGGTTGTTGCTTCGGAGGCCCATCTCCTAGACTTGCAGATGGCTTCCTTCTCCCTGGGTCATCACATCATCTTTCCTCTGTGCTTGCACAGCCCTGGTACACTGTGTATAACTAAAGTTCTCCTTCTTATAAAAAAAAAAGTGGTCAGATTGGATTAAGGATCAGCCTGACAGCTTCATTTTAATGCAAGCACCCCTTTAAAAGCATTATTTCCAAATACAGTCAAACTCTGAGCTTAGGGCTTCAATGTATACATTTTTGGGTGAGATGACTCAGTGTACAACATCATTTAAGAACAATGAAAATAATATTTCAATAAATGTTGACTATATTTTTGAACTGTGCTTCTACCTTTCCAAACAAATGAATAGGATATCCTGCATTAAAAAGGTTTGTGAGAAAAAGGACTACTGACTTAGCTCATGCAGTACATCAATTAACTGGGACAATTACTGGTCCACAGTAGGAATGTGTATTAACATTCTAGGACTGCTGTAACAAATTACCACAAACTGGTACCTGAAGAAACAAACATTTATTCTCTCACAGGTCTGGAGGTTAGAAGATTGAAATCAAGTTGTTGGCAGGGCCATGCTTCTTCAGAAGGCTCTAGAGAAGAATTCTCCCTTGCTTCTTCCAGGTTCTTGTGGCTGCTGGCAACTTGTGACATTCCTTGGCTTGTAACTGCATCCCTCCAACTTCTGTCTCCATCATCACATCTTATAACAGCAGCTGTTATTGAATTTCAGGCCTACCCTGATCCAGCATGACCTCATTTTAATAAATTACATCTGCAGCAATCCTGTTTCTAAATAAGGTCATTTTCTGAGGTTCTTGGTAGACATGAATTTTTGAGGGACACTAGTCAATCCAATAGAGTACTTAATAAATATTTATTTGCATGAATGAATGTATTAGCTCTGTTTTACCCAACCAAATGGGCTTATCGCTGCAAGCAGTCTAAAAAAATGTAAGTCAAGAAATCAGATTGGCTGAGATTCAAGAGTGTGATGCTTGGTAGGAGAAATCTCTTCACATTTGACCTTGGTAAGTGGCAGTCAAGAATGAGCTCAAAATCCAGACTGAAATGAAAGGTCATGTCTTCTTGTCTCTCCACACATAAAAACAAGCAAAGGTTTGAGGGGTTTAGCTGGAGTTAGAAAACTAATGGTCAGTTTGTATGTAGGCTTTAAACGGGACTTTCTGATCATGAAAATTCATTAATTAAGGAAATTTATTTTGAACAAAAAAAGTACATATCAATTCTCATGGCCCACAGCAATTAAATAAGGACAATGGGAAAGCTTCAAAACAACCATTTACTTCACTTGGAGAGAGCAAAATAATTTTATTGACTTGAACCTTCTGTGTGTAATTACAGCAAAAAGTTGGAGAGGTACTTTACAATATAGATTTCTCAATATAGACTCTAAAAATATATCCTACATAGGTGTGTGCATGACTAGTAATTAGTCATTGCTTTCTCCATCTTATAAGCCAAAGTAGGATAGATACCATATATTAATAAAGCACTAGTCAATATAGAATGGCTAAAAATAGGCTTAATCAAAGGTTGTGAATAGAATGGAACTGAGTCCATATCTATCATGATTACTTCTCTCTCCGTGTGTGTGGCCTCCATGGAAGATACAGTTAATATTCTGTAACAGAGTAAAATGATTATAATCTAGATAGTTCTCCACCTAGAAAATAATCATTTACTATGCTTATTCTCTACATAAAATTGCAGCTAAAGAGGATTTAAAAAAAAAACTCTAGTCAAAACAAATATTAATGGGTACTAATATTTTACTGATCATCAGGGTCCTGGTATGTATTTCCCTTTCTATTCATGCTTTGTCTCCTATTTTTTCCACAAGCATTTATTTCTATATGCAAATCAGAAACCAACATCACACACCATCTCCATTGCCATAGCATCTGGTGTATTCCAGTAGCCAAATATGTCTGCTTCAAAAGAGGGAGTTAAATGCCCCTAATGTGTGTGATTCCTCAATATAATCCGCAATTATCAGAAGTAGAGAGCAATTTCTTCTGACATGAGTAAATCATTAGCTTATACTGCACTTAAACTTCACAAATTAGCATCATCCCATAGTTTGGGGTACAGAAAGGGATCAGGCTTGACCTAAAAATAATATTCAGCTGGAGGAGAAAGAGGAACAAGAATTATACTATCTCTTCTGTGCTGCTTCTATTGCTGAGGCTCAACTGCTAAAGGCAGACTGATCTTTCGGAAGCAGCAGGCAGATTGCTCTGAATTTGGGGAACTAGTTCCAAACACACACAGTCCTTTGGATATTACATTTAAGATAGTATCCTGTGAGGCTATGCCAAGAGGCATTGCAAAGTTAACCATTTCAGCTTAGTGATCTCTGATCTATTGATCAGAGAAGTTCGGCTGATAGGGAGGGAATGGCTGGGGAGTAGAGGCAGAGGATGGAGAGCTTCCAGACCTGAACTAGGAGAGAGATGAGGATTAGATTCTCTCAGGGAAATAATATGGATTTAGAGTATCCTAGTCCATCCCCTTGATTAAAGAAATTAAAATTTTCTATGATAAAAATTTTTACAAAAAAATAATATCTTGCCATGTCTTTTTTGCATCCCTAACAAGTATCACTCCCTCAGAGAGACACAGATCAGGGGAAAAGTGCCCATTAAAAAACTCAAAAGATAAATTCATACCTGCATTAAATGTGCAAGGGAATTTCTCTCTGTGCTTCCAGAAGTGTTAAACATATTTGATTTCAGGTCAATTCCTTTTGAAAGTTGTTTAGCTACTTAATAAACTGTGTCAGTTCTTATTAACTTCTCTCTGTCTCTGCTAGAATTTTAGGCTCTGACTCTTGGATTCTAGGGGATTCCCTGGTGGCTCAGATGGTAAAGAGTCTGCCCGCAACGCGGGAGGCCCAGGTTTGATCCCTGGGTTGGGAAAATCCCCTGGAGAAAAAATAGCAACCCACTCCAGTATTCTTGCCTGGAAACTCTCATGGATGGAGGAGCCTGGTAGGCTACAGACCACAGGATTGCAAAAAGTCAGACACAACTTTGCAACTTCACGTCACTTGGATTCTACTAGACAAATCTATCCAGTTTTCATATTGAAAGAAAGTGAAAGTGTCAGTCTCTCAGTCGTGTTCAACTCTTGCGACCCCATAGACTGTAGCCCCCCAGGCTCCTCTGTCCATGGAATTATCCAGTCAGGAATATTGGAGTGGGTAGCCATTCCCTTCTCCAGGGGATCTTCCTGACCAGAGATCCGAACCCAGGTCTCCTGCATTGCAGGCAGATTCTTTACCATCTGAGTCACCAGGGAAGCCTTTTGTTATTATAAAAGAGCTTTCCTTTTTCTAAAAATAAATGCTCAAATAGCTTTTGCTGCCACAATAAAGAACCATAGACTACCAAATCCTTCATCATCATTTTTCTTCTTACACTGAAAACGATTTGTACAAAAATGGGCAGCGTTGGAAAGTTTTATACCAATAAGATGTTTGTGCAATCAGATAATGAAAAAATAATATCAGGGGAAAATGGGATTTATATAAAGTGTATCTTCAAGCTATTCCCTAAGTTAAAATTTCTTAGACTCTGAAGCCATTCAGGGTTCACCATCTTGAAATCCCACATTATGATCTACTTTTTGGAACTGTGTTAAAAAGGCCAACTAATTTCATCAGCTCATTTGCCTTTTAGTATGATGTGTGACAACCAGACAATTTCTTTTTAATTCCCTAGCGAAATCTTTGTTAATTTCTGGTGTTCTTTTCTTTTCATGAAAAGACTAACAATGGAGACTCCGAGAAATGTTTGGATATCTAGTTCTCCTTAATCACATCTTTTTCAAGTTTTCAGTCCTAAACACAGGTACTGGAATCCAAGCAAACTAGTTTATCTGTATGACTTAGGCAATGGACACATCCATTCAGAAAAATTAAAAAAAAAAAAAAATCAGACCTTGTAAATAGCTGTTTTCCCAATTTGAAGGGTCATTTTGTCCTTTGGCTCATTTAAAGTTGTGCATTTTAAAGAAATTCAAATCTTACCAATTGTCTGTGTATTGGTTTAATGGCATCCACCCCCCCAAATTCATGTCAAGCCAGAACTTCAGCATACAACCTTATTTGCAAATAGAGCCTTTGCAGACAGAATTGAATTGTGGTCAAACAACGTAACAGTGGGCCCTCATCTAATGACTAGTGTCTCTATAAGAGAACAGAACACAGAGAAACACACAGAGGAGGCCATGTGATGACGGAAGAAGAGATTGGAATGATGACTCTAAAGCCGAAAAACACTTGAGGATTGGCTGTGGTCGGTAGAAATGAGGGATAAGCAAATAACACTCCTAAACTAGAGTCTTAAGCGAGACCATGGCTCTGCCAAAACCTTCAGTTTGGACATCTAGCCTCCAGGACTGTGAGACAATGTATTTGTGATCTTTTAAGCCACCTAGTATGTGCCACTTCATAGCAACAGCCTTCAGAAAATGATCCAGCCCATGATTTCATCTCTATTCTGTAACCTTCTTCACTCAAGTCACTCTGGGAATCCAAAGCTGGAGCCAGTTTTATGGTTTCTTCAGTTAGGAAGAATCTGTTTCCAGCAATTCCAGAGCCTCCCTCATTACCATATTTCTTTCCCTTTATTGAAAAATACATTAAAAGCAGTGACTTCTAGTCTCCTGAGAGATCAAGCCCAGAGGGAATTCTAAAATAGAATCATAATATTATTTTATTATATGGTTATCCCACAAATTATTATTCTCTTGATTAACCCCAAGCCAATAAAACAGAAATATCTGCTGAAATGTGATGATGCCCATCAATGGGTAATGACAGGTTCTTTAGCAGTTCAAAGAAATGAGAAGTAGGCAGTTTCTCTCCTTATTGGCAGTTCCCAAAGATACTGGCAGGGGTGTTCATCATCATGACTTACAGCAGCCTCTCTTCAAGATGGTGTAGTTCCAGTGGCTGACAGAATCTAATGACAGTTATTTTTTTTATCTCAGCACTGGTGGTCATTGACAGACACAGCGGTTCCTAATGTTGATTTCATCCTGTGACTTTGTAGGTCCCCTGCCATGTCCCTCTGGTGTATTTCACTTTCTCAAGCAGTGTTTAAGTCTTTAAATAACTGAACATCACAGTGTAACCACCTCTGCATCACATACAGAGGCTATGGGATTTTTGACCACAAGGGTGATAGGAAATCACATTGATGCTCATGGAATCATCTGGAAATCTTCTTTAAAAAAGAGATTTCTACATTGTACCCAAGGAATTTGTAAAGGGCCTGAGGACTGGGTTATTTTTATGCAGTAGGACCATCCATAATACAAAGTTTGAGAGGCTTAGATCTAATGGCGCCTAGAGTGTTCCATGAAACTAACTTGATGTAGGAAAGTGAGTATCAATTAGAGCTCACAGGTCCACTTCTCCAGTTAGCTTCTTATCCAGATTTATGCATGTTTTAAAAACCTGTATCACATAATGGATAAGAAAGCTGTGGTACATATACACAATGGAGTATTACTCAGCCATTAAAAAGAATACATTTGAATCAGTTCTAATAAGATGGGTGAAACTGGAACCNCAGCACTGTTTATAATAGCCAGGACATGGAAACAACCTAGATGTCCATCAGCGGATGAATGGATAAGAAAGCTGTGGTATATATACACAATGGAGTATTACTCAGCCATTAAAAAGAATACATTTGAATCAGTTCTAATAAGATGGATGAAACTGGAACCAATTATACAGAGTGAAGTAAGCCAGAAAGAAAAACACCAATACAGTATACTAACACATATATATGGAATTTAGAAAGATGGTAATGAGGACCCTGTATGCAAGACAGCAAAAGAGACACAGATGTACAGAGTGGACTTTTGGACTCTGAGGGAGAGGGAGAGGGAGAGGGTGGGATGATTTGGGAGAATAGCATTGAAATATGTATACTATCATGTAAGAAACGAACCGCCAGTCTATGTTCAATGCAGGATGCAGGATGTTTGGGGCTGGTGTATGGGGATGATCGGGAGGGATGATGTGGGGTGAGAGGTGGGGGGGGGTCATGTTTGGGAGTTCATGTACACCCATGACGGATTCATGTCAATGTATGCCAAAACCAATACAGTACTGTAAAGTAAAATGAAGTAAAAAAAAAAAAAAAAAAGAATATAAAACTAGCAAAAAAAAAAAAAGTATTGTGATATTTGAAGAAGCAGGAGGGAAAGAATGCCCATTAGTGTGCTCAAACTGAGATATTTTTTGAAGAACTTTCTATGCAGAGGTTGAAGTTTTTATAGAAAATACCTGTAAAGTGTTTTTTTGGTCTGGACTGCAACATGAGCAGAAAAACAAATCAATGACTCTTGTTACAAAACTTTATTTAAATATATACCACATTCTTGATATGCATCCAAGTAGATATTCTTACCATAAATAGTATTGTTAGTCGAATATTTATTGTCTGTCCAAGTTATGGCACATGTAGTGCTTTCTATTCCAGTTCCCTTTGATCAGACCTCCTATGCAGACAGCCACTGCATTTGTTTGGATCTTCTTTGTCAAGTTCTAAGTCCCAATTGCTGCAGAGATTTACAGTATTTCCATTAAATTTAATTTTCAGCTTGTGATGCACCAATCACTATTAGAATATGGGTAAAAGGCCTGTAAATAAAGCTAGTGATGGAATCCATAACAAATGCTTTTCCAATAACAAAAGCTTGAATGTTGCATCCCTCCTGAGTTTCCTGTGTCTCATGACTAAATTTTAGGTATTCAGAAGCAGTTTAGTTTATAAAGTGCAACTTGGAGTGTATAGTGTGCTGTTTCTCTTGGGATTGAAACTGAATATTTAGATTTAATTCTCTCTTTTAATGGAATTATAGATGTCACTTTTTATCTTGTAGGTGAAAATATCTAAACCCACTAACTGGTAACGAGAGGAACTCTGGCCTGATTAATGGGGTACATCTATAAAATAAATGTTCAAGTTTACTAAAGATTCTCTAGCAGTTATGCCATTGCAGTCATGGTGAAGAGAACAGAGGCAATTAGGAAACCTGGGTCCTAAACCTGACTCTCATTAATCACACAACAGCAATGCTACCACTTATTGAGGGCTTTTCTATGTGCCAGGCACTTTGTTGAGTGCTTACATGATTTTTCTCATATTCATTCTTGCAAAAAGCCTATGCAGCAGGTACTATCATCATTACCAGTGAACAAACAAGGACATGGATGATGAGAGAGGAAAGAATAGTTTGCCAAGTGTTACAAATAAGTGGAGAAAAAAGTGAAGTGAAAGTGTTAGTCACTCAATCATGTCGAACTCTTTGTGATCCCATGGACCGTAGCCTACCAGGCTCCTCTGTCCATTGAATTCTACAGGCAAGAATACTGGAGTGGATTGCCATGCCCTCCTCCAGGGGATCTTCCTGACCCAGGGATCCAACCTGAGTCTCCTATATTGCAGCCAATTCTTTACTGCTGAGCCAGTCATTGCAAAAGTCACAGCTCATTGAAATCATTCCTTTGATATGAATGTCAGCTACCAGGGGTCAGTATCTGTGACTTCTCATCCTGAGTCTCCTCAGGTTGCACTGTCCAAGGGGTGGAGGCAGCCATTGACTGCTTGATAGTGGGTATCCTGTTTCTATCCCAGGTTCCCTCAGGGCTTGCTCTCAAGGCAGCTGTAATATGGTGGCTTGATGGCTACAACACCCTTTGCTTACTGATATGGCAGGCAACATTTTTTTTCATTGATACTGCCAAGGTGTTCCTGCCATTGCACCCTTACACTACTTATCACCCAGAGGGTGAAGGTGACAAAAGAAGGGATATGGTGGGGGCAGCAGAAGCCACCTCAATACTCCATCAAGAGTGGCTACTTAGAATTATATGGCCTGAGCCATAACTTTGAGATCCTACACCCAGCTCTGCTTAGCCCATTCAATCTTTTTGTTTCTTTGTTTGTTTGTTTTAAAATAAATTCATTTATTTTAATTGGAGGTTAATTACTTTACAATATTGTATTGGTTTTGCCATACATCAACATGAATCTGCCACAGGTATACACGTGTTCCCCATCCTCTGAACCCCCCTCCCTCCTCCCTCCCCATACCTTCCCTCTGGGTCGTCTCAGTGCACCAGCCCCAGGCATCCACTATCATGCATAGAACCTGGACTGGCTATTTGTTTCATATATGATATTATACATGTTTCAATGCCATTCTCCCAAATCATCCCACCCTCGCCCTTTCCCACAGAGTCCAAAAGACTGTTCTATACATCTGTGTCTCTTTTGCTGTCTCACATACAGGGTTAAAGTATATATTGAACACATTATATTTCACATTTCCAGAGGATAGTATTCCTTTTTCCAATTGTGAGGTAGGCTTACACAGGCAGACTTCCCAAGTTTTACTGAAGAAGATCAACATTTGTTTATTTATAAGGCCTGAACCACATTGAAAATTACATGATTTTACAAATTACTCTTAGACATCTAAGAAAATGAGGGGAAAAAACTATTCACCATATAATCTTTTGGTCAAGAAGATTTTGGTCATGCAGTATTAATGAAAAATATGAACCAAGTGTAAGGAGTATTTTTGAATGGCAGTTTCATGTAGACTTATTGGGGGCAAACTGATTGATGGGTTCTACTATTAGGAGGGAACTGTAGTCCCCAAATAATCTTCACTCTAAGTGCAACATATGTCACACCACACATGTATTCCTGCAAAGTTGTTCTCAAACCAGATTTCTGTCAGTCCATATCTTCTCCTTTACTTCCACAATCATTTTAGAATTGCTTTATTCTCAGTTTTATCTTCAGTTAGCAGTGGTTCTACCTACCACACCTACCTCTTTCTGTCTAGAAGTTAATAGCTTATGCAATATTGATATATACCATCAGGGAACTCCTAGGAACTCCTACTTAAAAGCAGCTTGAATTTGTTGGTAAAGCAAAGAACTACTTTGTAATGGGCACAGTCACCCTCCAAAACGTGCCTTATAAATCTAGATATTTTTATAGACTGTTCTCTTAAAACAGGATGTATCTGAGTATGGATTGTATGCTAAATCACTTCAGGTGTGTTTGACTCTTTGCTACCCTATGGATGATAGCCCACCAAGCTCCACTGTCCACGGAATTCCCCAGGCAAGAATACTGGAGTGGGTTGCTGTGCCCTCCTCCATGGTATCTTCCTCTTCCTGACCCAGGGATTGAACCCACATCTCTTATGTCTCCTGAATTGGCAGGAGAGTTCTTTACCACCAGCACCACCTGTTAGCATCTCAAATCTAGCAGTCAAAAATTACTTTCAGAATATCTGAAAGACAAATGATATTCAAGGTTCAGTTTATCTGTCCCTATAATTTTAAAATCTAGATTTATAAAAGGAAAAACATTTCCTGTAGGCAATTTTTTCCAGTCATAATAAAGATGTATAGAAAGAAGTTTCAAGTTCTGCACAAATCTTTTTGTTCCTATTATATAAGCTCAACCAAAGGAAATCACTTTATGGTACTTTGCCCATTTCTGACTTAAAAATTCAAAGCTCCTTAGGGTATAGCTTATATCTAATGCTTTGATAATTTAATTATCTGTAAAACTTAAATGTTTACATATTATGCAAATAGCTTCCATACCAAACAAAGGTGAACTTCTGCAAAACTGTAGACCATATTTGAACTTAAGAGTCTTATACCAAAGTATTATTTTGGAAACATATTTATAAGATAAATCCAAATCAAAAAGGACAACTTCACATCACATGTACTAAAGGTTTAGGTACCCATAGTTGACTTCCATTGTAACAACAGTTGCTTTTTACAGCACATACTTGTTAGTGAGTATTGCCTCTCCTGAGGTTTTTCTCAGAATAAAAATAGTGGTTAGAAGTAGTTAAGTAGTGGTTAGAAGTTACCAAGATAATGCTTTGCTGAAGTTCCCAAGTATAAATAACATTTTTCTTTCTTCCTTAATTTACTCTCCTTTCTGTGCAGAATTTTAGACCTGAACATTTTATGACATTTCCTAATCAGTAAAAATCTAAATTCCCATGGTACACAAATGCTTTCACAAACCTATTCACAGAATTACAGAGATACAGGTAGTTTGGAAGGCTCTTATAAGAAAAATTTCCAGGTATATTTATTTAAAATATTAATTCAGAATTAAAATAAAGATTTATAATTTAGTTTTTGTAAGTATCAGAATTCAACATGTATATCTTGAACATCAAAAGAAATCTGATTATGNCTTTGATGATCAGCCAATGGAATAGTTAGAAATCTATTAAATTCACCTTTAGAATCACAGACAGTTAGAAATAAGGGGTGATTAGAAATAATCTGCTGCCCTCTTGCCATAAAACGACCAGAGAAGCTAAATGACTGGCCTAGGATCGCAGGTAGTTAATGCCAGAATAACCGCATGAGCTTAAATGTCTTCCAACAGCACTGTGGTCTGGGAGAATTCAAAGAAATTTTTACAAAAAGATCAAGCAGTCAGAGCAAGTTTTGAGGTCACAAAGGTAAGCTCAAAGAGTTGTAAAATAGGAAGACTAGAGAAGGAACATTGTCATCCTCCATTTTATATTTACTGTTTTAAGCACAGATTCAAACCCCTGCTTCACTTATTAGGTGAATTGCTTGTGACCCTGGGTAGATTACTTGCCTATGTCTCAATATCCTTAATATAAAATAGATTTGAAAACAATCATGTCAAAAAACTTGTTGGAGTAATGATTAAGATAATGTACATATATTGGTTAGGGATTGCATTTGGTTGCATGTATACAAAACTCAATTATAAAAGTTTAACCAAATAGAAGACATCTTTCCCATAAATTAAAAGTCTAGAGATATTCCAGGGCTAGTGCAAAGAGTCCAGAATGCCCCAGGATCCTTCTATCTTCTTGTTCCATCATCCCTTATAAGGGGCTTAACACCCTCGAGGCTGCCTGATGGAAGCCAGAGGGCTTCTCCCCAGCAGGCTCACATATACATGGCAGGCAGGAAAATAGAAAGAGGAAGTGACAAAGGAGGGGCAGAGGTTTCCAAGAATCCATAGTAAACGTTTGAGTCTAAAACTGTTGTGAAGTTCAGATCACATAACTGGTCCCAGTCTCAAGAGAAGATAAGAAACGTAGCTTTAAACTGGGTAGATTATTGAGGATTCTGTTAACACAGAAAAACAGAATAGGGAAAACAATTGGCCGTGTCTGCCCCACTAATTAAAGTGCATGACTGAGCATATACTAAGTGCTTAAAAATGTAAGATTTATATTAGCATTCTTATTAAAAAAAGGAACTGAGGTTCCGGGGGGGAAAAAAGGAATGCCTACCATCTCCCAGCACTGTGATGAAGAGATCTGCTTATGTCCTTTTACCCATTAATCACCACAATCCTATGAGGTCAATTTTGTTTTGGATACCTATAATATTTGAACATAAAGAACATTAAGACTTTAAGTGAAATATCTTTCCCAAGGTCTGACAGCTAGGGAATAACTGAGCTGAGATTCAAATGCAAGCTCATCCGACTCTAACAATCCACTCTCTACCCATTCTTTCCCTCTGTGACACCATGGATATTGCAGTATTTCTTAAGTGGTCTTTTTGGGATTTGACTCAGCCGTATTGGTCGTCTTCAGTCTGGGCCATTTTAAACTGTGAAATGTGAGTCTAAGTTATTGGAAAGGTACTTGTGAGCAATGTGAGACAGAAAGCACAGGCAACAGATTCAAACAATATTCCTAACAGACATCTGACTCATTTGGAGCCTGCTCCACAGCACGCACAGCCCCCGCACACTCAGTACCTCAGAACTGAACAATGTACTCCCACACCTCATTCCTGAGAGGATGCGTGTGGCTCTGATTGCCAATAGGAGATCAATAGCCCTGAATATACTGTGCGATGAATCACGTGGGGAACTTGCTGCCACATCTGTTGTGCAGAACTCTTGAGTGCTTCTGAGTTTCGGATGACCTTTACAAGGTGGAATTTCTCACTTCCTTCCCAGGCAAGATGAGTACTTGGCTGTACATCTTTAATCTCCCCTGAAACTCCTTCAGAAGAGTTTCAACATTAAACAGGTGGGAACTGTGCTCCAAGATACTTTATGATAATTTACTCCTGACTATTATTATATAAAAAGGCTTCAGACTAAGTTAAATCAGTACCCTCACCATCACCATTTGCAAAGCACCTGCATAATCTTTCCCACAGAGTCCAAAAGACTGTTCTATACATCTGTGTCTCTTTTGCTGTCTCACATACAGGGTTAAAGTATATATTGAACACATTATATTTCACATTTCCAGAGGATAGTATTCCTTTTTCCAATTGTGAGGTAGGCTTACACAGGCAGACTTCCCAAGTTTTACTGAAGAAGATCAACATTTGTTTATTTATAAGGCCTGAACCACATTGAAAATTACATGATTTTACAAATTACTCTTAGACATCTAAGAAAATGAGGGGAAAAAACTATTCACCATATAATCTTTTGGTCAAGAAGATTTTGGTCATGCAGTATTAATGAAAAATATGAACCAAGTGTAAGGAGTATTTTTGAATGGCAGTTTCATGTAGACTTATTGGGGGCAAACTGATTGATGGGTTCTACTATTAGGAGGGAACTGTAGTCCCCAAATAATCTTCACTCTAAGTGCAACATATGTCACACCACACATGTATTCCTGCAAAGTTGTTCTCAAACCAGATTTCTGTCAGTCCATATCTTCTCCTTTACTTCCACAATCATTTTAGAATTGCTTTATTCTCAGTTTTATCTTCAGTTAGCAGTGGTTCTACCTACCACACCTACCTCTTTCTGTCTAGAAGTTAATAGCTTATGCAATATTGATATATACCATCAGGGAACTCCTAGGAACTCCTACTTAAAAGCAGCTTGAATTTGTTGGTAAAGCAAAGAACTACTTTGTAATGGGCACAGTCACCCTCCAAAACGTGCCTTATAAATCTAGATATTTTTATAGACTGTTCTCTTAAAACAGGATGTATCTGAGTATGGATTGTATGCTAAATCACTTCAGGTGTGTTTGACTCTTTGCTACCCTATGGATGATAGCCCACCAAGCTCCACTGTCCACGGAATTCCCCAGGCAAGAATACTGGAGTGGGTTGCTGTGCCCTCCTCCATGGTATCTTCCTCTTCCTGACCCAGGGATTGAACCCACATCTCTTATGTCTCCTGAATTGGCAGGAGAGTTCTTTACCACCAGCACCACCTGTTAGCATCTCAAATCTAGCAGTCAAAAATTACTTTCAGAATATCTGAAAGACAAATGATATTCAAGGTTCAGTTTATCTGTCCCTATAATTTTAAAATCTAGATTTATAAAAGGAAAAACATTTCCTGTAGGCAATTTTTTCCAGTCATAATAAAGATGTATAGAAAGAAGTTTCAAGTTCTGCACAAATCTTTTTGTTCCTATTATATAAGCTCAACCAAAGGAAATCACTTTATGGTACTTTGCCCATTTCTGACTTAAAAATTCAAAGCTCCTTAGGGTATAGCTTATATCTAATGCTTTGATAATTTAATTATCTGTAAAACTTAAATGTTTACATATTATGCAAATAGCTTCCATACCAAACAAAGGTGAACTTCTGCAAAACTGTAGACCATATTTGAACTTAAGAGTCTTATACCAAAGTATTATTTTGGAAACATATTTATAAGATAAATCCAAATCAAAAAGGACAACTTCACATCACATGTACTAAAGGTTTAGGTACCCATAGTTGACTTCCATTGTAACAACAGTTGCTTTTTACAGCACATACTTGTTAGTGAGTATTGCCTCTCCTGAGGTTTTTCTCAGAATAAAAATAGTGGTTAGAAGTAGTTAAGTAGTGGTTAGAAGTTACCAAGATAATGCTTTGCTGAAGTTCCCAAGTATAAATAACATTTTTCTTTCTTCCTTAATTTACTCTCCTTTCTGTGCAGAATTTTAGACCTGAACATTTTATGACATTTCCTAATCAGTAAAAATCTAAATTCCCATGGTACACAAATGCTTTCACAAACCTATTCACAGAATTACAGAGATACAGGTAGTTTGGAAGGCTCTTATAAGAAAAATTTCCAGGTATATTTATTTAAAATATTAATTCAGAATTAAAATAAAGATTTATAATTTAGTTTTTGTAAGTATCAGAATTCAACATGTATATCTTGAACATCAAAAGAAATCTGATTATGGGAAAGGAATGTCTCAAAAAAAAAAAAAAAAAAAAAACAATGGCAAGAATCTGTCTGAGGGAGAGGGAGAGGGAGAGGGAGAGGGAGAGGGAGAGGGTGGGATGATTTGGGAGAATAGCATTGAAATATGTATACTATCATGTAAGAAATGAATCGCCAGTCTATGTTCAATGCAGGATGCAGGATGCTTGGGGCTGGTGGATGGGGATGATCCGGAGGGATGATGTGAGGTGGGAGGTGGGAGGGGGGTTCATGTTTGGGAGTTCGTGTACACCCGTGGCAGATTCATGTCAATGTATACCAAAACCAATAGAGTACTGTAAAGTAAAATAAAGTAAAATGGAAGCTCTAAAAAAAAAACAAACAAACTAAATATTGTCCAATCATCCACAACCAATGTACCAGTTAAATTATATTAGTAATTTTGAGTAATGTCAGCCTTAAAACGTCCTGGAAAAAAATGCACAAAACATTTATTCAAAGGAAGCTCTAAGTCTTTCACACACTTTCCCCATACTAGAGCCTAAAAGTGTTCATTTCCTAGAGAGTAATTGATAAAATAAAAATGACTCCATGAAATACAGTCTATCTAAGAAACTCAAAAACAAATTTCTCTAGCTCTGCCATATTTTTAATTAAATCCAGAATGTTCATGGTGTTTCTAGTAAGGTGATTTACTTTCCTTCCACATGAAGTGCAATAAACATTTGCTCTGGAGAAAATAGCTTTCTCTATTTTCTGAGAAAACTCAGTACCTCATGAGAAAAAAACAGTACCTCGTGTTCAGTCCAATTCAGCTCCCAAAAAAGAGGTCAAATGAGGCTCTCCAAACAAATGTCAAAATGCCTAAAAAGTGAAAACTTCAGTTATAAGTATGATAAAATACAAGCAGTCTATATATAGCATATTATAAAAATACAAATTTATTTTGCTTTTTAATGCATCTTTTATTACAGAACTATTCACAATGTACTCTTCTTACAGATTTTCTTTGCATGAAAGCTGGATTCTAAAACATGGGCTTTAAAGCAAGTAAAATTGAAGTTTTATAAAACAAGAGAAGAAAATGTACCTATTGTTACCAGAATGAAGACTTAATTTTTATTGTATAGCTACTACATATCAGTCATTTCACAAGAAGACTTGTGTTATTTTTATGTAGTGCAAATCATCCATGCTGTAGATATTACTGACTCTACTTTTAGATGGGTAAATTGAGTCTCAAAGATGTGAGCAAATTAATTAGAGAAAGAGTTTGGAAAGTAACTATGGCTTCAATTCCCATGCTGTTTTCCTTATCCCATGTTGATTTTCTCTGTATTAATGCCAACATGGTCTTCTGTGGTGGCTCAGATAGTACAGAATCTACATGCAATGCAGGAGACCTGGATTTGATCCCTGGGTCAGGAAGATCCCCTGGAGAAGGGAATGACTGCCCACTCCAGTATTCTTACCTAGAGAATTCCAAGAACAGAGGAGCTATGACTAACCTAGATAGCGTATTAAAAAGCAGAGAGAGTCATCACTTTGCTGACAAAGGTCTGTACAGTCAAAGCTATGGATTTTCCAGTAGTCATGTTTGGATGTGAGAGCTGGACCATAAAGAAAGCTGAGAACCAAAGAACTGATGCTTTCCAATTGTGGTGTTGGAGAAGACTCTTGAGAGTCCCATGGATAGATAGCAAGGAGATCAAACCAGTCAATCCTAAAGGAAATCAACCCTGAATATTCACTGGAAGAACTAATGCTGAAGCTGAAGCTCTGATACTTTGGCCACCTGATGTGAAGAGTTGACTCACTGGAAAAGACCTTGATGTTGGGAAAGACTGAGGGCAGGAGGAGAAGAGAACAACAGAAGATGACATGGTTGGATGGCATCACTGACTCAGTGAACATGAGTCTGAGCAAACTCCGTGAGTTGGTGAAGAACGGGAGAGTCTGGCATGCTGCAGTCCACGGGGTCGCAAAGAGTCAGACATGACTTAGCAACTGAGCAACGACAACGATGCCAACATATATTATTAGAATTTTGAAATTAAATCTGCTGTAAGAACTTCATGAAGTCTGTCTTAGTCAGTTCGAGCTCCTATATCAAAATACCAAACTAGGTTGCTTAAACAATACACATCTACTTCCCACAGTTCTGGAGGCTGGGAAGCCAAAGATTAAGGTGCTGGCAGGTTCTGTTCTCAGTGAGGATGCTCTCCCTGGCTTGCAGACAGCAGCCTTCTCCTAACCCATTGCAGGATTACAACAGTATGTTATAAGTTGCAAAACTTTTTCTTGACATGGTCTCCCCCAGATATTCTGCTTAAGTCAAAGCACTTTCTACCTACTTAATTGATATGTTTTGATCATTCACAATACAAATATTATTCCTTTCGCTCAAATCTCTTTTAATAATTTTCAATGCACTGGCCACTGCTTATCTTTCTAAAAAACTTCAAATCCTCCCTTTGTTTACCACTGTCCTTTCTTCCTCCTTCCAACTAAAGCTGCTTTGATTTGTTATTTCTTATTTGAAGATTGTTTCTTTGAATCCGCATACCAACCCCATTCCTTCACCTACGGGATGGTTTGTACTTTTCCTTTTTTTTAATTTTTTACCCCAAATATGACTTTTCAAGGCCTTTGATTTGTTCCCTTTGCTTCTTCCCTGACTGAAGTAAGCTTCATCCTTTGGAAGCAATGGTCTTTGATCACGACTGGATCAGTTCCCCCAAATCCTCTAATGAGATGTTGGATTTTAGATGAAAATAAAAAGAATAAAAAGCCAATGACTTAGAGGGAAAGTGAGAGAATGAAAAGAAAAGGTTGCTTTATCCCTAGTACAGTCATTAATTAATATTTATTCAATACCCTCTGGGTCATGAGATGGAACTAGATAAAGTAAAACTTTGATGATCAGCCAATGGAATAGTTAGAAATCTATTAAATTCACCTTTAGAATCACAGACAGTTAGAAATAAGGGGTGATTAGAAATAATCTGCTGCCCTCTTGCCATAAAACGACCAGAGAAGCTAAATGACTGGCCTAGGATCGCAGGTAGTTAATGCCAGAATAACCGCATGAGCTTAAATGTCTTCCAACAGCACTGTGGTCTGGGAGAATTCAAAGAAATTTTTACAAAAAGATCAAGCAGTCAGAGCAAGTTTTGAGGTCACAAAGGTAAGCTCAAAGAGTTGTAAAATAGGAAGACTAGAGAAGGAACATTGTCATCCTCCATTTTATATTTACTGTTTTAAGCACAGATTCAAACCCCTGCTTCACTTATTAGGTGAATTGCTTGTGACCCTGGGTAGATTACTTGCCTATGTCTCAATATCCTTAATATAAAATAGATTTGAAAACAATCATGTCAAAAAACTTGTTGGAGTAATGATTAAGATAATGTACATATATTGGTTAGGGATTGCATTTGGTTGCATGTATACAAAACTCAATTATAAAAGTTTAACCAAATAGAAGACATCTTTCCCATAAATTAAAAGTCTAGAGATATTCCAGGGCTAGTGCAAAGAGTCCAGAATGCCCCAGGATCCTTCTATCTTCTTGTTCCATCATCCCTTATAAGGGGCTTAACACCCTCGAGGCTGCCTGATGGAAGCCAGAGGGCTTCTCCCCAGCAGGCTCACATATACATGGCAGGCAGGAAAATAGAAAGAGGAAGTGACAAAGGAGGGGCAGAGGTTTCCAAGAATCCATAGTAAACGTTTGAGTCTAAAACTGTTGCGAAGTTCAGATCACATAACTGGTCCCAGTCTCAAGAGAAGATAAGAAACGTAGCTTTAAACTGGGTAGATTATTGAGGATTCTGTTAACACAGAAAAACAGAATAGGGAAAACAATTGGCCGTGTCTGCCCCACTAATTAAAGTGCATGACTGAGCATATACTAAGTGCTTAAAAATGTAAGATTTATATTAGCATTCTTATTAAAAAAAGGAACTGAGGTTCCGGGGGGGAAAAAAGGAATGCCTACCATCTCCCAGCACTGTGATGAAGAGATCTGCTTATGTCCTTTTACCCATTAATCACCACAATCCTATGAGGTCAATTTTGTTTTGGATACCTATAATATTTGAACATAAAGAACATTAAGACTTTAAGTGAAATATCTTTCCCAAGGTCTGACAGCTAGGGAATAACTGAGCTGAGATTCAAATGCAAGCTCATCCGACTCTAACAATCCACTCTCTACCCATTCTTTCCCTCTGTGACACCATGGATATTGCAGTATTTCTTAAGTGGTCTTTTTGGGATTTGACTCAGCCGTATTGGTCGTCTTCAGTCTGGGCCATTTTAAACTGTGAAATGTGAGTCTAAGTTATTGGAAAGGTACTTGTGAGCAATGTGAGACAGAAAGCACAGGCAACAGATTCAAACAATATTCCTAACAGACATCTGACTCATTTGGAGCCTGCTCCACAGCACGCACAGCCCCCGCACACTCAGTACCTCAGAACTGAACAATGTACTCCCACACCTCATTCCTGAGAGGATGCGTGTGGCTCTGATTGCCAATAGGAGATCAATAGCCCTGAATATACTGTGCGATGAATCACGTGGGGAACTTGCTGCCACATCTGTTGTGCAGAACTCTTGAGTGCTTCTGAGTTTCGGATGACCTTTACAAGGTGGAATTTCTCACTTCCTTCCCAGGCAAGATGAGTACTTGGCTGTACATCTTTAATCTCCCCTGAAACTCCTTCAGAAGAGTTTCAACATTAAACAGGTGGGAACTGTGCTCCAAGATACTTTATGATAATTTACTCCTGACTATTATTATATAAAAAGGCTTCAGACTAAGTTAAATCAGTACCCTCACCATCACCATTTGCAAAGCACCTGCATAATAGGAAAACTGACACATGATTTGAAGGGCTTAATAATATGGAGAAGTGTGAGAATACTCTCCAGCAGTCTACAGATGTAGGTAAATATAAAATTGACCAGTTTGAGGAGACTGGGGGAGGAGGGATTGAAGGGACAATGCAGATCAGATGTCGGGAAGACCTTTTATAGGCTTCTTGCTTTGGACCTGGTGGGGAAGATGAAGTGGATGATGACTTTAGGAGACCTTTCAGTAACATGGGCACTGATATGCCCTATAGCTTCCATGCTCACAGGTTGGTACTTTTATGTTGGAATAATGAAGGTGAAGGTGAAGTCGTTCAGTCGTGTCCAACTCTTTACGACCCCATGGACTATAACCTACTAGGCTTCTCCGTCCATGGGATTATCCAGGCAAGAATACTGGAGTGGATTGCCATTTCCTTCTCCGGGGATCTTCCTGACCCAGGGATCGAACCCGGGTCTCCCGCATTGGAGGCAGATGCTTTAACCTCTGAGCCACCAGGGAAGATGTTATGTTGGAATAATGGAAGCCTCAAAATAGCTGAGGTAACAGGAAGGATTTATTATATCTATTATTTATTCAAAAACTACTTACTCAGGCCTCTGATACAAAAACACTATTTTATAGTGCTGGAAAATAGTGGTGAACCAAATAGATGAGGTCTTTGTGAGGAAGATCCCCTGGAGAAGGGAACAGCTACCCACTTCAGTATTCTGGCCTAAAGAATTCCATGGACTGTATAGTCCATAGAGTCACAAAGAGTTGGACATGACTGAGTGACTTTCACTTCACTTCATTTGTTGTCACGAGATGAATTCTAGTAGGGGAAATGGATAATAAATAATATAAAAGTCAAACACCCATTTGTGGCGCTAAGTGATTTGGAGAAAATAAAGCAGAGTGACTTGGGATAAAGAGCGTAACAACTGAAACTCTGAAGAGAAGGCTTCTATAGGAGATGACATTCATTCAAGCTGAGACCAAAATGACAAGAGAAGTCAGCTATGTTACAACATGGAAAGAGTGTCCATGAGCTCTAGATTAGAAGTGTAGAACCCAGAACCAGGAGCTGGAAAGTCGTCAGAGGCTGAAAAGCCTTTGAAAACCAAACTAACTGTTCTCTTAAGGGCCAAACCATCCTGTCACTGCTTCTCTCTACGCTCATCCTAAATGCCACTCTCCATAACCATGCTTCATCAGCACTGCTCGACAAAGGTTAATTCAGATAATTTCACAAATTCAAATTCCAAGAATAATTCTTTTGGGATTCAATCCCTGTTGGGGAAACTAAGATCCTACATGCTGTGGAGCAACTAAAACCCGTTTGGCATAAGAGAAGAGCATTCCAACTAGAGGAAGCCCATATGCTGCAACAAAGACCAGCACAGTCATTACGAAGAAGAAGAAAAAAAAAGAGAAGAATCCTTTTGGGCCAGATGATTGTCTTTGATTCAATCTGTGGACACTTGGGAATTTTTTTTTTTTTTTTTGAGAAGTAGGGTGATGACAAGAGGACAAAGTTGATTCTCTAAAATGGAGATGTGGAGTTTAGCAAAGTGGATTTGCTGAGAACATTCTATTCTTTAGATCTCCAGTGGTTCATCTAATTATTCACTCATTCACTCACTTATCTGGTGGCTCAGATGGCAAAGAATCTGTCTCCAATGCTGGAGACCCAGGTTTGATCCCTGGGTTGGGAAGATCCTCAGGTTGGGAAGATCCCCTGGAGAAGGGAATGGCATCCCACTCCAGTATTCTGTCTAAAGAATTCCATGGGCAGAGGAGTCTGGCGAGCTATAGCCCAAGGGGTCATGGAGAGTTGGACTAGGCTGAGCAACTAACACACACACTCACCCACATTCATATTTGATTAAAGAGTCAAATATACACCTATTCTTTCACATCTGGATATGGAGAATGGGATGAGGAACGGTAGGTGATTAGGAGACAAATATGGAAGTATAGGGTTGATTGGAAAGATAAGTCATATAGAGGAATCTATATAATGATTAAAATATCATAACAGACTCATAAGTAGAGCACTAAGGTGTTTTAGTGCAAAGAGAAATATATATGCTTTTTTCTCCATAAATTATATATTTGGTCCCATTCCTCAGAGTGATGATGAAATTAAGGTTCTAAGCCATTGGCAGGACTGTGAACCTACCACAGCCTTTGCATGACATCCTGGAAAGTTAACTTCCATCAGAAACATGAGCATAGCAGGTAAAGTGAAGGGTTCTATCAAGAAAAAGTGTTGGAAGACCAGAAGGTTAAGTGCTGTATCAATAATAAATCTGTGTGAATGCTTCAGGGCTTGTGATTAAACCATGCTTTTCAAAAAGTCAATGGGGTAGGTTCTTCAGAAAGACTATTACCTTTGCCAGGACACCACTGTGCTTGTAAGCATGGCGCTGAGGTTTTCTTAGAGGGTGAAACTGGTATCGCACTTAACACTTCCCCACATTTCATGATCAAAATTTGAATCTAAAAATTAGCAGTCACATTAGGAGTTTTAGAATCAAAGCTTTGTTGCTCTGGAGCATGGACATGAAGTTTCTGGGCCTCATTTGTAGGAGAAAATATATCTAAGCTGATGTGTAAGACTCTCTAATATGATGAATTATCAGTCACTCTATAGACATGTAACAGGATGTGAAATGTAAATTTCTTTTTCTATTCAACTTCTACAGATGCCTCAACATCTGAAAGCAATACTATAGGCAGCAGGGTACATAAATCAGGTTATGTTAAAAGATGTGATATTGTTTAGTCTTTAGTTCATCCAGCACCTTGGAGCTGAAGGTTGAAGGTATAGATGGAGGCTACTTTGAACAGTTTTTCTACTGTGCTGGGTATAAATGTCTCAACCACTAATCATCACCCTAAATGTAGGAAGAGTATTTCTCCTGACCTAAAGCTAAATGAGGATAGTTTTAAGAAAACATTCAAGAGTTTGGCTATGGCTCAAGTGGCCTGTAGTAGCACAGCAAGGAGAAGACAGAAGACAGCAAGGAGAGAGTTGTAAGTGACCATACAGAAGAGATTTTCTTTTCAAGCTGTATCTGCTTTTGAAAAGACTCCTATAAAGAAGTCCCAAAGACCTCAAAAAGGGCCCAATAAGAAACGCCCCAGCTATACTAAACACAGACATCAACAAAACCAGGCTATGCCTTCTTAAAACTCTGCCCCAACCCACCAACACTTAACTTTGGGGAATCTCCCAGTAGTAGCAGATAAAAGGGGAAAACAATGAAGAAAGAAAGAAGGTGGAATCAACCAAAGTGCCCTTTCCTTTGGTGGATAAACACAAGCTGGGGGAAGTGAGTAACCTAAAACTGAGTAAGGGTGGTTGTTAGACCAAGCTTGACAGTTTTACTATCTGAGAATGACCAGAAGAGTTGTGAGCTATGCCATAGATTTCATTCAGGAAAGCTGTATGCTGTGATTATATCCACAGATTCTTTGATACTCTATCTTTCAAGTGGTAGAGTTTGATACCCCACCTTTTAGATGTGAGCTATACTTTAGTGACTCCCTTTTAAAAATAGAATATGGTGGAAGTAATGGTGTATGACTAGATCATAAAGGGTAGGGCAGATTTTCCTTGCTTTCTCTCCTGGATCATTCATTTAGAAGAGGCCAGCTGTCATGCCATGAGAACACTAATGCAGCCCTTATCTGGCCTATTTGCAATTTTCATATGGAAGCCAAAGCCCCTGGAGCTAAGTCAGGGCTGGCTTTGTGCACAATTTCATTTCTGGGGCAACAAAGAGGCTGTAGGATCCTCCAAGAGTTTCGTGTGTGTGCGCGCATTTGTGTGTTAGTTGCTCAGTTGTGTCTCACTCTTTGAGATCCCATGGACTATAGCCCGCCAGGCTCCTCTGTCCATGGGATTCTCCGGGCAAGAAAATGCAGTGGGTTGCCACGCTCTCCTCCAGGGGATCTTCCCGACCAGGAATCGAACTTGGGTCTGCATTGCAGGCAGATTCTTTACTGACTGAGCTACCAGGGAAGCCCCTTGTGAGTCTGTAATCCAAGATTTTATCCCTAAAAAAATGAACTGACCCTGGAAGGAGAAGGTGATAAAGAAAGCCTTATTACCCATTAGCACGATTGTATAGATTCATGTGTATCAGGTTTGTCAACACTGGTAATACTGACATTTTGGACTAAATAATTCTTTGCAGGGGGCCATCCTGTGCACTGTAGGACATTTAGCCACATGCCTGGCCTCCATCCACTATATGCCAATAGGAACCCCATTCCCTCCTGTGACAACTAAAAATATCTCCAGTTACCACCAAAGTTGCCCTAAGGGCAATATTTCTCCCAGTTGAAAAGCAGTGGTTTTCCCTGGCAGAAAACCCAGTTCAAACTGATTTAGTGTGAACAAAGCTTATGGGCTCACATGATGAGAAACTTTAGACGTAGAACCTGCCTCAAGAACAGCTGGATCCAGGGTCTCAAATGACATCACTTAGACTGTCTTCTTTTCCCTGAATCCTTTAGTATTACCTTCATATTCATGCAGGGCCTTCCTGTAAGATTATTATCAAAATTTTAAATTTCATCATTTACTTCTGAGATCAATAAAAAAAAATACTTTTTCTCTATTTTTAAGTAGTTCAAGTGTGACCTCATTGTTTTTAATCAAGTCCTAGGCTCATCCCTACGCCAACCATTGTTAATAGTTACATGATATATACTGGAGTCTGGGTTATGAGCCCACCCCTAAATTGGCATGGGGTCAGCCTTACCCAATCTCATGTTTTGAAAAAATAGATGGGATGTTTCCCCTCAAGCAAAGCTGGACTTAGTACAACCAGAAGACTTGCGTAGAGGGCAAATGCTGGATGCACAAACTAAGGCTGACTCTACAGGTTTCTTTTCCCCAGGATGCTTTTGGCTTGCATCCCGTTCACAGTGAAACCAAAAAAATAGGCAAATCTGCCCTCCCAAATTTCACCCTGACCCCAGGCCCCCTCATCAAGAAGTATTAGTCACAACGCCTTGAGGAATCAATAACAATTGAGACAGTACATAATTCATCCCCTTGGAAGCTTTTCAAAATTATTACCTCACTGTTGCAGAGGAGGATTTCTTTGCCTACTAGAAATTAGGAGAAAAAAAAAAAAAACACACAGAGGAAAAAACCTGAGCCGTCTGACAATTACCCTAACTGTGCATCGCTCACACTGCAGTCACACCCACAGCCCTGTGCCGACACTCCAGCAACCACAGGCAGCAGGCTCCCAGCACCCCCGCACGCCCTCTCACACACCCACCACCTCAGGGCCGGCCCACCGGGCTGACAATCACACTGGCAGCTCTCAGCACAACCAGAGCCTCCTTCCCCCACACCCCGCCATTTCCTAGGTTACCAGAGCCCCAAGCCCAGAAGGGCTGCAGAGAAGGGAAGGAAATGCCCAGAGACAGGCAGCAAACCCAGCTGCACAGAAAACCTGGACTTGGTAGGTGGAGAAATCCTTCCAAAAAACTTTCCCAGAGGGCCGGCTGCAGGTGAGGATCCTGCCGCTGGGAATTCACCCCCTAGCACCCTTTCCAAAGAGACACTAGAGGCTTTGACTAGAGATAAGTAACCAATTTGCTACCCCTTAGCTAGGGCCACGCTTGCTTGTGCCTGAGTTACAAGACACAGTGAACACAGGCATTACTGGGAAAGATGAGCAGCGTATGAGGAGGAGGAGAATGGAGACCGTGCCAGGAATTCCAAAGAGCAGTCCTCCCCCAGGGAGCTGGGTGCCAGGCTCTGTGGGAAGGGCAGGAGACATAAATAGCATTCTCCTGAATCCCTGTGGGGCCGGTAGTGGGTGGGCAGCTGGAACCCTCTGTGACCCAGTTAGAGGAAAGCTTTCCGAGGGTTGGAGCTGGCCTCGTGTACAATGAATAGAATAGCAGTAAGTGATGATATGATTTCCTCAACTGTAAAATGATGGTAACATCATTTAAATACCCTCTGGGTAGTGCTGTGAAGATCCAAATGCAGTGAAACATACAGAGGCCGTGGAGTAATGTCTGGCTTATAGTGAAATCTTAATAAACGTGAGTTAATAATGAGAATCAGAGGCAGCATGGCATAATAAAAACAGCACAGACCTAAGTTAGAAAACTAATCCTACTACTTACTTGTCCAATTCAACCTTGAGTATCATCTCTGAGCTTCAATTTCCTTAGCTGTGGAATACTTACTTCACGAGTTGTTTTGTTTTGTTTTTAATCAGAACACATCATGTTATGGATGTGAAATTTCCATAGCACAGAATTAGCTAGGAATATCATCATCACCGTCATCACATGCCATTCTTCATACCTTTTTTTAATAAAACATTACTATATTCATCATCTCACTCTCCTTTCAACGCTGCATAGCATGCTGATGAATAGGACAGGCATTACCATCATTTTTTCAGATGGGGAAATTGGAGCCCAGAAAACTTAAATGACTTGACTATAACCAAGCAATTAGGAAGAGGCATTTGGGATATGTGGGTCCTTTATTTTCTTAAAGTGATGCTCACTGTTTTTCGCCACATCACTTGTGAAGTATGTGCAAAGTCGCTTCAGTCATGTCTGACTCTGAGACCCTACGGACTGAAGCCTGCCAGGTTCCTCTGTCCATGGGATTCTCCAGGCAAGAATACTGGACTGGGTTGCCATTCCCTTCTCTGGGGGATCTTCCCGACCCAGGGATCAAATCCGTGTCACTTATGCCTCCTGCGTTCTTTTAGCACTAGTGCCACCTGGGAAAACAGAGTAGAGAGACCCAAGGAATCCATGACAATAATTACAGCTGTTGTTTACTGAGCATCTATTAGGCTACAGGTCCTATTCTAGACACTTCCCAGGTGCAAAAAGGATGAACACAGAGGATTCTGGGATTCCTCGTCAACCAACCCTTATAGGTTCACCCTATAATTTCATTTCTCCAAATATAACTTCTCTGCAAACTGCATGCTTCCTGGCAAGTCCAAGTTTCCATCTACTCTAGATCTGCACCTTCCTATGCACTATTAAAAAGACTCGACTTCTGCATCGCCTTCCAGAGCTTTCCTCTTACCTCCTCCACTCTCCTCTCAGCCTTAAAAAAAACTCCTTCAACCTCATAGCCAACTGGGTGAGTCATGGGGGAGGAGGCCAGCTTTCTTCCTCTCTCCCTAAAACAAGAACCTGTTTTAGTTTGAATTTGCCTCCTCATGCACCAGTACAACAGCAGGCCAGGGAAATAATCCCAGGAAGGCTATAGCAGAAGAAAGACTTGCCCCATCCAGGCATTAGGAAGGTCTCAAACCCCTCTCTCTCTCTCCCAAAGTAATGTTACACTATTTGTGCAATCTAGATTATTCTACCATTCAAGAGTTCTTCATTTTTCTTGATAAGAAAGAACTCTGCTCATTAAACGGTCTCTTTTGATATTAACGTGGGTGTCAAAATGTGGGTTTTGTTTGACGAATGCCCTAACAAATAAGCAATTTCAAAAGCAAATGTTAAAAAAGAAAATTAAATGGTTGGAAACTAGCTTGTTATATAGTTTAACTGTACAAGGCTGTTAAGAAAGATCTACCCTTAAAATGTCAGGTTTGACAAGACCAGGGAAAGGTAGAGAGGAATTTCAAAGGCACACAGATGATACTAAGGTTTGATATTGCTCATCTGACACAGATATGAGTCATATTTATCACAGGCTTTCAGGAGAAATGAGAGGTGGATATCTATCCCTACACCAGAATCAAGCAGTGAAAGGTTGTTATTTGCTTAAATGGAATGTTTCACAAATTGAAGAAATAGTACTCATTTTGAAGACATCCATTAGTCTCCTACCTAGCTCAAATTCTCTGACCAGAGTTGATAAGAAGAAATCTTTTCAGTGGTCAGAAAGGGGTAATGTTTAATATGGATTTAGAACAAACTCCTAAAACTTTTTTCTGCTTGACTCACACTTTGACCTGGAAATCTCTTCAACCTCTAAATGAATCCCAAATTCACGTTTCCTGCTTAGACTCCTCATTTGGGGTTGATCTTAATCAGTTAGGGGATGCTTCTGGTCTCTTATGGTTATGAAAAGTGAAAATTTGTGTATGACACATGCATAGGTACTTGTGGTTCAAGTCGTCCTGGAAACCAGCCTTTGTGACCACAGGCGAATCATCTTCACTCTCTGGGATACACTCAATTCATTCATAAGCAATGGCTATTGACTAGACAGTTAAAATGTCTACAGGAGCCCTCAAAGATACCAAGCTCAAGATCTTGGGGAAAACTGAGAGTCAGGGTTCTGGGTTTGAGGCTGTCAGTTACCAGCTTCAGCTGAGCAACAGTTTTACTGCTTAACTTTATCAGTAGATGGAATTTTGAAGTTCACACATTCATTCATTCAATAAACACTTCCTGAGAATCTGCCATGTCCCAGGCTAGACACAGGAAAACAACAAAGAGCAAGAAAAATTTTCCCTGCATTTTTGGAGCTTACATTCTAATGGGAGAGAGAGAAAAGAGACAGGTAAATTTTAAAAATACAATTTTTTGCCAGGGGTAGTACTGTGAAAACAACAAAGAACATTGCAGGCAAATTCAGGGTCTTTTTTCCAAATGTTATCTCCTCCCATTCATGAAACATGAATAGATTCTTGAATAGAGAAAAATAGGCATGCTAATACCAATTGTTTCAAGAGGAAATAAAGAAATAAAATGAAGAAAAAAATCAGTCAACTGAAGCTTGAATTTTGCTTAATAAGCCAAAGAGAAGGTTGAAATTGTTCTAGTTGTTCATAAGTGCCAATGTGATACTCACCCCCACACTAACCAAGATCCTCAAGAGGAATAAAATGGTCCCCAGTGATTAATACTACCTGACTCATTGCAAGAGGAAAATACAGATGTCCTCTAGAAAATCCCGAATTTATACCCTCAGAATTTTACATAATTTCAACCAAATATGGCCTATTTGATCTCGGTTAAAACAAAAACTTCAAAATATAAAAATACATGAAAAATATAAAGAGCTAAAAAGGCAAAGGACAGATAAACAACAAAATGCTATAAAAATGGTTAGTTTTTTGTGTTTTTTTAAATGAGTCAAATAAATGTCTCTAATTATTCAGATGATGAGCTAGGTTATTCAGACCAGTTTGCTAAAACTAAAAGAAAAAAATATACTGAAATCTCCTTAGAGACATCTTTAAACACTGAGAAGATATGAAGGATTTACAGAGCGAAAATTTAAGCCAAAAATTTTCAAACTGTGATCCACCAACGCCTGCAGGTCTGACCCCAAGACCCATTCAGAAGTTCTAAAGGCCAAAACTATTTTAATAATAATATCAGAACTTTCTTCTTCACCAGGTTGACATTTGTACTGCTGGTACAAAAGGAATGGTGGGGAAGCAGAGGGAAGGATGAGATTGCTGATCAGTTCAGTTCAGTCACTCAGTCGTGTCCAGCTCTTTGTGACTCCATGAATCACAGCACGCCAGGCCTCCCTGTCCATCACCAACTCCCGGAGATCACTCAAACTCATGTCCATTGAGTCGGTGATGTCATCCAGCCATCTTATCCTCTGTCATCCCCTTCTCCTCCTGCCCTCAATACCTCCCAGCATCAGTCTTTTCCAATGAGTCAGCTCTTCGCATGAGGTGGCCAAAGTACTGGAGTTTCAGCTTTCGCATCAGTCATTCCAATGAACACAGGCCTAATCTCCTTTAGAATGGACTGGTTGGCTCTCCTTACAGTCCAAGGGACTCTCAAGAGTCTTCTCCAACACCACAGTTCAAAAGCATCAATTTTTTGGTGCTCAGCTTTCTTCACAGTTCAACTCTCACATCCATATGTGACCACGGGAACAACCATAGCCTTGACTAGATGGACCGTTGTTGGCAAAATAATGTCTCTGCTCTTTAATATGCTGTCTAGGTTGGTCATAACTTTCCTTTCAAGGAGTAAGCATCTTTTCATTTCATGGCTGCGATCACCATCTACAGTGATTTTGGAGCCCAGAAAAATAAAGTCAGCCACTGTTTCCACTGTTTCCCCATCTATCTGCCATAAAGTGATGGGACTGGATGCCTTGATATTAATTTTCTGAATGTTGAGCTTTAAGCCAACTTTTTCACTCTCTTCTTTCACTTTCATCAGGAGGCTCTTTAGTTCATCTTCACTTTCTGCCATAAGGGTGATGTCATCTGCATATCTGAGGTTATTGATATTTTTCCCAGCAATCTTGATTCCAGCTTGTGCTTCCTCCAGCCCAGTGTTTCTCATGATGTACTCTACATATAAGTTAAATAAGCAGGGCGACAATATACAGCCTTGATGTACTCCTTTTCCTATTTGGAACCAGTCTGTTGTTTCATGTCCAGTTCTAACTGTTGCTTCCTGACCTGCATAAAGGTTTCTTAAGAGACAGGTCAGGTGGTCTGGTATTCCCATCTTTTTCAGAATTTTCCACAGTTTATTGTGATCCACACAGTCAAAGGCTTTGGCATAGTCAATAAAGCAGAAATAGATGTTTTTCTGGAACTCTCTTGCTTTTTTGATGATTCAGCGGATGTTGGCCATTTGATCTCTGGTTTCTCTGCCTTTTCTAAAACCAGCTTGAACATCTGGAAGTTCACAGTTCACGTATTGCTGAAGCCTGGCTTGGAGAATTTTGCGCATTACTTTACTAGCGTGTGAGATGAGTGCAATTGTGTGGTAGTTTGACTGCTGATAACTTGACCCAAATCAAGGCAGTACCTCCAGTATACTACTACTCAGAGTACTGGCATTTAAAAAGGCAGTTTCACTTAAAAATACCTCTAATTGGGTACTAAAAAGTTTGATTAAATACTGACCATTGAGTATCATTTTAATATTTTTGTGCTGAAATGGACAGAACACATAGAGCGTTTTTGCTGCATACTATAGTATAAGGTTCTCAAGAGGAAATGCACATGTGCGATTTGAGCTACAAGCCCTGCCAGCTGCTTTTTTCATCAATCACCATTTTTACTTGAAAGAACGACAAACAGACATACTGTGGTTATTCAGACTTAGATGTTTTCCAAGAGTTTTCTTGATAATGAATGAAACAAACCTGTCACTTCAAGGAATACGACTGACAGCTTTTGTTGCCAATGATAAAATTTTAGTTTTAAGCAAAAGCCAAAATTTTGGAATATTTGCATCTACTTCCATAAGCTTGACAGCTTTCCTTACATTAAGACTTTTCTGATATCAGTGGTGATATTAACCACCACATTTTTAAAATTAGTAGACCTCATTTGGATTTTAGAAGTTTCAGGTTTAGAGAGAAACTAAGCAGATCTTTTAAAGGGTTTCTATATTCTCCATCTCCCTACAGAGTTTCTCCTATTATTAACATCTCACAATAGTATGGAACATGCATTACATTGATGAACTCATACTGATATATTACTATTAACTAAATTCCATAGTGTGTATTACTGTCTACTCTTTGTGTTGTACACTTCTGTGTGTCTGGACACATCTGTAATGTCATGTATCCACATTACAGCACCCTACAGAATAGTTTCACTGCCCTAAAATTTTTCTATGCTTCCTCTCCTTCATGCCTTTTTAAAATTATCTCTGTAGCTTTGCCTTTTCCAGGATGTTACATAGATAGAATCATACAGTAGGTAGACTTTTTATGCTGGCTTCTGTCACTTCCCAATGCCTTTAAGTTTTCTCCGTATCTTTTCATGGCTTGATGAAAAGATAGCTCATTTCTTTTTATCATTGAGTAATATACAATTGCTTACACATACCACAGTTTACATATCCATTCACCTATTGAAGGACATTTTGACTGTTTCTAATTTGCAGCAATTATGAATAGTTACTGTAAACATTTGTGTCCAGGCTTTTGTGTAGGTATATATTTTCAACTCATTTGGGTAAATATCTAGAAGTGTAATCTCAACATCACATGGTAAGATACTACATTTCACTTTGCAAGAAACTGAAACTCTTCAAGTGGTTGTAGAAATTTTCATTCTCTCCAACAATGAATGAGAGTTACTGTTGCTTTACATCCTTGCTAGCAATTGGTGCTGCTATGTTATTGGATTTTAGTAATTCTAATAGGTATTAATGGTGTCTCATTGTTTGAATTTGAAATTCCCTAATAACATATAATGTTGAGCAAATTTTAATATGCTTATTCCACATTTATCTTCTTTGGTGAGGTGTCTTTATGATCTTTAGCCTATTTTATAATTGTGTTGTTGCTGTTTAATTGCTGAATTCTGTGTATACTTTGGATATAAGTCCTTTTTCAGGTACGTGTTCTGCAAATATTTTCTCCCAGCCTGTGATTTGTCTCTTTATACTTTTAACTGTGCCTTTTGCAGAGTAGAAATTTTATTTTTAAGAAGTCTGCCATATGAATTTTCTTTCAGGGATTGTGCTTTTGGTATTTAAAAACCTAATTGCCCAATAGAGGTGATTTAGATTTTTTTCTAAATTATCATCTATAAATTTTAGAGTTTTGCATTTTACATTTAGGCCAGTGATTTATTTTGAGTTAATTTTTATAACTGGTATATGTGTGTAGGTTCATATTTTGCATATCGATGTCCAGTTGTTCTAGCACCATTTGTTGAAAATTCTACATTGAATTGCCTTAGCTACTTTGTCAGAGATAATATGTAAGGGTCTCTTTCTTGACCCTCCATTCTGTTCCACTGATTTATTTGTTTATTGTTTCACCAAAACATCTGTCTTGATTACTATGGTTTTAAAATAAGTCTTGAAGTCAGGTTAATTCTCCAGTTTTGGTCGTTTTCTACTATATTATGTATTATTCAACACAGCATTATGTTGGCTATTTGGGAGATTTGTCTTTCCAAATACACTTAAATTATTCCTTTAAAACAATTTTGTTGACATTCAGATTTTGATTGAGATTGCATTGAATTTATAGATCAAGTTGGGGAGAATTAACATCTTAATAATCTTCCTATCCATGAATATAGACTACCTCTCCATTTATTTAGATCTTTGATTTCTTTCATTCAGCTCAATTCAGTTTAGTCACTCAGTCAAGTTCAGCTCTTTGCAACCCCATGGACTGTAGCATGCCAGACTTCCTTGTCCATCACTAACTCCCAGAGCTTGCTTAACTCATATCCATTGAGTTGGTGATGCCATTCCATCATCTCATCCTCTGTCATCCCCCTCTCCTCCTGCCTTCAGTCTTTCCCAGCATCAGGGTCTTTTCCCCATGAGTCAGTTGTTCACATCAGGTGGCCAAAGTATTAGAGTTTTGGCTTCAGCATCAGTCCTTCCAATGAATATTCAGGACTGATTTCCTTTAGACTGACTGACTGGTTTGATCTCCTTGCAGTCCAAGGGACTCTCAAGAGTCTTCTCCAACTCCACAGTTCAAAAGCATCAATTCTTCAGCTTTCTTTGTAATCCAACTCTCACATCCGTACATGAGTACAACAGTAGTCATTACTGGAAAAACCATACCTTTGACTAGATGAACCTTTGTAAGCAAAGTAATGTATGTCTCTGCCTTTTAATATGCTGTCTAGGTTGGTCATAGCTTTTCTTCCAAGGGGCAAGTGTCTTTTAATGGCTGCAGTCACCATCTGCAGTGATTTTCAGTTCAGTTCAGTTCAGTTGCTCAGTTATGTCTGACTCTTTGTGACCCCATGAATCACAGCACTCCAGGCCTCCCTGTCCATCACCAACTCCTGGAGATCACCCAAACTCATGTCCATTGAGTCGGTGATGCCATCCAGCCATCTCATCCTCTGTCGTCCCTTCTCCTCCTGCCTCCAATCCCTCCCAGCATCAGAGTCTTTTCCAATGAGTCAGCTCTTCGCATGAGGTGGCCAAAGTACTGGAGTTTCAGCTTTAGCATCATTCCCTCCAAAGAAATCCTAGGGCTGATCTCCTTCAGAATGGACTGGTTGGATCTCCTTGCAGCCCAAGGGACTCTCAAGAGTCTTCTCCAACATCACAGTTCAAAAGCATCAATTCTTCGGCACTCAGCTTTCTTCACAGTCCAACTCTCACATCCATACAGGACTACTGGAAAAACCATAGCCTTGACTAGACGGATCTTTGTTGACAAAGTAATGTCTCTGCTTTTCAATATGCTGTCTAGGTTGGTCATAACTTTCCTTCCAAGGAGTCAGTGTCTTTTAATTTCACCATCTGCAGTGATTTTGGAGTCCAAAAAAATAAAGTCTGACACTGTTTCCATTGTTTCCCCATCTATTTCCCATGAAGTGAAGGGACCAGATGCCATGATCTTAGTTTTCTGAATGTCGAGCTTTAAGCCAACCTTTTCCCTCTCCTCTTTCATCAAGGGGCTTTTTAGTTCCTCTTTACTTTCTGCCTCCTAAAATAAAGTCTGTCACTGTTTCCATTATTTCCCCATCTATTTGCCATGAAGTGATGGGACTGGATGCCATGATCTTCATTTTTTGAATGTTGAGTTTAAAGCCAGCTTTTCCACTCTCTTCTTTCACTTCCACCAAGGGGCTCTTTAGTTCCTCTTTGCTTTCTGCCATGAAGGTGGTGTCATCTGCCTATGTGAGGTTATTGATATTTCTACTAGCAATCTTGATTCAAGCTTGTGCTTCATCCAGTCTGGCTTTTCCCATGATGTACTCTGCATATAAATTAAATAAGCAGGGTGTCGATATACAGCCTTGACATGGTTCTTTCCCAATTTGGAACCAGTCCATTGTTTCATGTCCAGTTCTAACTGTTGCTTCTTGACCTGCATACCTATTTCTCAGGAGAGAGGTAAGGTGGTCTGATATTTCCATCTCTTTAGGAATTTTCCACAGTTGGTTGTGATCCACACAGTTAAACGTTTTAGCGTAGTCAACAAAGCAGAAGTTTTCTAGTTTTCCCAATACGGATCCTATATATATATTATTAGTTTTATGCTTAAGCATTGCTTACCTTTTTTTAGTGATAATAAAAATGGCATCAGGTTTTCAACTTCAAATTCCAGTTGTTCATTTTTGTATAGACAATCACTGACTTTCGTGTATTAGCCTTGTATTCTACAGCCTTATTATAGTTGCTTATTGACTCAAGGAGTTTTTTGTGTGTGTTTTGTTTTGTTTCCTTACTTTTCTTGGAATTTTCTTTTTTTAATATAAATTTATTTATTTTAATTGGAGGTTAATTAGTTTACAATATTGTATTGGTTTTGGAATTTTCTACATAAACAATTGTGAACAAAAACAGTTTTATCTATTCTTTCCCAATCTCTATACCAGTCATTTCCTTTTCTTCTCTCATTTCATTAACTTGGTCTAGTCTCCAGTTACTTACAAGCAGGCTATAGGGTTGATGAATAATTGGCTAAAATGTATTTTACTCATTTATTCATTCATTCAGGAGAGATATAAAATCTTTATTGTAATAATTTAATCTTTTGTAAGAGTCATTTGTTTACTTTTGAAATAGCTAGCTGGAAAAGTTGGTAGTATATATGCAGCTACAATGGAAGTGAATTTCCTTAAGAGAGGGAATCTTCTATATTATTGGGCTAGCCAAAAAGTTCGTTTGGATTTACCAAATGAACTTTACCAAACAAACTTTTTGGCCAGCCCAATACATTTACAAAACCTAGAACAGCGTTTGCACTTACCTAAAAGACAATCCCAGGGTTTTTTGTATGATAATACCTTTCAAAGACAAAACTGATATTACATTGATGTTTAACTTAATGCACTGTATTGGATTAAAATCAAGAGATGCTTTTTATCAGGAACTAATAAATATGTTTGGCAACAGTTTTATTTGTATGGGAGGAAACAGCAACTGAAAAGTATCAGCGTCAACTGGGTGACTATAACTATATCATGAGATCTCATTTCACAACACTGTTATAACAGCAGGAGGCTAATTCTGCAACCACAACTTAGGCAAAGCTCTGACAATGCAAGCTGCTCGATTTCATGTAAACAAGAATAGGAAGCTCTGTGAGAGATTTTAGGAAAGGAGGGGAAGACTGGGATGATTATTCCTAGCTATTACAGAATAAAAAGCATTCTATCCTGAAAATCAGAAACAGTTATTGAAGTTTTAGCTGCAGTTAAAAATAATGATTCCTCCTAAGAAATCCCTTCCCTTTATATTTACAGGCAGCAATGCAGTCCTCTTTCATGTTCCTTATTTCTGCTATTATCTTCCATTTTAACTCAATCAGGAGCGCGGGCACTGAAATTGGAGTAATCTGGATTAGAAGGCCACTTGACCCATGTGATCCTGGGCAAGTTAATTAACTTTTCTAATCCTATATTTCTTCATTTGCAAAATTGGGAAAATAATTGTTTTCACCTCAGATTGTTGAAAGAGCTAAATGAGCCAATACCTGTAAAATACATAGTATGGTACCTAGCACACAGTAAGATCTTTATATTATTGTTTGTAGTATTACTACTAATAATAACATCCTGTGTCTTACAAGTCCCACCTGTTCTAAAAAAAAAAAAAAACNTTGCAAAATTAGGAAAATAATTGTTTTCACCTCAGATTGTTGAAAGAGCTAAATGAGCCAATACCTGTAAAATACATAGTATGGTACCTAGCACACAGTAAGATCTTTATATTATTGTTTGTAGTATTACTACTAATAATAACATCCTGTGTCTTACAAGTCCCACCTGTTCTAAAAAAAAAAAAAAACAAAAAAAACTGTCACATCCTCTCTTTCTCTTTTTCTAACTTTTTACAGACCCAGAGTATCCATCACTTGGTCCATTCTGATAGCCTCTCATCTCGGGTCTTTCCCCCTCTATTTCACTTTACATACAAATCCCAAATCCCAAATTAATCTCCCTAAAGCACACCCTGTTTAAAATCCTTAATTGAGGCCACAATGNTTTTACAGACCCAGAATATCCATCACTTGGTCCATTCTGATAGCCTCTCATCTCGGGTCTTTCCCCCTCTATTTCACTTTACATGCAAATCCCAAATCCCAAATTAATCTCCCTAAAGCACACCCTGTTTAAAATCCTTAATTGAGGCCACAATGTCTACAGAAAAGCATCTAAACCCTTTACTTTGGCACTCAAGGCCTCTGTAATCTGACCACAACCTCAAGTTCTAAACACTCTATTCTGCCATGCATTTAAATCCCAGCCAGACTGAACAGGGCAGCCAAGCTCAGGCTTGACTGAGCTTCACAGTTTCCCAGAATGGTCAGGAGGGAATGAAGCCAGTTGGGGAGGGCAAGCTGCATCCAGAGGAGAATGCCAAGGTTTAAAACTAGAGAAAAGAAGCCAGATCTGTTGTCAAGACTAAGAGCTAAATTGGGGATCAGGAATGAGAGCTAAAACCAAGAAGGTCTGAGGGTGCTAAAAGCAGAGTGGAATCAAAGAACAAAGACAGGAAGGAGTAGGATTCAGGATTTTTTATGTGAATAAGGCCAAAACCGCCAAAATGTGCTTTCATTAGGTTTTAACTCCATGATGTAAAGAGAGACAGCACAGTTCAAAATGTGACTTAAACAAAACTGGGAAAATAGTACATTTTATAAAAAATTATTTCCTGTAAAATTTAGCTATGGGAATGTTCATCACAGTCCATTTTTGTAATGTAAAAATAGAAAACATATTTATGTAAGTAAAATTACTAAGAGGAATATATTAAATGACTAATACTGGTGGTAATTTTATAATGTATATGCATACATATTTAGATACATATAATTGTATATATAAATATGTATGCATATATATTTAATTGTACATTTATATATTTATATGCATTATTTATATAGTTTAATGGGCCTGCCTGGTAGCTCAGGTGGTAAAGAATCCATATGCAATGCGGGAGACTGGGTTCAATCCCTGGGTTGGGACAATATAGTGGAGGAAGGTATGGCAACCCACTCCAGTCTTCTTGCCTGAAGAATCCCTATGGACAGACACACCTGGCAGGCTATAGTCCATGGGGTCACAGAGTCGGACATAACTGAGCAACTCAGCACAGCACAGCATATAGGTTAATAAATAATACATCTAACATACATTTATATACTATATAAAAATATTTGCTTACATACATCATGTATAATTTATACATTTTTATTCCATATAAGCATGTATTCATATATGAATATACATATATATATATATTTATCAGAAGATATACACTAGAATGTTAACTGTGATGAAGAGTGGTATGGGATTGTAGGCAATTCATTTTCTTCTTCCTTTTACATAAGCTGAATTTTTTTGAAGTGAATGTGCATTGAGACAAAAACTGGGATAAACCAACTGCCTAAGCCACATAGTTAATCAGAAAGAAATTAGTGGTTTCTCTCTCTATGAAATTTCCAAATCCACTGATTATATTAACAGGAGTCTAAGAAACAGACTCACTTATATAAAGTATTTTAACTTTTGAACAAATATACCGATTCTTAGGCCAAACAGTAATAAATAAATGCGAGAAAATCAAAGACATTTTCCCATATAGCCTATGTGACTATTAACTTTCAGATGGAGGTATTTGATAAGCTCTTAGTGCACTTCTGCAGATATAGTTGTATTTGGTTCTCAAGACATTCCTTTACATTCAGTTGTGGAAACCTAAACACAAACAAGCAAGGACTTTTGTCAATTTCCCAAGAGAAATTTCACAGGAGTGGAGATAGATAGAATCCAGAGATCCTTGTGAATAACATGAGATCTAATATACTATATGGAACACTTAATTGCATGGAGATTTTCTTATTTTTTTGAGATAAATGACATTTTATATGATATATTAAGAACATCTGAATTCTTCTGAAGAATAATTTAAAGTTGGAAGACAGTAAATTCTCTGTTATGATTGAACAATATCATTGTCTTCTAACAAATAAAAGGAACCAAACCAAAACAGAGAGGCAAAGGGGGAGAGGCAGAGAGGGAGAAAAAGTGAACAAGAGGGTGGGAGGATGGGAAGTAAAGAAAAAATTAGACTATTTAAGCAGTAGAGATTCACTTTTAGGCAAAAGAAAGTATTTTTTCTTCCTTTGCCTGTTTTCTTACAAATAGTACAATCCCTCAAATCCACTATTAATATGACACCAGGGACAAATGAAATACATAAACTAAAGACTCGTTAAAATGGATTGATAGGGTGTGCACTCTGCTGAATTACCGAACAAAGGAAAAGCAAATAAGAAACAGGTCTCTCACATTCCACTGAAAACAATTTATTATTTATTAAAGGATTATAGATATTGATTAAACTTCTCTCACTTTTGTTTTTGGGGGGTGCTCTGATAGATTAATCAAAAGCTATATAGTTTCTGGTAAGTTTCAGTTCTGTCTCTGGGTACTGGGCTATCACTGTGCTTTATTACTTCTGCTGTTTTATTACTCCCCTCATTAATAATCCTTATTGAATTACAGCAATACCCATGGTATATTCCAGAGTACAGAGAGCTGAGTGTGTTTCCCATTTCCTCTTAAAAAAAAGAAAATGCCAGGAAAGAAAACCTGAGCTAGAGTCTGAAGCAAATACTTTCAGCCTGATTAAGACCAGACTGAGGCTATCTACACTGTGAAAGGGCCACGTGGGCTCCCTAAAGTGCATGTTCAGCCCATAAATAAAAACAGCAAGTGAAACTTTCTGGTTTTCTGCTTGATGACTTTCCAGCTTATGATGGTACACGTTTTACCCATTCTCTCAAGGCCAGTTCATGTCTCACCTCCCGACCAACAAAGCCCACATTGATCTTTCTTGCCTTTCAACTCATGTATTATCTGTTCCATCCATTTGGCATTTGCTTTGATAAATTTTTTTCTATAAACATTTTTGCCATCCTATATAGACTATTAGTATAATGCACAGTCCACCAGAAAGAAACAAATCTTGTTAAGCAGATTTCCTTGCAAGGCTCTGTTTAAGTGGTCCTGGGGATGAGAATCATGACTGTAATTGTCCAGTAAGGTCTATCTTTACATTTCATGCAAAGATGGGCACAACAAAAGGACAGAAATGGTATGGACATAGCAGAAGTACAAGAAATTAAGAGGTGGCAAGAATATACAGGAGAACTGTACAAAAAAGGTCTTAATGATTCAAAAAACCGTTATGGTGTGGTCACTCACCTAGAGCCAGACATCCTGGAGTGTGAGGTCAAGTGGGCCTTAGGAGGAATAACTACAAAAAAAGTTACTGGAGGTGATGGAATTTCAGCTGAGCTATTTCAAATCCTACAAGATGATGCTGTTACAGTGCTGCATTCTATATGTCAGCAAATTTGGAAAACTCAGCAGTGATCACAGGACTGGAAAAGTCAGTTTTCATTCCAATCCTAAACAAGGACAATGCCAAGGAATGTTCAAGTTCAGTTCAGTTCAGTCGCTCAGTCGTGTCCGACTCTTTGTGACCCCATGAATCGCAGCACGCCAGGCCTCCCTGTCCATCACCATCTCCCGGAGTTCACTCAGACTCACATCCATCGAGTCCATGATGCCATCCAGCCATCTCATCCTCGGTTGTTCCCTTCTCCTCCTGCCCCCAATCCCACCCAGCATCAGAGTCTTTTCCAATGAGTCAACTCTTCGCATGAGGTGGCCAAAGTACCCGGGGCTGATCTCCTTCAGAATGGACTGGTTGGATCTCCTTGCAGTCCAAGGGACTCTCAAGAGTCTTCTCCAACACCACAGTTCAAAAGCATTGATTCTTTGGTGCTCAGCCTTCTTCACAGTCCAACTCTCACATCCATACATGACCACAGGAAAAACCATAGCCTTGACTAGGCGGACCTTAGTCGNACTGGAGTTTCAGCTTTAGCATCATTCCTTCCAAAGAAATCCCAGGGTTGATCTCCTTCAGAATGGACTGGTTGGATCTCCTTGCAGTCCAAGGGACTCTCAAGAGTCTTCTCCAACACCACAGTTCAAAAGCATCAATTCTTCGGTGCTCAGCTTTCTTCACAGTCCAACTCTCACATCCATACATGACCACAGGAAAAACCATAGCCTTGACTAGGCGGACCTTAGTCGGCAAAGTAATGTCTCTGCTTTTGAATATACTATCCAGGTTGGTCATAACTTTTCTTCCAAGGAGTAAGCGTCTTTTAATTTCATGGCTGCAGTCACCATCTGCAGTGATTTTGGAGCCCAAAAAAATAAAGTCTGACACTGTTTCCACTGTTTCCCATCTATTTCCCATGAAGTGATGGGACCAGATGCCATGATCTTCGTTTTCTGAATGTTGAGCTTTAAGCCAACATGCATCCCACTTTATCAAGGATTATAATAAGGATATGAATAGATGTATGAATGCTTAGAGAATTAAATTACCAACTTTGCCTAGGACTCTGGGGGAAGTCTTCACAAAGGAGGCTATGTCCGAAAGTGACCTGGAAATACAAGCAGCAGGAGCTTTCCAGGTTATCAAGGAGAAGAAAGACATTCCAGAAAGAGAAGGAACAGAGACAGAAAGTCCTAAGATGGCAAGACAGAGGGAGAGAAGGAAGAAGATTCAGGGAGGCTAGAGTGAGGGCATGAGAGGGGCCAGAGCTGGAGGATGGGGAAGGAACTTATGGTCCCAGCTTTGCTCCTATGGAGCAAAGCCAGCAGAAAAGTAGAAAGAGAGAAGCAGGATTTTTTCTTAGAAATCTAGCAAGAGGGGCATCAGAGGACAGCCTGGGCAGGAGAAACCCAGAGCAGGAAAACTACCTTTAAACTCCCTTGTTAGCCCAGGACTCAGGGGCGATTGCCCCAGTTGAAATCCATGCTGTACCACTTAACTAGTTCTCTGACCTTTGGGCAGGAACTTGATTTCTCTGTGCTTTAGTTTCCTAAGTGGGAAAAATATTACCCATCTCATAGAGTTGTCGTAAGAATTTAATGAGTTGAGAAGAATCTCTGCCACTCTTAATACATGTCAATGATTAATACTATTTGTATTAATATTGGATAATTATCTTGACTTGCTCTCCATCATTTTCCAACTCAGAAAGTATGTCTTGGACACCCATTACCACCATCCTGTCCCTTACCCTCAAACTTTCATCGACAGCAGTGAAGACAGAACATTCTTTCTCTTTTTAAAATATTTATTTATTTATTTAGCTGCCCTGGGTCCTGGTTGCCACGTGCGGGATCTTTAGATGAGGTATGCAAGCTCTTAGTTGCAGCATGTGGGATCTAGTTCCCCAAACAGGAATTAAAACCTGGCCGCCTGCCTTGGGAGGATAGAGTCCTAGCCACTGGACCACCAGGGAAGTCCCAGAGGATAGAAAATTCTTGATGACAGAAGCCAAGTGACATACACTTCTCTTGAAACACAGTGCTAGCATGTAGCAGTTGCTTAATACATGCTTGCTAAATTTATGTCAAGCAGGGCAGTCCAATTTTCCAGAGGCTGGCCAGAAGGGCCGGAGTTAGAAATCTGGCTACATCTCCAATGGAACTCCAACTGTCAAAGGAGTTCCTGTCCCGTCTCATTTACCTCTGTTAACCCAGCCCCGAAGACAGCCCTAGAAACTACAGCCAGGAAAAAGAGTCCAATAAAGCAAGAAGTAAAAACAAACAAACAGGTATACAGAGAGTTAAGTCTAAACAACTGATGACAATGGAGTAGTGAGGCTTCATATATGGAGAAATGAAATGTCTGATGTAAGAGGTATAATATTAAAAAAATTTAATACCTATCTGGAACCAATTTCAACAAAACCTGGGTTGGAAGCAGCTGATATAAAGGCAAACAGAAGTATGACTTTGCACTGCTTTGTGGTAGGAAAGCAGGGTAGATACTGATTATTTTGGTAAAAAAATATCGGTTTACATGTTTGCTAAAAAAAATTAAAGGCAATGAAAAGACATGGAGAGACTTAATTGCATATGGGTAAGTGAAAGAGGCCAGTCTGAAAAAGCTATAAACTGCCTGATTCCTGTTACATGGCCTGGGAAAGCCGAAACTACGACAGTAAAAGATCAGTGTTTGCCAGGGACTTGGAGGGGCGCATAGGGGACTTTTATGAAACTATTCTGTATGAGACTGCCATGGTGGGTGCATGTCATTATACCTCTGTCAAAACCTATAGAATACACAGCAGTGAGAGGGAAGCCAAATGCAAACTATGGACTTTACCTAATAATAATGTATCGATGTAGGTTTATCAACTATAACAAATGTACAACACTAATGCAAAGTGTTAATAACAGAAAGAATTGAGGGTTGGGGAGAAGATATATGGGAACTCCGTAGTTTCTGATTAACTTTTCTGTAAACCTAAAACAGCTGTTAAAAATAAGCCTATTTTTTTTTTTTTTAATCAAGGACAAACAGTAGTGAAATAGAAGTAGGATATAGTCAAATGCCATGCCACTAATGGAGGGGGAAAAATTAAAAATTTGAATCAATCCAATGAAAATAGGGGTCAGGGGAACAATTAAAGGAGCTAAACACCCAAATGCTAGAATTCTGAAACGGGGAAACTGAGGCTCTGATTGGCTTTGTCTACAGAACCCAATCTGACCCTTCTAGGACCCTATGGGCAGAGAATTCCTCAAATTGTCTTGAAAAAGCCAGCATGCTTCTGTCTGCGGTTAATTCCATTTATCTGGAATGTCAGAGGCACAGAGTGGCCTGGTTAATTTCATATTCTGTTTAAGTGAAGGTTGCCATGGATACCATACATAGCCATGCAATTTTTTTGGAATTAGAATTCGAGCAATAAAACTGGTTTAAGGAGAAAACTAGGCCAAAGAGAATTTAAATTTATTCAATGAGTCCTTATCAATGAGGAAGGCACGCCAGAATCCAGCAGGCCCTCAATGCATCATTCCAAATGTAACTTCTTTTTTCAGAACTGCAGAAACACAGGAGCTAGGAGAAAATGGAGGAACCCTCACTGGCCATAAGGAAGGGACCTGGAAGTGGTTCTTTTGCATAGCTCCATGTCTCTGTCTCAGAAAAAGCAGAGTAAAGAATGTTTATGTAGCAATGTTAGAAGAATAAAAAAAAAATCTGTGCCATCTGAGGGTTGGATGGTGCATGACTGGCACCCATGTAATTTAAACTTGAATCCTTTCTGTAACCTTTACCATTGTAAAGACCTGGGTAATTTCTTAACTGAATTCAGGACCTCAGTCCTTCAGGCAGGGCCTTTAGCTGCCCCTGAGTGAGCAGGACCTGCTGTTTAAACCTCAGCTCTGCCTCGTCCTGGCAATAGTGACTTGCCTAGTTACCCAACAACTATGTAAAATGGAGATGGATGTTGATAATGGCTACCTCTTTGGGTAGCTGCGAAAAGTCAATAAGAAAATCCAAATAATGAGCTTGGCACGGTAAGCAATATTAAGTAATTACAGTGTTCGTTATTAATATTCATCTAGTTGATGGAACAAGCCCAAGATGAGACTCTATATTGGGATCTAAGTGAATGAATACCATCCCTCCCACCAGCCAAGTGGAGTGGAGTTTTGCACCGGCTTGGATTCATTTATTCTTTTTCACTCGGAGTTGCTGCTGTTTCAGAACATCTGAAGCAGCAGGCCCAGGGTGCGCAACCATATGTCCACCTCATTCCAAGAACACTCTCCCAGAATCTGCCGCTTGTGATGTGGAAATCCAGAAATGCACAGCAGCCTTCACTTTAGTCACGGAGCGTCTGGGTGCTGCTGAGAGATGTCAGATGTCAGCACATGTGCTCCGCGTCTCCAGGCCAGCCTACCCTTTCTGCAGCTGCTTTTACGTTCTCATTCCCAGCGCTCCTCAGCGTCTCTGCTGTCTGTATTTCCTGAACAGCTACTTGTCTCCAGGCCTTCTGTGCAGGTCTCACTCCTGTGTCCGTCCCACCCTGCTGAGCAGGCCACTGGGACCCCTCGGGGCTTTTCTGATCCTGCAGCCAACATCACCCCCTCCTTCCTCCTCTGACCACAGGCCTCTCGCCTGGAAGGAGGGATCTGGACATTGTCTCGCAGGTACCCTTGTGAAAGTGAATCTGCCACAGGGGTTTAACCACAGGGGTTTATTTGTTTGAGCTTATTTGTTTTTTGCTTTTCGGAGGCAATCTGGTTGTAATTTCAGCAGCAGGCTCTCAGTTTGGCTACTTAATCCATCCCTCCTCATTTTGCCATTTTCCCCAGTTGCTGCTTCGCAGGCTGTCTCTGTTTGGGTTCCTTCTAAAACATATACCCAAATACACATATGCACACTTGAGCTCACACCCACACATAGGCATACTGACCAGGGGAAGAATTCCAGTGAGGTGCCTATCTGGATTTCATGGCCGCAAGATTAGTCATTAATAGTGATGCTTTGTTCTGACAGCCATGATTTATATCGCTTTCAGTTTTCTTTCCAACTCCTATTTTGTTCCACATTTCACATTTCGCAAGGTTCTTTCATTCAAGTCTATGTTTTCTGATTTGTATCTGCAAGTCTCTGCAATCCCCCTCTTTTGAAAAGCCAGTGGAAGAAAAACAATACCCAAGAACAGAACATGTGATTAATCAACCAGATTCTAGGTAAAACTCAAATTTTTCAGTGAAAGCAGACAAAATGCAAGGAACTCTCCCCTTGGGAAGCATCTCAAGCTGCCCAGGGGTGGAGGCTGTGAGTAATAGGTCTTTTCCCTCTCGCTGGATCTCTGTGAATAGTTTAACTGGGTGGATGTTGAACAGCCTCTCCCCTTCATTCATAGAGAACTTGGCCCTGTGGGGCTGGGCACAGAAACTCTCTGTTACCTTGATATTTTCAATACTGCATCTGAACGGTGCCTTGTTTTGGCTCTGAGTTTTTTTCCCCACCTCCATTAACTCAGCTCCACAGGCGGAATCAGCACTTAATAAAACAACTATTGGCTGATGGTGCGAGTCATGGGAGGCTTTAGAGCTCTTCTTGGCTTTGTTTTTCTAAAAAGTACCCATGACTGTAGCCAAGCAAATCAGCACATACTCATGGGCTTCCTTGGGAGAAATTGAAACAAGTTAGGCAGCGGGGTGGAGAATCAGGCAGGGGGCCTAAAAGAAATTTAATAAACTCCGTGCTTTTCTTCTCTCTCCCTTTTTTTTTTTGGTGGGGGTATGTTTTCTTGAATAGAGCAGGAAGTTCTATGGGTATTTGTGGTAGACCAAACCTCTCTTCAGTTGAGTTGGGATGTAGTTAAAAAAAAAAAAAACAAAGGTTGGGACTTCCATGGCGATCCAGTGGTTAAGACTCTGTGCTTCCAATTCAGGGGGTTCAGGTTCAATTCCTGGTCAAGGAACTAAGATCCTGCATGCTGTGCAGTGTGGTCAACAATTTTTAAAAAAAAAAAAGGTAGCTGAGGGAAATGTGAGGAACCCCTCTAGAGTGGGTCACCTGTGCTCACACCTCTAGGGCTGGCACAATTAAGAAATGGGTGATCCCGAGCTGGCCTCCATTTCTCTGTCTTCTTCCTTCTGGATTCAGATGCCACCTCTGCCACTTAGTAGCTGTGTGTCCTTGTTCAGAGGGACCTTACCCCTCTCATCCACTCCTCTAAAATGTGGGTTAATAATACTGCCAATACTGTACAGTCATTGTTATAAAACAATAAGAGTAGGATAAGAACAATAGGATAACATGAGATAACAAATGTAAATGACTGAGCCAGGATTAGAACTAGGGTAGTATGGGTGAAGAGACAACGTGCCTGATGACGGGGCTATACCACTGCCTGTAAACGGGTTTTCAAAAGCCAGTGTGGTGCATGTTCCTTGCAGCACTCTTCACAGTGGCCAAAAAGTGGAATTAAAGCCAGGTTGACTGGCTTTTTGCCTCATTCTTACATTACTAGGTACCACAATTTAGGCAAACTTAGGTTTTTATTGTAACTCATACAAACGTACCAATAATAAAACAACAATAATAACATTTAACACGTATATGGTATACAGCAAGTAAGTGGCAGTCAGTGTTTAAATCTGAAAGATTCACTCAGATAAATTTTTTTAACCACTAGACCTACTGCTCACACATAATTGGTCTGTTGTAAAGGTTCTTTGGTTTCTCTTGATAATTTTTATTTCTGATACAACCAGTATTTTACTTTTACCTTCTTGCAAATAAGTTCATTACTGTTCTATTGTTTTCTTCAAGTAGTCATTGGCTTCCCACTTTTGTCTTAATATCAAAATGGGCCACAAAATACATTCATAATAAAATAAAAATGACAAGCATAGCTTTTGCATTCTGCCACCTTGTAATGACGTCTGATCAAATATCTTCACCAATATATTTTGACACTTTGAGGAAAGTGCTCCAATTGACTGTTATTTTTATCACCTCACCCCTGAGATCATGGCAAGAATATATTCCTCCCCTGGGCTTGCTGACAATGTCCACAAGGAAATGTGTAAGTGGACTTTATAAACATCAAGTGATAGATTCTGAACATAAAAATGGTGGCAGAATTTGTTGTTTCAGGAATGTGATCTGTTTACAAATTTATTGATTGAAGGAACAAGATCAATATTTAACGCCATTTCATACCTCCAAAGACTCACAAAACCCTAGCAATAAAGCTGGAGCCTTGCTGAACTGACAGATTGATGATTTTAGAATAAAACAATTGATTTAGTCAAGTAATTAGCTTGAACTGCTATTTTCATTTAAGGGAGCCCCCTTTTTAACTGAGATCACCAGTCAGTTCAGCCCACTTATCAATCCCATATTTTAAAAATGATTTTATTCATTTGCTCCGGCTGTGCTGGGTCTTCACTGCTGTGCTGCCGGGAGCGGGGCCTGCTCTCTCCGGCTGCCGGGAGCGGGGCCTGCTCTCCGGCTGCAAAGCACGGGCTTCTCATTTTGGCGGCTTCCTTGTTGCGGAGCGTGGGCTCTCGGGTGTGTGGACTTCAGCAGCTGTGGCACACAGGTTCAGTGGTTGCAGCTCCCGGGCTCTAGAGCACAGGCTCAGTAGTCATGGCACATGGGCTTAGCTGCTGCACAGCACGTGGAATCTTCCTGCATCAGGGACTGAACCTGTGTCCCTGGCATGGGCAGGCAAATCCTTTACCACTGAGCCATCATGGAAGCCTAGCCCCATTATTTTTAAAGTGTCTGTTTTCATCCATTCTGATTTTCTTCTCACCTGAATATGTGGGAGTCTCAGGGAAGCAATCACTGTGTAACTGAATCTGCTTAAGTGAAAAATATTGTATCTTCTCCCTATAACAAAAATATTATTTTGTTTGACTGTATGTTTTACATCCATCTTTAGAGAAATATTTCAGAGTGGCAGTTGAGTACATGGTTGAATCTGAAATGGCCCGGAACTCTCTGGGCTTGGTTCCCCCATCTGTAAATCATGATACTTATGTCATAGATTGTTATTAGGATTAAATACATTCATACACATAAAGGGTTTAAAGATGTGCTGGAACTTGGTATAAGTTGGCTATTGTTTTCATGTTCCTAAGCACCATCCATCTAAGTTTTGTATTCTTATCCCTGTATTATAGTTAAAGGAAGTGAAGTTCAGAATGGTAAATAATTTGCCCAAGGTTTCTTATACAGAGTGAGCAGCTGTCCTTCCTTCTCCAGATGTGCAAGTAGTATCGTAGGCACTGTAGAAAGAATTAAGAACAGTCCTTTTTTCTATATCTAACATCCTGAAATGATTAAGATTCGGGATAGTTGTGCTTGATTGGATGTTTATTTCCCCAGATGGTGACTAAAGCATTACTGAATACATTTGAGGGCTGACTGGGAAAGAATATGTGGTGCTAGAAACTGATATTCTTGGCAAAAACCCTGAGTGATTACATCCCTGTTATCCTAATAGTCTTCCTTAGAGGCGTGTACATGACCACAGGTGTCAAAGCGGCAAGCTCTTCTTGACACATTTGACTTTCTAATTACCTACCATTTGATCTGTCTCTTACAATGAGTTTGTCTTCTGGGTTTTTACCAGTTATACTTTAGAGAATGATCCCCCTTGACTCCCCAACCCCTTCACCTTCATTAAGACATCACCTCGTCTCCATCTCTTATGTGTAATGTTAGCTCATTCCTCAGCTGCTGACTCTGTCTTCTGACTTTGATCTTCTGTTAAATTTTCCCCAGCACTATTATTGTTGGCGTCATTAGGATCTTCAACATTGTTATAATTCCTTTGCATTTTCAATTTGTCTTTTCAAAACAAAATCAAGCACAGGTTATGTACTTCTGTGGAAAGCACTGAATCAAACAAGGTCCTTGTCTCACCGACATGAAAACTGAGAATCTTGTTCAAAAAGAAATTGGAAAGTGTTTCTGTGAAGTGTCTCTTTTTGCAAAAATCAAAGAGAAACACATGAGTTACCAGCCATGTATGGTTCTCTCCTTATGAATTCGAGGTACGTTAATATTTAGGTGGCATAGAATATTATTAAGAATAACAGGATGTCTCTAGCTTAAGCAGGAAATCACTTTTTTTAAATGTCAGAGCTCATTTTACAAAGAGATTGTAATTACAAAATAGTAATAGTTGATTCCAGTTTGGGGTTTGGAGGTGAATAAGGACAGCTTAGAGATTATAGGGGCTTCCTGTTTTGAATTTAGGAGAAGCCAAGACTTTTGCAAATCTTTTTAGATGTAATGTTTATGGAAGGCAAAGGATACCAACCCAGAATGTTGGATAGTGCAGTTAAATGTTGGTTTGGACATTCTAAGTAATTTAGACTATTGGACAGAGTACTGAACTACTGTAGTTTTCCCTTCATTTCTTGCCTAAAAAGGGCAATAGTGAGAAAATGACTTTAAACAAAATATTCAACAAGCATTTATTAAAAGCCTGTGGTACAAAAAAAAAAAAAAAGCCTGTGGTACAAATAACATTCTGTAGAAGGCACTTATATCAGACCCAAGGAAGCAGAAGATGAAATACATGCTCCTGAGAATTTACTAAGGGACAGAAGAAAAAATAAAATTATCAGCATGAAGGGACCCAAGAGCAAGTCCCAAGTAGTGGATAAATTAGTGGCATGCTCTTCCCCTGATAGACACATGGCTCACTGCCTCACCTCCTTCGAGTCTTAGCCAAATGTCACCTTTTCAGTAAGAACTTCCTTAGCCAATCTCTATATAAATTGTACTATCCACGCCGCAAACCCTGTTTTTGTTTCTTTCCCTTGTTTTACTTTTCTCTACCACCTTTTAGCTGATTACACACTTTATCCTTTGCTCTACCATGCCGCCCGCCTCTAAGTGTAACCTTCATGAAAGCGTGAGGGGCTACATTTTTGTTCATTGCCAAGTCCCTAGCAGGCAACAGAGTACCTAGTAAAAACAGGTGTTCAGAAGACTTGCCTAAACAAGTGTTTATTGACAGAGTATGCCAGACTACATATTACCGCTAAAATTTCTCAAAATAAGTAAACTTTCACAGCATTATGGAGGAGAAGCTTCTTGGAAGAAGCAATGTGTGCCTTTCAACCCAAAGCGAATTGATTAAACATAATGATTACAACAGGGTTTTTTTGGGGGGAGTGGTTCTAGACCAAACTCTGTGACATAAACCAAGGTACTTAGTTTTGGTTTTTGTGCATCTCTGAAGATGTTTATACCTGGGGCCAAGGACTTTAAAAAGAAACCCAAGGACACAAAACAAAGACCAACTTTGAAGACTGAAATCACTGTTCTTTTCCTAGTCTCTCCTGGCTGAAGCTGAAGCAGCAGGTACTCCAGGTGACACTGCACAACAACCGTCTTTGTTAATGAGACGTTCGTAGGGCAGGCCTTAAGTCAGTTTGTGATAAAAAGCTCCCTCCTACTTACACTGGTTTCTCTGGGTTCTTCTGATGCCCTCTAGCTATTCCAAAAGCCTCCTAGGGCACCCATCCAAACCTGCCTGCTCCCAAAGTAAACCATACTCAAAAATTATGTCTTCCTGTCCTTTGCTCTCCAAGCAAAAAGCCTGCCTCCTCAGTCTCCTGCCAGTTAGGGCTGCATCTGGATGAGCTAATTCCCTCTAGGGTGGGAATGACAGATTGTTGGCTGGGCTAACCTTCTTTTTTTTCCTCATCACTGAAGTAAGGCCTGATGCTAAAGGAGGAATTGGAAGGGAAGGAAACCCAAAATATCCAGTGCCTAGACTCTGCCTGAACGTTTAATATGTTAAATTATTTCATCCACAACCAGGTAAATAATATTACTCTCTAAGGACCTAAAGTTCATGAGAGGTATAAATGGACGGAGTTCAAAATGTTCTATGTTATCACATCACCACACTGAATAAATGAGCCTAGAACTAGAAATTGGGATTCTATAGCAGACTTCCAGGGCAGTACTTTGTATTCTGGGGTATGAGGGAAAGAGTCCTTTGCTGCATTTGGTTCAGCTACCTTAACTCTGGCTGTGACCTTGAACAAGTCCTGTGAGTAAGTTACTTAAGTAAATCCCTTGAGTAAATTACTTAATCTCTCATACTTTCCATTCCCACAATTGAAAAATGGGGGATAGTACTAGTACCTCTTATTAGTTATTTTTTGCTCATGGAAAATCACCCTGAAACTTAGTTGCCTCAAACAACAATAGTCTTCTCTATGGGTCAGAAATTTGGGAGTAGCTCAGAGGTCTCTCATGAGGTTATAGTGAGATGTCGACTGGGTTCTGCAGTCATCTAAAAGTCTGATTGAGGATGGAGAATACATTTCCAAAAAGGCTCACTCATGCAGCTGGCAAGTTGGTTCTTCTCCATATGGGCCTCTCCATAATGTTGCTTGAATGTCTTCACAAAATGGCAGCTGGCTTCACCCACAGTAAGCAATCCAAGAGACTAAGATGGAAGTTGCAGTGATATTATGCCTTGAAGACTTAGACGTCACATCCCACCACCTCTTGGGTGACCACATATTCTGTTGGTCATTCAAGGCATCTCTAATTCAGTGTGGGAGAGGACCATGGAGGGCCATCTTGGAGGCTTCTACAACAGTAACTACTCCACAGGATATGAGGAAGATTAAATGAAACAACCCATGTAAAACCTGGTACATAATAAACACTGACTAAATGGTAGCCATTATTACAAAATGCCTGAAGTGCTAAATGCCAACTCACGTTAAGACTGGTGCTGACTCTAAACTCTGCCCTAAGTTTAATTTTATTGGATTTTAACAAGAGGTTACCTTGTGAATTGCTTTATCCCATATTAGAACCCATTGGGAAGAATCCAATGGGAAAAACCCAGAAAGCCACACAGCTTAGGTGAAACAGCAGCAACAACAAACAACAGGTCAACAAAATATTAAAAACAAAACAAAACCAAAAAACAAATACCAGTTCAATGAATTAATAAAGCAAACGACATCTGGGGGTCAGGCTCCTGAGACCCAAGGGCAGCTGGTCTTCCCTGGCAGGCTCAATAGCTCACCCAGGTTGGAAGCATCCAGAGGGGTTTGGTACTACCTTCTGAACAGCAACAACCAATGTATCTCTAGCGACTTCCTTATCTTGCAGGTGTTGTCACTTAAATAGTGTAGTGTCTTCCTAACTTCTATTCAGGGAAGCATGACCACAGGGGTAAAAAAAAAAAAAACTTTAATAGGTGGATCTCAAAAAAAAGCTTCGTGGTTCAATACATTTGAAAAGGCTGCCTATGAAATCCTATTTTGGAGACTTATGGTGCACATTTTGTGTACTGTTCAAGATTCTAGGAAGCCCCATGGTTAAACAATTTAAAACTTAGAAGGAAAAAAAAAAACCTGTTGAGTTAGATTTGACCCAGCATTTTGCAAATTCATTAGTGCACAACTACACTTTTTTTTCCCCCATTTCAGGTTTAAGCCTCCTACTTAGAAGCATTACCTGCTTCCTAGAGGCCTGATCATGGATGGGTCATTGAAACCTTTTGGCCCTTAGTAGCCCCATCTCTGGGTTTCCCTGGGAGCTCAGCTGGTAAAGAATCTGCCTGCAATGCAGGAGACCCTAGTTCAATTCCTGGGTCGGGAAGTTGCCCTGGAGAAGGGATAGGCTAACCACTCCAGTATTCTTGGGCTTCCCTGGTGGCTCAAAAGATAAAGAATCTGCCTGCAATGTGGGAGACCTGGGTTCAGTCCCTTGGTTGAGAAGAGCCCCTGGAGGAGGGCATGGCAACCCACTCCAGTACTCTTGCTGGGAAATCCCACGGACAGAGGAGCCTGGTGGGCTACAGTCCATGGGGTCGCACAGAGTTGGACACGACTGAGTAACTAAGAACACAGCACAGCACAACCCCATCACTATAATGTGGATAATACAACCTTCATAGGGCTGTTGAGAAGATGAAATAATAAAGGTACTTCTCCTGATATCTGAGTCCCCCAGTAAGAGCTTGATCCTTTGAATTCCAAACCCAGCTCCACCAGGAGGGATTTATTTGACCTTGATCAAGTTCCTTTTACTTCTCAGTCAGCTTTCTGGTCTGTAAAACAAGGAGAATGAACGCATGCTAAGTCTCTCCAGTCAAGTCTGACTCTTTGCAACCCTATGGACGGTAGCCTACCAGGCTCCTCTGTCCATGAGATTCTTCAGGCAAGAATACTGGAGTGGATTGCCACGCCCTCCTCCAGGAGATCTTCCCAACCCAGGGATCAAACCTGCGTTTCTTACCTCTCCTGCATTGGCAGGCGGCTTCTTTATCACTAGTGCCACTCGTAACTTTCACATGGGGAGAAAATAAAAGGGAGCACGTGACATGCTGAGCACTTGCTTGGCAACACAGCCCACTAGCTGTCTAGGTATCATCATGACCGTTGCTGCTGGAGGTCACAGAGCCGGCAAGAGACAAAATCGGTTAATGAACCCTGCCTCCAAACTCTGCCTCAGTCTGCCTGCCTCCGAGTACATGTGCTTCAGCCTCTGTTGGGACATACACACAACAGACATGAGACACGATCATTTTCAGAGTGGCTCTGGGAGAGGATTCTGTTGGCAGTTAAAAGACAAGTGGGTGGCAACAATTCCAGAGAGCTTCCAGAAGCCACGGGGTTGCAGGAAGATATTTAAGGGAGGCAGGTGGCTGGGCAGATGGGGGTGGCAGGGCTTACACACTCAGGACAGCCAGAACAACGGCTCAGAGGAGTGAGTGGCAGCGGCTGCAAGATGCCGGCTTTGTTGGAACAAAGGCGCAGGTGAGGGCCACGGAGAGCCCACACTCCAGGCACTCAGGGAGGGCTGAGGCAGAAGAAAGCCCTTGGCAGCCCCATTTGCCTTTTTCAATCAATCAACCAACAATTGAGGGACTAGCCCTGAAACAAAGCTGAGTCTCCCTCCCTCCCTCCCATGCAGCCTCCTTTCAAACATCAGATCATAGTTGAACTTCTGAGAACCCCTCCTCCCTCCTGAAGCCACGAGCAGTTGTACAGAAATTCATTTTTATTATTGAGCTCGTATTTCTGCTTTTGCCATCACCGCAGATCAGTTTGGGTTTTGTCTCCCAGCCAAGGGTTTTTCATATTTTCCAGATCACTCAAAAGTCTGTATGTGCTGCCTGGAGCAGGTTTAAGGAACAATCTGAGATTTCTTTCTGAATAAGCAGTTATTTGTACTTTGTTTTGCTTTTCTTAGTTACTGAAGAGAAACAGTGACATAAAGAAGGCACTGGTAACACAGCGCTGAGCAGCACAAATGTCAGCGGTAGTGACTTTCAAACAAATAGTCACATTGTCAGGCGCACAAGGGTCTCATTGAGGAAATCTGTGCAGTGACTGCTAACGGGGTTTAACACTTTAGGCACAGTGTAATCAAGGAAAGAACTGTAAACTTTGCACAGAGTGACCTCGGAAGGGACTAAAAGGAAATGCCAACTCAAGATCCCAGCGTACATTTTCAGACCAGTCACAGTATGTTGGGGGGGAGGGTGGGGTGGGGGGAAAGAGCCTGATAGAGAGAAACATTGTTTATGGGGAAATGGGGAAGATTCCCTAATTATTGCAACAATTATGGTAAATCCAGTTACATTCTGTTTCATTCTCTATTTTAATAATTTTAATTTTGGTCCTACACAAAGCCAAAGGTTTTTTTTTTTATGAGATGTACAATGCATTTTACCACTTTGCAATATTTTTCTTTTAAAGGTTATTATTGTAAAGAAAATAGAATTCCTTTAGCAGAAATTTAAGCAAATATCTAGAACTCCCACCAGCCCCTTCCCAGAGCCTTTGGCATATAACAATGTGGGCAAAATTTGTCTGTCCTGCCTCCCTATTCAGGGTTACCAAATTTAGCACATAAAAACACAGGATGTCTAGTTAAATTTGAATTTCAGATAAACTATGAACAATTTTTTTTAGTATAAGTATGTTCCAAACATTGTTCAGGATCTACTAAAAAATTATTTGTTCTTTAAATTTAACTGGGGATCCTGTATTTAATTTGACCACATCATTCCAATTCACTATAGATGTCTAGGTTTATTTCTGGACTCTGTTCTCTATCTGATCTCTGTATCTATCTTTACACATATACTACATAGTCCTGGGATTACTGCAGCTTTGTAATGACTTTTGAAATGGGTCCGAGTCTTCCAAATTTTTTGTTTTTTAAAAGATTATTTTGACTATTCTGGGCCCTTTCTATTTCAACATGAATTTTAGGACCAAACGGACAATTCCTGCAGAAAAATCAGCTGTCATTTTCATAGAGATTGCAGTTAATCTGTAGATTAGCTTGAGGAGTACTGCCATATATATATATAAATATTTTTTTTAATATGTTTATTTATTTGGCTGTGCTGGATCTTTAGCTGTGGCATGTGGGATCTAGATCCCTGACCAGGAACCAGACTCAAGGCACTTGCATTGGGAGTGTGCAATCTGAGCCACTGGACCACCAGAGAAGTCCAATCCATGAAAATAAGCTCTTTTTCTATTAATTATTTCATGCTCTGTAGTTTCCAGTGCACAAGTCTTATACTTCTTTTGTTAAACTTATTCCTAAGTATTTTTCTTTTCAAAAAAGAAATAGGTGCTGAAAATAGAATTTTCTTAATTTCATTTTCAGATTGTTGATTTTTAGCACATAAAAATAAAATTTATTTTGGTATACTGCAATATTTAAGAGTGTAAGTTTGAAAACCTATTGTTCTAGTGAAATATAATTCACATTCTGATTGCCTACTACCAGGACTTTAACTTCTCTGTGACTTTCATTGGCTTGGCTCTTTGGGAGAATGCTGCTGGCACTGGCCAAGGGACCATAAACATATAACCTGTTAGACTGTGGGCTCAGGTACGCCCACAGAAGTAGAAGGGGCAAGAACCCTGCAGGCAGATGTGCTGTGCTTCAGCACTTTAGCTGTCAGGCTCTCTCACCAGACTTCAGACTCTCTGAGAGCTGTAACAAGACCTTCTGTACAATTCTCTCAAAAGCAGGCACCAGTTCGGTGTTTGCTTTAAGTATTTTGTCAGACTCACTGACTAAGTGGAGAGGGGGAAAATGGAACTGCTCAGGGGACAGAGCTCAATGGGATCTTATTTTGCTGAGGGACCTCACAGCCTACTGTCAGATTTGACTCATCCATACTAACCCTGTTCATAAAAAGAAAGGTCTGTAAGGCTGTAAAGAACTATTTATTATCTATAGGAAATATTGTAATATTTTTATTGCAGTCACTTCATACTATCTTTTAAAAATATGTGGTACAGCAAAATGTCCCTTATTGTTCCTGTTCAAGATTCTCTTGACAATTTTTGAATTTTTATTTTTTCGTATCCTTTTCATTACTGGGTCCTTAGTGGGGTTTTGACTGGATTCAATAACATTTTTATATTAACTTGGGAAGGATTTGTATTTTCATAATTTTTTTCTAATCCAAGATTTTGGTATGTCTCTCCATTTATTCGACATGTTTTATTTCCTTCGATTAAATTTTATAAGTTTGTTCATATACATTCTAGACTTCCCTTGTTAAATTTATTCATGACACTATTTTTAAAGAATTTATTTTATAATTTCTATGTATAAGTCTATTTCTAATATGCAGAGAAGTTACTGCTTTAAAAAAATATTTATCTTAGCAGCCACTAAGGAAAACAGTATGGAGGTTCCTTACAAAACTAAAATTATAACTATGATGCTGCTGCTGCTGCTGCTGCTGCTAAGTCACTTCAGTTGTGTCCTATAAGTCTATTTCTAATATGCAGAGAAGTTACTGCTTTAAAAAAATATTTATCTTAGCAGCCACTAAGGAAAACAGTATGGAGGTTCCTTACAAAACTAAAATTATAACTATGATGCTGCTGCTGCTGCTGCTGCTGCTAAGTCACTTCAGTTGTGTCCGACTCTGTGCGACCTCATAGACGGCAGCCCACCTGGCTCCCCCGTCCCTGGGATTCTCCAGGCAAGAACACTGGAGTGGGTTGTCATTTCCTTCTCCAATGCATGAAAGTGAAAAGTAAAAGAGAAGTCACTCAGTCGTGTCCGACTCTTAGCGACCCCATGGACTGCAGCCCACCAGGCTCCTCCGTCCATGGGATTTCTCCAGGAAAGAACACTGGAGTGGGGTGCCATTGCCTTCTCCTATATATGATCCAGTAATTCCACTCCTCGGTATGTATCAGGAGCAAACAAAAACTCTAATTTGAAAAGACACATGTACCCCAATGTTCACAGCAGCCCTATTTATAATAGCCAAGACAGGGAAATAGCCCAAGTGCCCATCAACAGATGACTGGCTTTAAAAGATATGGTGTATATATATATGCAGTGGAATATTACATGGTCTTAGGAAAAAAAAAATGCTGCCATTTGCAACAAATGGGTGGACCTAGAGAACATTATGCTTAGTGAAGTAAATCAGAGAAAGGTAAACACTGTATGATAGCACTTAAATGTGGACTAGAAAAGATAATATAAGTGAATCTATGTACAAACAGTAACAGATTCACAGACAGAAACAGACTTATGGCTACCAAAGAAGGATGGAGGGGACAGATTTGGAGTGTGAGATTAACAGATACAAACCATTATACATAAAATAGATAAGCAACAAGAATTTACTGTGTAGCACAGTGAATTACATCCACTATCTTGTAATAGTCTATAAAAGAATATAATCTGAAAAAAAAATGGAATCACTATATGGCACACCTGAAACAAACACAATATTATAAGTCAACTATAGTCAAATTTTTAAAATTTATCTTATATTCAGTGACTCTACCAGTTATCTCGGTGGTTTTAATGTTTTGAGTCATTTGGGATTTCAGAGGTATATTATATGTAAACAAAAATATTAATACATTTGCCTTTTCTTTTTCATGATTTGAAATTCTCATTTGCTTTTCCTGTCTTATTTCATACAGTTCAGTCGCTCAGTCGTGTCTGACTCTTTGTGATCCCATGAATTGCAGCATGCCAGGCCTCCCTGTACATCACCAACTCCCGGAGTTCACACAAACTCATGTCAATCGAGTCCGTGATGCCATCCAGCCATCTCATCCTCTGTCGTCCCCTTTTCCTCCTGCCCCCAATCCCTCCCAGCATCAGAGTCTTTTCCAATGAGTCAACTCTTCACAGGAGGTGGCCAAAGTACTGGAGTTTCAGCTTTAGCATCAGTCCTTCCAATGAACATCCAGGGCTGATCTCCTTCAGAATGGACTGGTTGGATCTCCTTGCAGTCCAAGGGACTCTCAAGAGTCTTCTCCAACACCACAGTTCAAAAGCATCAATTCTTTGGCGCTGAGCTTTCTTCACAGTCCAACTCTCACATCCATACATGACCACAGGAAAAACCATAGCCTTGACTAGATGGACCTTTGTTGGCAAATGTCTCTGCTTTTGAATATGCTATCTAGGTTGGTCATAACTTTCCTTCCAAGGAGTAAGCATCTTTTAATTTCATGGCTGCAATCACCATCTGCAGTGATTTGGGAGCCCCCCAAAATAAAGTCTGACACTGTTTCCACTGTTTCCCCATCTATTTCCCATGAAGCAATGGGACCAAATGGCATGATCTTCGTTTTCTGAATGTTGAGCTTTAAGTCAACTTCTTCACTCTCCTCTTTCACTTTCATCAAGAGGCTTTTTAGTTCCTCTTCACTTTCTGCCATAAGGGTGGTGTCATCTGCACATCTGAGGTTATTGATATTTCTCCCAGTAATTTCATAGTAGAGCCTCCCAAATAATGCTAATAGGGGTGACATTTATTTACTTATTACTGAAGTCAAGAGTATTTGATTTTGAAATTTTTGTAACCAAAATAAACTTTAATACCAAACAGGAAAGCAAACTATATCATTTTGGGGATATAGCAACAACTATATGTAGAATTAATATAATGCATTGATGCCTTCAAACTGTGGTGTTGGAGAAGACTCTTGAGAGTCCCTTGGACTGCAAGGAGATCAAACTAGTCAATCCTAAAGGAAATCAACTCTGAATATTCACTGGAAGGACTGATGCTGAAGCTGAAACTCCAATATTTTGGCCACCTGATGCAAAGCACCGACTCATTGGAAAAGATCCTGATGCTGGGAAAGATTGAGGGCAGGAGTAAAAGGGGGGCGACAGAGGATAAGATGGTTGGATGGCACCACCGAATCAGTGGACATGAGCTTGAGCAAACCTCAGGAGACAGTGAAGGACAGGGAAGCCCGGCATGCTGCAGCTCATGGGGTCGCAAAGAGTCAGACACAACTTAGTGACTGAACAACAACAAAACTGATGAATATAGATAGATAGATAGATAGACAGATAATACTGAGTGACTCCTTGAATGCAGAGTAAACTTGAATCTCCAGTGGAGACTTGGAGGAATTTTTCATCCCCTAAATTCTTAAAAGAAGCGATGGGAGAGAGCAGCCAGAAAGAATCTGATATATCCAAGATGGCAGATTAAGAGTTCAAAGATTAGGAACAGCTGGGGAGAACAAGAGAGCACAGAACAGAAAGCAGGATTTTCTTGGGCAAAAGCCAAAAACACCAACTGGGAGGTGACCACTAAGTCAAAACAGTTTAATACAGAAGCCAGAGAGGGAATACGAAGCTCTGATTGGAAAGAATCTTGAAGATTAATCGAAAGTCTTGACAAGCAGCTTCTACAACAGCTTTTCAGACTTTCAAAATACAACTTGTCATCTTCCTACTGGTATAGTAGAGTTCTTCACCCAGCACAGTGTTTTGTATACAGCTGGTCATTAAAAAACTTTTTGTTCTTGAATTAATAGACCAGAAGACTATATGTAAAATAGAGAGCCAACAGGAATTTGCTGTATGGCTCGGGAAACTCAAACAGGGGCTCTGTATCAACCTAGAGAGAAGTGGGAGGGGGGTTCAAAAGGGAGGGGATATGTGTTTACCTATGGCTGACTCATGTTGAGCTTTGACAGAAAACAACAAAAATCTGTAAAGCAATGATCCTTCAGTAAAAAAAAAAATAAGTTTATTAAAAGAAAAACAAGGAGAGAGAAAAATAGCACCTCAAAAGCCAAAGAAAAATTGACAATATCTAAATGCCAAAAGACTTTTGAAAGGTCTTTTTTTTAAAGAAAGCATTTTATTAAGCTAGAATGCTAAAGAAAAGAGTACAAATTATCTAGCTCAATAAATTATTACATCCAACTAACCACCACTGAAAATAAATCGAGTATCACCAGTTCCCCAGAAGTTCCTTTAAGCCCCATCCTAGCCACTACCCCCTCTAGGGGTACTCACAAAACAGCACAGATGTTAGCTGTTTTTAGAAATTGTATAAATAAAATCACATACTATGTACTTTTGTGTGTGTGTATATAAACATAAGAAGTATGTACTTCTTTGTATCTGGCTTCTTTTGTTCAACATTCTATTTCTGAGATTCCTCCATGTTATTGCAATATGTAGCAAAAATTTCTTTATTCTCCCTGCTGTATAATAATTGATTGTATGAACATATCACAGTTTATTTATCCAATCTATTGTTGATGGGCATTAAGGATGTTTCCAGATTGAAAGTGTTATAGCGATGTTGTAAACATTTTACTACATGACTTTTGATGAACATATTAAGTTTCTATAGGGTGTTCATTAGGGAATGGAATTGCCTGGTCACAGACATTTGAATTTTCAGCTTTAATAGATATTTTTAGACAGTTTTCTAAGTAGTTATACCAACTTGTGTTCCTACTAACAATATAAAGGAGGCCCAGTTACTCTATATCCTCACAATCCTGGTTTGTCTTTTAAATTTTAAACATTTTGGTGGATATATAATAGTATTGCATTGTAGTTTTAATGTGCATTTTCCTGATAATTAATGAGATTAAGTGGTGACATTTTTGGTTGCAAAATTAAACCATGTCCACAGTAAAATATCCAACAACAGTATAAAAAATAAAGCCAGTGGTATCAGTTTCCTAGTCTTAGAAATTAAGGCTATAGCGTGTAGACACAAGTCTTCTCAAAGCAGAGTTCATGGAACTCTGTGTTTCCACAGACATACTCTTTTAAGTCCACACATTTTCTTTACAAAATGAAATTTTGTGGTTACATTTTTTAGATGAACTAAAATATTGTTGTAAGTATTATTTCAATCATCTGAATGACCAGCTTCTGGCTAAGTATTGCCAACCAATGTAGGTACCTTTATTTACTATTATATTTGATTGCCATGGTGTCAAGTCAAGGCCTCAGAGGAATGGAACAGAGGCAAACCTAGTAGGCTGGCTCCAACTGCAGACTCAGTGACGTCAGGGGCACTGTAGGAATACAGGTGTTCATGTGGTTTGAAGAGAGAAGAATAGTGGAAGAATAACATCATCACAGTAGTGAGAAGCCAAATAAAAAGAATCTAATGAGGGGATTCCCTGATGGTCCAGTGATTAGGACTCTGAGCTTTCACCGCTGGGCTGGGGTTCTGTCCTGGGCTGGGTATCTAAGATCCCTCTCACAATGAGGCCAGAAAGGCTGCAAAGATGTAGACCATAGAGGTTCTATAGGTTTAAATAGTTTTGTTTTAATATAATTTTTAAACTTGCCTCCAATTCTATCATTACATATGTGAGAATTATAAGCCTAAGGAGCTCATAACGGCTTTCTGGTTGTACATTTTAAAGTCACGTTCTTTGAAACTGACTTAAATCAATAATAAATTTTTATTCCCTGTGGGAGTTGCACACATTGCTCAAGTCTGAGAAACACTAACCTAAGAGGTAACTTCATGCAGAATTCCTAGTTGAGGACCATCATGATGGGAAAATATCAGGACAAACAATCAAACAGGACTTTGCCTGCAGAATATCAGCTTTTGAACTTGAATGTGGATTTAAGAGTCATTGTTTCTCTAATCTGAAGGCACACTGAATGATTCATAAAACTGAGCATATCAGAATGACTAGAGAATTTCCCTGGTAGTCCAGTTAAGGCTCTGTGCTCCCAAAGCAGGAAGCACATGTTCCATCCCTGACTGTGGAACTAAGATCCCACATACCACACAGTGCAGTACGTTACTTTCTTTTTTAAAAAAAAAAACAAAGTAAAACAAAATGTTATAGATAAAAAGAAAAAGACTGGGCCTACAAACTAGGCTGGTCTTGCTTCCTCTACCACATTTGAACTGTGCCTGTCCCTTCTCTAAACTAGAGATGGAAAATAATATGAAACTTGCATGTTTGTTGGAAGGATTATATTTAACATATTTAAAGTATCTGGGGAATATTACTGTTGTTTAATGACAGCCACCGATATTACAGGGACATTTGACCTGTAGGTTTTGGGGCAGGTTCCATGAGCTTTATATCATGCTTAAGTTCTTTCCACACTTAGGAAAATATTCTAAACTGCTGCTGCTGCTGCTGCTGCTAAGTCACTTCAGTCATGTCCGACTCTGTGTGACCCCATAGATGGCAGCCCACCGGGCTCCCCCATCCCTGGGATTCTCCAGGCAAGAATACTGGAGTGGGTTGCCATTTCCTACTCCAATGCATGAAAGAGAAAAGTGAAAGTGAAGTCGCTCAGTCTGTCTGACTGTTAGCGACCCCATGGAGTGCAGCCCACCAGGCTACTCCGTCCATTGGATTTCCAGGCAAGAGTACTGGGGTGGGGTGCCATTGCCTTCCCCAATTCTAAACTGAGTGACTAAATATTATACATATAACCAAAGCAGTATCTGCCAGTGCCATTCTAGCATACAAAATACAAACAAAACAAAGTGAAAACTATTAAGAGTCTAATTCACTGAATTTTTATCAATTTCTCCTGATCAGTTAAAAATTTTAAAGCAGTTATTTTAACTGTCAACATTGGAAGTATTTCTGAAGTCTGCCAATCCACTTTTGTTTTTTACTGAAGTATAGCTGATTTACAATGTTGTGCCAATCTCTGCTATACAGCAGTGATTCAGTTATATGTATATATACATTTTTAATGTTCTTTTCTATTATGGTTTTTCACAGGATATTGAATATGGTTCCTTGTGCTACACATTAGGACACTTTAGACAGTAAAATTTTGTGGACTTGCCTTAACATCACTGGTCAGACTAAAATCATTGACATGCAAATGTCTATGTGGGTATGGGGCTTTCTTGAAAGCTCATTTGGTAAAGAATCCACCTGCAATGCAGGAGACCATGGTTCAATTCTTGGGTCAGGAAGCTCCACTGGAGAAGGGATAGGCTACCCACTCCAGTATTTTGGGGCTTGACCTAGGTTCGAACCCTGGGTTAGGAAGATCCCACGGAGAAGGGAAAGGCTACCCACTCCAGTATTCTGGCCTGGTGAATTCCATGGAGTGTATAGTTCATGGGGTTGCAAAGAGTCGGACACAACTGAGCGACTTTCACTTTCATGTGGGTATAAATGTATAAAACATACATGAAATTGAGCTATATCTACACTGACTTCGACTCATAAACTGGAAGTTTATTTTTGTATTTATGAAAATCTTAACACCTGCTTGCTTTGCTGTGGTGAATAATTTTTATTCTATAATTGGAATATAATGGGGGGATTCTTGTCCCTCTGAGTTTAGATAAAGTAATCATATTTGAAATAGTTACATGGTCTAAAACAATATTAGTACAAAATGATGGTAATCATATTTAAAGATTTTTGAATTTTGCTTTACTTATAAAGCCCATCTTCCCCCTTATTAGTAAAAAGAACACTGAGTAACAAGGTTGGGGGACATGCCTGATCGTGTCTTCTTGAGGCACATCACCCTGCACCCAGACAAGAGCAATAGTATCTCAGTTGGTTTATTTGTGTCCACTCCAGCCCCTTCTAATCCACTCTGCATACAATGTGTCAGCTTGTTGTTGTTCAGTTGCCAAGTCGTGTCCACCTCTCCAGAATCCTATGAACTGCAGCATGCCAGGCTTCCCTGTCCATCACCATCTCCCGGAGTTTGCCCAAGTTCATGTCCATTGAATCGCTGATCCTACCCAACCATCTCATCCTCATCTCATCCTGTTGACCCCTTCTCTTCTACCTTCAGTCTTTCCCAGCATCAGGGTCTTTTCCAGTGAAAAGTGTCAGATTGGCCTTTCTTAACTACAAAACAAATCAAGTCACTGCCTGCTTAAGACTATTCCTGATCTGTCCCAGGCTTCTTTCTCCCACCTCTAATCACACCATTATTCTCCTGCTCACTGTGCTGCAGCTTCATTGGCTTTCTTTCTTCAGATCCTCCAAATGCAACCCCACTTTAGGGTCTTAGCACTTACTGCCCTTGGCACCACCTCATTTGAACCTCAGCTGTCCCTTCTCTAGAGACTGATAATAATCCAGAACTTCATGCTCGCTCTAAGGATAGTATTTAACACATTTAAAGCACAGGGTAGGGTGGGGAGGGCAAGAAGGAGGAGGAGGGGAAGGAAGAGAAAGGGCAGGAAGGTGGGGGGAAGTAGAAGAGAAGAAAGGGAAGCTCTTTGCCCAGTCCTCTGCCTAGAATGCTCTGTTCCACCATCTTTGCACAGTTCCTTCCTTCTCTAACTCTTCAGAGAAGTCTTCCCTCCCCATGCATGCCATCACCCTGTGTCCAATGCCCTGTTTTATTTTCTTTAAAGCACTCAACAGTCTGATTTCATCTTTACATTTATTGGGTAACTAGCTTATACTATAGCATCTCTCCCCACAGAATGTAAGCTGAAGGAGTCCCTTGTCACTCACTGCATAACATGATGCCTATACAAAGAAGTCTTACAATAACGTTGCTTGACTACAAGAATGAATGAGTGAATGAATGCTGCTGCTACTGCGGCTAAGTCGCTTTAGTCGTGTCCGACTCTGTGCAACCCCATAGACGGAGGCCCACAAGGCTCCCCCGTCCCTGGGATTCTCCAGGCAAGAACACTGGAGCGGGTTGCCATTTCCTTCTGCAGAGTGAATGAATGCCCAGCTTCAGAAATCACCTAAGATCTAGCTTCTGAGTAACGGAGTGTGTGTGTGTGTTTGTGTGCTCATTCATTCAGTCATATCCGACTCATTGCAACCCCATGGACTATAGCCAGCCAGGCTCCTCTGTCCACGGAATTTTCCAGACAAGATTACTGGAGCAGGTTGCCATTCCTCCTTGAGGGGATCTTCCTGACTCAGGGATCAAACCCGTGTCTACTGTGTCTCCTGCATTTGCAGGTGGATTTTTTACCATTGTGCCACCTGGGAACCTCTAGCAAGTACAGAACATGTTGGCACTTCAGTTTGGTGGCTCAGATGGTAAAGCGTCTGTCTACAATGCAGGAAACCCAGGTTTGATCCCTGGGTCAAGAAGATCCTCTGGAGAAGGAAATGGCAATCCACTCCAGTACTATTGCCGGGAAAATCCCATGGACAGAGGAGCTTGGTAGGCTATAGTCCATGGGGTCGCCAAGAGTCGGACACGACTGTGCGACTTCACTTTCACTTATGAATAATTAGTAAGCTGAAGTGATCATTAATGGCACGTCTTGTTTTACACTGGCCAAAAAGTTCATTTGAGTTTTTCTGTAACATCAATATTTCCATGGTTCATATTCAAATATTATTTCCACCTTCCCTTCCTTTTCTTCTCTCTTCTCCTCCTTCTCTACTTTTTTCTTTACTGTCTCCCTCCCTCCAGCCCTCCCTCCTTCTGTCAGCAGCAGCCCTCCCTCAGATCCATGAATAATTCTAAGCCATTTGGAGATATTTTATGCATAAACACAGACGTCTCAAGGATGTATGGTCTCCAGACAGTGAATTGTCCTCACGGTTGTAGTGTTTTGTTTTCCTTGCCTAGCTAACCTCATCAAAACCACACCCTCTGCTGCCAAACCACAGCCCTACTCTGACTTTGGAAATAAAAATGGAATAGAAGGATCCCTGGCTTCTGAAGGGGGAAAAAATGCTACACAAATTTTAACTAGTATGGTGCTTTTGGAGAAATGAGGGTGCAACTGACAGTATTGATTACAACTTTATAAATGTCCTAATATAATAAATTCCATGAGACTGACACCGAATTTTAGATACCATCAGAGACAATCCCTAAGTCACTTTTTCTAGGCCATATCTAACTACAGTGACTATACTTGTACACGCTTAACTTTTAACCAGTTAGTTCACGATATGCTATTAATAGAAATATACACTAAAAACAATATAGTGATGATTAGATAGTAATGTTATGTATTAAACTTACATCATTCCTTATTTAAGATCCTGTGAAGCATGGTCTCAGGAAATGAAACAGAATTTCTTCCATGTCTAGAACAGCTGAAGTCATTATCAACTGCAAAGACATTTTAATTTGCTTATAAATGCATGTCTACAAACCAAGTTTTTAAAGTTTAAAACCACATGATGGCTTAGAATCACAGCATTTATGAACTGGAAGAACACTGTGACCTTCATTTAACACATGAGGAAACTGAAACTCAGAGAGCTCAAACGACTAGACCAAGGCCACAGAGCCCATTAGCGCTGGAGCTGGAACAACACTTCTGGTCTCCTGGTTTCCTGCTTTTCTCATCACCCCAAGCTGCAGTTTCTTGCAACTTTCAATCATATGTGCCAACTCATCATAGAACACGGTGGGTTGGAATATAAATTATCAGTCCATTAACTGAGAAATCACTTGAGGAATTATAGTAGTCATGTTGCTGTTATAGTACTTCTTAATATTCACTTGAATTTATGTGTCTGGTACTTTAAAAAGTGGTACTTGTATTAACCTATTTAATCCCCAACTAGCCCTATGAGATGTGTATAAGAGACAGCTGCATACAATGTGTCAGCTTGTTGTTGTTCAGTTGCCAAGTCGTGTCCACCTCTCCAGAATCCTATGAACTGCAGCATGCCAGGCTTCCCTGTCCATCACCATCTCCCGGAGTTTGCCCAAGTTCATGTCCATTGAATCGCTGATCCTACCCAACCATCTCATCCTCATCTCATCCTGTTGACCCCTTCTCTTCTACCTTCAGTCTTTCCCAGCATCAGGGTCTTTTCCAGTGAAAAGTGTCAGATTGGCCTTTCTTAACTACAAAACAAATCAAGTCACTGCCTGCTTAAGACTATTCCTGATCTGTCCCAGGCTTCTTTCTCCCACCTCTAATCACACCATTATTCTCCTGCTCACTGTGCTGCAGCTTCATTGGCTTTCTTTCTTCAGATCCTCCAAATGCAACCCCACTTTAGGGTCTTAGCACTTACTGCCCTTGGCACCACCTCATTTGAACCTCAGCTGTCCCTTCTCTAGAGACTGATAATAATCCAGAACTTCATGCTCGCTCTAAGGATAGTATTTAACACATTTAAAGCACAGGGTAGGGTGGGGAGGGCAAGAAGGAGGAGAAGGGGAAGGAAGAGAAAGGGCAGGAAGGTGGGGGAAGTAGAAGAGAAGAAAGGGAAGCTCTTTGCCCAGTCCTCTGCCTAGAATGCTCTGTTCCACCATCTTTGCACAGTTCCTTCCTTCTCTAACTCTTCAGAGAAGTCTTCCCTCCCCATGCATGCCATCACCCTGTGTCCAATGCCCTGTTTTATTTTCTTTAAAGCACTCAACAGTCTGATTTCATCTTTACATTTATTGGGTAACTAGCTTATACTATAGCATCTCTCCCCACAGAATGTAAGCTGAAGGAGTCCCTTGTCACTCACTGCATAACATGATGCCTATACAAAGAAGTCTTACAATAACGTTGCTTGACTACAAGAATGAATGAGTGAATGAATGCTGCTGCTACTGCGGCTAAGTCGCTTTAGTCATGTCCGACTCTGTGCAACCCCATAGACGGAGGCCCACAAGGCTCCCCCGNGGGGGAAGTAGAAGAGAAGAAAGGGAAGCTCTTTGCCCAGTCCTCTGCCTAGAATGCTCTGTTCCACCATCTTTGCACAGTTCCTTCCTTCTCTAACTCTTCAGAGAAGTCTTCCCTCCCCATGCATGCCATCACCCTGTGTCCAATGCCCTGTTTTATTTTCTTTAAAGCACTCAACAGTCTGATTTCATCTTTACATTTATTGGGTAACTAGCTTATACTATAGCATCTCTCCCCACAGAATGTAAGCTGAAGGAGTCCCTTGTCACTCACTGCATAACATGATGCCTATACAAAGAAGTCTTACAATAACGTTGCTTGACTACAAGAATGAATGAGTGAATGAATGCTGCTGCTACTGCGGCTAAGTCGCTTTAGTCATGTCCGACTCTGTGCAACCCCATAGACGGAGGCCCACAAGGCTCCCCCATCCCTGGGATTCTCCAGGCAAGAACACTGGAGCGGGTTGCCATTTCCTTCTGCAGAGTGAATGAATGCCCAGCTTCAGAAATCACCTAAGATCTAGCTTCTGAGTAACGGAGTGTGTGTGTGTGTTTGTGTGCTCATTCATTCAGTCATATCCGACTCATTGCAACCCCATGGACTATAGCCAGCCAGGCTCCTCTGTCCACGGAATTTTCCAGACAAGATTACTGGAGCAGGTTGCCATTCCTCCTCGAGGGGATCTTCCTGACTCAGGGATCAAACCCGTGTCTACTGTGTCTCCTGCATTTGCAGGTGGATTTTTTACCATTGTGCCACCTGGGAACCTCTAGCAAGTACTGAACATGTTGGCACTTCAGTTTGGTGGCTCAGACGATAAAGCGTCTGTCTACAATGCAGGAAACCCGGGTTTGATCCCTGGGTCAAGAAGATCCTCTGGAGAAGGAAATGGCAATCCACTCCAGCACTATTGCTGGGAAAATCCCATGGACAGAGGAGATTGGTAGGCTATAGTCCATGGGGTCGCCAAGAGTCGGACACGACTGTGCGACTTCACTTTCACTTGTGAATAATTAGTAAGCTGAAGTGATCATTAATGGCACGTCTTGTTTTACACTGGCCAAAAAGTTCATTTGAGTTTTTCTGTAACATCAATATTTCCATGGTTCATATTCAAATATTATTTCCACCTTCCCTTCCTTTTCTTCTCTCTTCTCCTCCTTCTCTACTTTTTTCTTTACTGTCTCCCTCCCTCCAGCCCTCCCTCCTTCTGTCAGCAGCAGCCCTCCCTCAGATCCATGAATAATTCTAAGCCATTTGGAGATATTTTATGCATAAACACAGACGTCTCAAGGATGTATGGTCTCCAGACAGTGAATTGTCCTCACGGTTGTAGTGTTTTGTTTTCCTTGCCTAGCTAACCTCATCAAAACCACACCCTCTGCTGCCAAACCACAGCCCTACTCTGACTTTGGAAATAAAAATGGAATAGAAGGATCCCTGGCTTCTGAAGGGGGAAAAAATGCTACACAAATTTTAACTAGTATGGTGCTTTTGGAGAAATGAGGGTGCAACTGACAGTATTGATTACAACTTTATAAATTTCCTAATATAATAAATTCCATGAGACTGACACCGAATTTTAGATACCATCAGAGACAATCCCTAAGTCACTTTTTCTAGGCCATATCTAACTACAGTGACTATACTTGTACACGCTTAACTTTTAACCAGTTAGTTCACGATATGCTATTAATAGAAATATACACTAAAAACAATATAGTGATGATTAGATAGTAATGTTATGTATTAAACTTACATCATTCCTTATTTAAGATCCTGTGAAGCATGGTCTCAGGAAATGAAACAGAATTTCTTCCATGTCTAGAACAGCTGAAGTCATTATCAACTGCAAAGACATTTTAATTTGCTTATAAATGCATGTCTACAAACCAAGTTTTTAAAGTTTAAAACCACATGATGGCTTAGAATCACAGCATTTATGAACTGGAAGAACACTGTGACCTTCATTTAACACATGAGGAAACTGAAACTCAGAGAGCTCAAACGACTAGACCAAGGCCACAGAGCCCATTAGCGCTGGAGCTGGAACAACACTTCTGGTCTCCTGGTTTCCTGCTTTTCTCATCACCCCAAGCTGCAGTTTCTTGCAACTTTCAATCATATGTGCCAACTCATCATAGAACACGGTGGGTTGGAATATAAATTATCAGTCCATTAACTGAGAAATCACTTGAGGAATTATAGTAGTCATGTTGCTGTTATAGTACTTCTTAATATTCACTTGAATTTATGTGTCTGGTACTTTAAAAAGTGGTACTTGTATTAACCTATTTAATCCCCAACTAGCCCTATGAGATNCTATTTTACAGGTGAAGAAACTGAGTCTTAAAGTGATAGAGTCATGCTCAAGTTCAAACATACCCTTAAACCAATACATATGCTACCTTTCTCTGCTATACCACCTTCTCATTAGTTTCTACTTTCCCATCACCAAATATTAGAATAGCAAGTAGTATAACTTGAGTTTCTTCTCCCTGCATTCACCTAGCTTCTCTGTATTAGCTGGCACTAGAGATATGGAAATGGCACCCCACTCCAGTACTCTTGCCTGGAAAATCCCATGAACGGAGGAGCCTGGTAGGCTCCAGCCCACGGGGTCGCAGAGTCAGCCATGATCGGGCAACTTGACATACACATACAGAGATATTTAAAGACAGAGGAACCAGAAAGCAGAAGACCATCTACAACCTGAATAAATTAGACAATGGATTTTATTACGTAATTAGCAACACTTCAACTTGAACAGGTAGGGCTACAGCCCATGAAAGTAAGCTTTCTGCATACGGTGACCTAGTATAAAAACATAATCTGTGAATTACTAAGTGAGTTACATTTTTTCTGCAAGAAGGAGCAGAGACATGTTAGTGTTACATCAGTTAGTGGGGAAGTCTGCGGTAAGAACACATGGAGAGGTGAGAAATCCCAGCAACAGTCTCAGTGGCTCCAGTCGGGGCCTCAGAGGATATCATTCAGCTTTTTTCAGGTTGCAATGGTAGCTCTAGTCATTCAACAGCAGCAAAAGCTGTCCACCATTCTCATGACTGGGCTTCTCTGCTGGTCTCCCATCTCTCAACCTACTTACTATCAGTTGACTTTTCTGTATTCCCCTCGCCTACCTCTTTCTCCTATCTCTCTCTGCTCTAGGTCTCTCTTATGTCTCTATTTACCACCTCCTTTTCTTTTTTTCCCTGTAGGGCTCTTAAACCCCATGACAAAGAGAGAATCTGAGCTGGGACACGAGCAGGTCTATTGGTGCATCGAGTACACGGTATTTCCATTAGAGTGCTCACATCAAGTCATCTCAAAGTCTATGGAGGGCTGCCTTTCCACTCACCATACCCTCCCAGAGAAACATCTGTACGCCCATTGGCTGCTTCCAAGGTAACAGGATCATACAGAACAAAGCAAGTATGGACCTATATGTTTAGAAGGGAACTTTGAGCATGATGAGCAATTTGTATGGCTTGTCTGGTACAAATACAGATCCTCTTCCATGTACTGATGGCACTAATCAAGACAAAAGCTCTTGCTGAAAAAAAAAAATTATTAAACTTTTAAGGGTAGAAACCAAAAAAATAAAGGGTCATTGCTGAATATTCTCTCATTTTAGATTTCAGCTACAGCTCTATTTTTAGCTATGGCATACTCAGAATTGGATACCATAAATTCTTTTAATGCTCTTGATCTTCCACTCTCTTATCTGTTAAATCCATAGTGAAACTTTTAGCTGACTCAGGATACAAACCCAGAGGCTCTGATAATTCTGACATTTTTAAACGGCCAAACAATGGAGGTTTCTGAAGTTGGTGTTGACCTATAAGAGGATGAAAATAGCAGTACCTTGCAATTTCAGACCATTTTGTATTTTTGAAGTGCTCCTCACTGAAATGCCACTCTTTTCTTACGCCTTTGTACTTTCCTAGGGTGCTGACTTTGCCAAACCACAAAATGAAATCCCTCACATCACCATCCTCCCCTTGGTTTCTTGAATCCACTTGATTGCTCTTTTCTCCAATTGCACTAGGACTTCTTGCCTATGTTGCTCATGCATGACACATCTTGCATAATTAAAATTTTACTTGCTTATCATGTAAGTTTCTTGAGGGCAGAGAAAATGAGCCCTCTAAAACAGTATCTTACATATAAAAGGTATGCAAAAAATAGAGGAGGGGAATGCATGGGAAAAGGCATGATTTTGCCCACTTATAGATGAGGGAAAAAATAAAACATACCATTTGGGAACTGAGGAAGATATTGCACTGACTTGTGGTAGCCTTAAACCAAGGTGCAGAAGCAAAGAAAGAAACATTTAAAAGTATGAATAGGAGCATAAGAGACTGGCAAAGAGTAAAATGAGGAAGGAGAAGAAAGAATGGGAAGAGACAGAAAAGGAAGGAAGAGGGCTGAGATGAATGGACAAGCAGCAACGAGGAGTTTTTGTTTGTTTGTTTTTAAGAGAGTGTGGTGGGAGAGAAAGCCAGAAGAAAAAGGCAGAAAAGCATTTTTATAATCTCCTTAGGAAAATGTTTTATGTTGACTGGAAGAGCTAATTTGGACTTTGGGAAGTAGGAAAAAAATGAGGAAGGCGCCATCCTTTAGTCAAAGGCAAGAGAACTGAGAAAAGTGAGTAGAGGACAAAGGGGAAGACGAGAGGGAAGTGGTTGGTCCTTTTCTTAGTTATTAAAATTGTTCCACACAAAATCCGCTTTTGAGAATTTTGCAAAATCAAAGGGAAAAAAGAAAACCGCAATGAAAGGAACTTCAGCTCCTATGATGCCTTGAGTCAGAAATTCTGTGCAGTTTGTGTAACTGTAGGCAAAACTTCTAAAGCATATGTTTAAATTCTCTGTCAACAGATAAGAACTTTTCAGCCAGTTTAAACTAGAACTTTCAAATGACTGTCTAATCTAGTAAAGTCTTATGACCATTCTAGGTTTGACACCAGAATCTTGCCCATTATGCAAAGTATCAGAGAAAAGTCAGTTCTAATTTGATTTAACTTGGAAACTAAATATCTTTTGTTTGCTTTCAGGATACCTTTCTCATTCAGTATTCCTCTTTCCACTCTGACTGCTGCTTTTGAGTTTCCATGCCCAGTCCTCTAATTTTACTCTGTACCTCTCTTCTATAATATATCTTGGTTTACGGTAGACAAAGCTGATATACAAATAGACTCAAATATGTCATTAGTCGGTCATCAGGAACTATTTCCTACTCATGTAACACATCCATTCATCCATCACATGCTCAGTTGTGTCCGACTAAGTGATCCTATGAACCATAGCCTGCAAGGCTCCTCTGTCCATGGGATTTTCCAAGCAAGAATACTGAAATGGGTTGCCATTTCCTTCTCCAGGAGATCTTCCCAATACAGGGATTGAACTCACACTTCTGAGCAGTGTACAGGTTGTCAGGGCAACTTTCCTCCACACATTTAGAGGGACTGGGTCCTCTCTGTATACTGCTCTCCACAGCCATCCCTTCTACTTATATGCCAGACTTCAGACACATGACCATACCCCACAGCAAATTCAGTTCAGCTGTCTACCTGGACAAAGAAGCAAACAACAGGTTGGGAGGGGAGGGGGAGAAGCAGTCTCTGTCACAGTACCACCTGTCACAGTACCACCTACCACAGTTGCCATTTAACATTTATATGTACAATTACATCATTCATGTCTATTTCCTCCATCAGATTTTTAAGCTCTGTTACAGCAGATAAACATTTTTGTTCACAGCTGGGTCTCAACAAACCACTAAATACATCTGTTGAATTAATCAGTAAATTCTTATTAATCTAGATCTCTAGCATATTAGCCCCGAGCACTACAACAGCCTCTTAACTGACCTCTCTGTCTCCCTTCTTGGCCCCCTCTGTAGCAAAGCCTTTTGTAGTGATCTTCCAAAACCATACATGTGCTCCTACCATTTCCTCCACTTTAAAACTTCAACAGTCTTCCATTGCCCCCATATCTCCTTATTCTGCCACGTAATTCCCTTCCTTCCTTCTCTCTTTCGACATTCCTTCCCATCACAGATGCACACACCCTCACTCACTCTCTCAAATATACTCACTGTCTGCCTTTCCAGTCCAGTCACAAACACTGACACTGCTCCCCAACATACCGCGCCCCTCCCTGGCTAACTGCTCACTGTGCTCAAGTCTCAGCTTAGTTTATTATTTTATTGAGGATCTCCCTTAGCCCTCAGGATGGTGTTGGTGCCCTTACTCTGTGCTCCCATAGCCCTCTGCCTACTGTAGGGGGTATTTTATGCTTTGAAGTTATCAAGTGGCACCCCACTCCAGTACTCTTGCCTGGAAAATTCCGTGGATGGAGGAGCCTGGTAGGCTTCAGTCCATGGGGTTGCAAAGAGTCAGACACGACTGAGCGAGTTCACTTTCTCCCCCAGCAGATTGCCCTGCCACATCTTACTCCCCGAGTGCTCCCAGCACTTAATACATTGCTGAGCACAAAGTCTACGGCCTGGAAATAGTGGATGGATGGATGAATTTTCAGAGAAGAGTTGTGAGCCATTGCATTCAACTTTAAACAAAATCAGCTATCACTGCTGATCTCAGTTAAGAAAGCTTCAGTGGTAGAAGCTCCACAATTCCCAGGGAAAATTGTGCTAAAGGCAGAAGTGTTAACGATCAAAAATGTTTTTCAAATTTCTTTCCATAGTCTGAACCTCTTAATTACTGTCTTACTGCACAAGTTCCAAAGAGGTGCTTTACTTCTCTTTCATAACATTAACTTTTAAAACCCAAAAGGCTTTAAACTTGCACTTTCTAATGATGCAAATGGCTAGCAAGTTGACCTTTCTCTTGATTTCAAGATAGAGTAGGACATGGGGTTACACAGAAAGCTAACATTTACTTTACCTGTTTTCCCTGGGGCTCATGGAGCTCAGTAGATCTCTAAATCTGTGATATAAGAGAACTTGATTTCCCCCAAGTCATGTTTGTCTGTGTGTGCTCAGTCTTGGAGCCTGGAAGGGTGGGGCTTGGAGATTTGACAAGGCTTGTCTCGGGTCCAGGCTCCCAGTGTAAACGAAACAGCCAAAATAACAAACTCCCAATTTAGGAATTTGCTATGGGCGCTGCTCAAGGACCATTCTTGGGTTCCTTGGAGTGTACTGGACTAACTTTTTTTAAAAAACGGAGCAACTCCTACTCATATGTAAATATCAGTGGCCTATCATCTCCTAGGGCTTCCCTGGTAGCTCAGAGGACGTCCCTTGTGGCAACAGAAGACTGCTGAAGTTTTAACGTGGAGGAAGTGGTAGGATCATATGTACAGTTTCAGAAGATCACTACAAAAGGCTTTGTTATGAGGGGGCAAAGAGGGGAGACAGAGAGGTCAGTAAAGAATCTGCCTGCAATACAGGAGACCTGGGTTCGATTGCTCGGTCGGGAAGAGCCCCTGGAAAAGGGAATGGCTACCCACTCCAGTATTCTTGCCTGGAGAATTCCATGGACAGAGGAGCCTGGTGGGTTACGGTCCATGGGGTCACAAAGAGTCGGACACAACTGAGTGACAGAACAACATCATCACCTAGGCAAGAACATAGATTTCTAAGGACAGGTTACTGCTGGAGGCAAAGGAATGAAGTTAATGAAGCAGTCATGGGGCAGGAAATTTTACAATTTCAAAATAAGGGCAACAACTACTTGGAGAATGTGAAAAAAAAAGATCTTCCTATTTATCTGCCCAATTACATCTGACATTCCTACAAAAAAAAAAAAGGAAAAAAATAAGTGTAAACTTCTAAATTAATGCCTCTATTCCAAGAATTTTACTGATCTAAATTTCCTAAAACTTAGTTGAGTAAGTCTGTGAGCTGTTTTGATTTTTGTACAAAGGGAGAAGGAAAAGCACAGCACATGCTCTGACTTCGCGTCAACTTCCCTCTGTTTTATTTTCAGCCCAGTCACAAAACCACGCTCTTTGCTTGCCTCACTCCTTTGTTTTTCCAAAAGAGTATTCTCTTCTGTGTGAGGTTCTGATCCAAAATAATCAGTATTGGAAGTTGGGCTGTTTTTGCTTCATTTCTGTGGCCTGAGTCATTCTCTCCAAAACCAGGATGCCCTTAGGGAAGATACAGAGGAAATGATGTAATTCTCTCTGGTCTCTTTCATGCTTTGGGCCAGAGCGTTAATGAATCTGTTTTCTAATTAGCCAGCAAGGAGCACAGTGGGGAAAAAAAAGTGCCTCTTCAGTGTCTCCCTTCTCACTAGAGGTGCACACACTGTCTGCTCCTTTGGGGAACACAGGTAATCTTGCCAGAAATAGTGCATACGTCTTCTCCGGATCACTGCCAAGCAGCTGGACGCAAAGGTATTTTGTTATGCCTACTTTACCAATTAACTTTTAAGTGTTTTGAGTTGTTAAGAGTTTAAGTTTTAAGTGTTTTGAGCTAGGATCAAAAACAGAAAGTGTCACATCCAAGGTCAAGCACTGCCCTTAGGAGAGGGAACTGCAGTGAAGGTGGTTGGGGGAAGGGGAGGGGTAAATATCTCCCAATTCCTCCACTACATCCCCCAAGCAATCCCTGCCTATGCAAATGAAGGGAGCGAGAATCTATTAGAAAACCTGTTTAGAACAGACTTCCTATACTAACTCGATAACTGTTCAAGATGCTTTTGAACTGTGGTGTTGGAGAAGGCTGTTGAGAGTTCCTTGGACTGCAAGGAGATTCAATCAGTCCATCCTAAAGAAAGTCAATCCTGACTACTCATTAGAAGGACTGATGCTGAAGCTCCAATACTTTGGCCATCCAATGCAAAGAGCTGACTCCTTAGAAAAGACTGGAAAAGATTGAAGGCAGGAGGAGAAGGGGACGAGAGAGGAGGAGGTGGTTGGATTGGATGGCATCACCGACTCAATGGACTTGAGTTTGAGCAAGCTCCAGGAGGTGGGGAAGGACAGGGAAGCCTGGGGTGCTGCAGTCCATGGGGTCGCAAAGAGTTGGACACAACTGAGTGAATGAGCAACAGCAACAAACTGTGTGTAGGTATACCCATTGTTTTTGTGGTTTGTGTTTCAGTTGCTAAATCATGTCTGACTCTCTGCGATTCTATGAAGTGTAGCCCGCCAGGCTACAGGCTATATTTTCCAGGCAAGAATACTAGAGTGAATCTTAAGAATCCACCTGCAATGCAGGAGACCTGGGTTTGATCCCTGGGTTGGGAAGGTCCCCTGGAGAAGGCCGGGGCAACCCATTCCAGTATTTTTGCCTGGAGAATCCTAGTCCATGGAGCCTAGTCCATGGGGTTGCAAAGAGTTGGACATGACTGAGCAACTAGCACAAGCATACAAGCTTCCTGACCCAGGGACTGAACCCATGTCTTCAGAGTCTTCTACACTGGCAAGTGAATTCCTTACCACTGAGCCACCTGGGAAACTCCTGGACACCGTATCATTTCCTCATTATAACCTTGAGTCAATTTTGCTCTTTTTCACTGATATTTGACTTGGGCTATTTGCCTGGTAAAAACTAGCAATTAGCAAATTCATGTGCTTTAATTTGTTGTGGGGAGGAACTGGAAAGCTTGGACCTGTACCACCTCTTCGGCTACTGGTAAGCCATACCACTTGCGGTCATTCAAAGTATTTGCTCAAATTCCCTTCTCTCTCAGCCCAGGACTTGCGGTCATTTTAACATGTGGATCGCCCTGTGGAAATGCTCTGTTCAATACGTCTGTCTCCTAAACCAGACCTCAGCTTCTTAATTCATTCTGATAACCCCAGCTTTAGAGGAAGCTCATGAATTGCCTGCTGGAACTAAACTAAGGAAAAGGAGAAGCAGGCGAGGGGTGAGGAGAATTTGAGGGTGGGGAGTGAAGGGGGGTGGAAATGCCTGAGGGAAAGAAGGGCAGAGTTTACACTGGCATCCCAGATGACCTTGAGACTGCGAATGTCTGTTTTTAGGAAGGATCCAAACTCTGAAAGGGAAGCAACACACTACAGAGTTAACGGAAGGACTGTGAGGAAACTGAATCTGGCTCATAAAGTCAACGGGTGTACCTCAACCAGTGAAATTGCTGGTCTGGTGTTTTAAAAGACCAATTCCTGGCTCCACCCTGGACTAGGAACACAGAACTCTTGGGGGTGGGACCTCGGAGATTTTTTAATAAGCACCCAGGGTACTAGAGTTTGAAAAGCATTGATGCGGTCTTTCTTGAAAGTGTTTCACCCCATTCTATCCGACCCAGGTCCAATTTGCCTGTAGTCTTTTTGTTGAAGACCTAGCCTTCTATAGGAAAGCAAGGTTCATCAATGTGGAGACACCAGGAGACTTCAGCATGTAAACTATGATATCCTTTCATTCACTCTGCCCAGCGTCATTCCCCCCAACCCACACTCACACAAACACAACAGACATGCAAGTGTGCCATGAGCACACATCTCTGCAGGACCAGTGCCTGAGGTCACTTGCCTAGTCCCTTGAAAGGCCTCCTGCCTAGGAGAGCCCTAATTGAGAGTCTGAAATTTAGGCAGGGAGCAAACACGGCTATTTAGGGCAAAAACCCTTTGGACAAAAATTCCTTGTACTGCAGACCTTTGACTTCTGAGTCTAGATAAAACCAAGAGATATCTGCAAGAGAAAAATGAAACGGTTAATTCTCTTTTCTAAAACTCACTACAGATTTGGTAACAGATGAACTTGCATTTTGCCTTCATTTTTTCCAAAGTGATTCATTCATCTTGGTTCCTGAACACCTGCTTAAAAACAGGGCTTTCTTCTCTCTGTCCTTAGGGCGTGCCAACCAGGTTTGAAACCATGAGGTAGGTCTAACACCAGGGGAGGGTTCGTGGAGGGGAGGAAAGTCTGATTTGATCTACATAATGTATTCATTGTTTAAAATCATACATTGCCCCAAAAGCGGTGGTGAGTCTTGTGGTGTGAAACAGGGAACTTGGAGCAAGCTCTTGAAGCCAGAGTTTCCAGGCCCAAGGTGAATGTTGACATTACCGAGGCTGGAATCCCTGTTAATACCTAGGTTTTCCTTCCATGAAGACGCCATTAACTTTGGGGTTTTCTTTTCCTCCAAGTTTTTCAAAGCAACCCGCAATAAAAAGGAAGTTTCTCCCAGCAGAATTTGTTTCCAATGACAACCGGCCCAGTGTTTCCCAAGTTTACTCATTGGTCCAACTGCCTATCACTGTGCCCACTTCCCTTCTCCGTCCTCTGTCTCTTCTTCTCAGCTCCTTGTCAGTTAATTCACATTTCCTGATTTGGCAAACACCACCACCCCCCTACCTCCTTTTTCTTGGGTAAAACTTCCTGAGCTGACATTAAAGAGAACTGTTACCTCACCCAAGAGCTTTAGCAGGAAAATGGCATTTAGGTTTAATTACCTAAAGCCTCACAGTAGTTACCACTTTATAAAATTCAAGTGACTTTTTTCCAAGCTCCCTGTTTTCCAAAACTGTCTGGCTGGCGACCTCCGGGAAGGTGGGATGCTTCCCGGCCCTGGCCTTGGCAGGAAGTTGGCAAGGTGGCAAGGGTGAAGGCTCTTCCAGTACTCAGCCTGAAACCCTGGAAGCAGCAAGCACTGCTGACCTCCAAGGCCATCCTGGGATCCAAGAGAAGGAGGGCATACATGGTAAGACCAGGGAAGGACCACTCCCTGGACTGTTTTTACTCAAAGACGGTGGCTCAGATGGTAAAAAATCTGCCAGCAATGCAGGAGACCCAGGTTCGATCCCTGAGTCAGGAAGATCCCCTGGAGAGGGGAATGGCAACCCACTCCAGTATTCTTTCCTGAAGAATCCCATGGACAGAGGAGCCTGGTGGGCTACAGTCCATGGGGTCGTAAAATGACTGAGCAAAGATGCACACCCAGGGGGAGGGAGGGGGGATATATGCACATACAGTTGATTCACGCAATTGTACAGCAGAAACTAACACAACATTGTAAAGCAATTATACTCCAATTTTTAAAAAAGGTGCACACCCCGCTTTGGAAAAGCCTAGAAGACCTGGGCCAGGGAGCTAGTCACACTGCTGTCTCGCCAGCTTTCAGGGAGCAGTGGGGAAATGGCTGTTGTCGTCACCGGAGGTGACCACAGCTTTCCCTAGGGCCCCTTGCAGCCACTCTCCCAGAGCTCAGGACTCCAAATGTTCTTCCTTCTTCTTTTTTTCCCCCTTATTTATTTATTATTTATTTTTGGCCACGAGGCATGTGGGATCTCAGTTCCCCAGCCAGGGACAGAACCCACATCCCCTGCATCAGAAGGAAGATTCTTAACCACTGGACCACCAGGGAAGTCCTCTCTTCCCTCTTCTTGAAAGCTGTAGAACCATCAAGACACCTTCCTGGGAATCTGTTCAGGCCCATGTTTGCTTCTCCTGGTGGCATCTGTGTCATCTCTGGTTTGGGGCAAAAGAGTTTAATTTTGATCCAGTCCCCTGTGGCTGCGAGTCTTGGTTCAGCGGTGGCTTTTCCCAACTACAGATGCAGTCCCCACCCTGACGGGGACCATGCTACCCTTTTTTCTGCTTTGCTTTCCTCAGTCATGCTCACCAGCTAACATGCTTTGTCCAGGCATCCCACTTTAGTCTTCCCCTATCTTCTGCCACCTGCTTCACTCTCCCCACACGTTCCCCCCCTTAGCCTCTGGGGCAGAGACCCCAGGGTGCAGCAATCTGGGCTACTTTGTTCACCGCTCCCCCTGGCCCCTAGAACAGTGCCTGGTAGATCATAGGAGGTGCTCAGTAAGTATGTACTGAAGAGTGAGTGGACTTGAGGAATTTCTGGAACCAGAAAGAAGATATGGGAAGGTATAATTTTGGATCAGGGAGAATCTAAAACACCCAGGCAGGAGGGCAAGGATGAGAAGGCATGGAGGAAGATAGCATTTAAGTGATGGGAGTGTTGCCTACTTTGTCCCTGAATGCTTAGAGGGACTACTAGTGATTAGATGTCACTGTTGATAAGACATAAATGATTAAGTAAGTGTAGGCACAGAGTTTCCATGCTGACTTTATAGGGAGCTCTTTCCCTTGCACTGTTGGTTCCCTGACACCTGTTCTAGACAAAGGCTGATAATTAGACAAAGACTGGCAATCCTAATTCAGTAAAGTGCACTGTGACTGGATTCAAATCCTACCTCGCTAGCTTTAGGCAAGGCTCTGAATCTCTGTATGTACCTGTTTCCCAATAAAGAAAATAAAAAGGTGGGACCTGGCATTTTATAATTCTGCTTACACCTCCCAACAGCCCACTGGGGTAGGAAGAAGAAATTAAAAGCCAGAAAAACTTCATGACTCGCTGTGTGGTTAGGTAACATGTCAAGTTGGTGGCCCGAAGAGAAACCACCAGGGCAGGAGGTGTCTTGACAAGTCACAATTGTCACCTCTTCCCCAAGCCATATCATTTTCATGGCCCAAGAGAGAGATTAAAAGTGACATGCTAATTTTGAAGCTGCAGTGAATTTAAAGTGCCTTCTTAAGTGACTAAAGCCAAGCTTTGGAAATTAGAGCATGTTAGATGAGCTCTGGGGCTTCCCAGGTGGCTCAGTGGTATAAAAAATGTGTCTGCCAAGCAGGAGAGGTGGGTTCAGTTCCTGGGTTGGAAGATCCCCTGGAGAAGAAAATGGCAACCCACTCCACTATTCTTGCCTGGGAAATCCCATGGACAGAGAAGCCTGGCAGGCTACAGTCNGCTCTGGGGCTTCCCAGGTGGCTCAGTGGTATAAAAAATGTGTCTGCCAAGCAGGAGAGGTGGGTTCAGTTCCTGGGTTGGAAGATCCCCTGGAGAAGAAAATGGCAACCCACTCCACTATTCTTGCCTGGGAAATCCCATGGACAGAGAAGCCTGGCAGGCTACAGTCCATGGGGTCATGAAGAGTCAGACTCGATTTAGCAACTAAAAAACAAGAAAGATGAGCTCTGGGGGCTGAGGGATCTTGCATGGTCGAGGTATGCTGGATGTGAGGGTGGCTGCTACGTGTCCTGGTAAATCCACAGAAGTCTGTTAACATGCAATCTATGAAAAATCTAAAGTGGCCTCGGGCTCCAGGCTTGTACCTTCTTTGCTGTTAACCCACTGGAATGCTGTCTCTGTCAATTACTTTTCCATTTTCCTGGGTTTGCTGGTTAAATGCTGTATATGAAACCCTTTGAATCATTTAAATGGGAGAGAAAAGTACCAACAAGTCCTCGCTTCACCAAGACATCAGACCTACAACAATGGTTTTGATTTTGTAATCTTTAATCGAGCACACACTGTGTTAAGAAAAAACTTTAAACAGGCAAGCTTCAAGTCTTAGTTTAGTGTCCCTTTATCTCTGGAGAAGGTTATTTAGCAAAGATATCTTTCTGTGCCCCTTGCGGCAAGGGCAGATTCAAATATCTTCCTTCTTCAACCTGTAGAATCACTTTCGAAATTATTCTGTTTCTTTTGGCTAGATGGTATTCTGTATCTTGGCTGAAACAGAATCATTGGGCCACATGATTCTCTCTAAGTGAAAAAAGACAAACTTCTGAAAACTGGGCTCTGACCCCCCTCTGTAACATTAGCACTCATGAACAAATCCAACATTGACGGAATTCTTTAGTTAATGATTCAGGAATCTCCACTCCACCCCTTGCACCACCGGACAGGAGCCTCTCTCCTCTCTTGGGTTTGGAACTAGTCTACAAACCTGAGGGCCTGGGTTCTCCAATGCATGGTCCTTGTGGGACCATGAGAGCTGAGAGCTGTGTGAGTGCCAGCCTGGCCAGGCTGTAGGTGCCCAAGACAACAGGGGCAGCGCTACAGAAAAGCTGAGAGCTGTGTGAGTGCCAGCCTGGCCAGGCTGTAGGTGCCCAAGACAACAGGGGCAGCGCTACAGAAAAGCTGATCTGTGAGGGACATGATGTGATGGGCCACAACAGCCCTACGGAAGCAGAGGGTGGTGGTTCATCTCCTGCAGGATTTAAAACTATCCAGAATGGCAGTGATAAAGGAAAAGATGGCAAACGTCAGCCAAAGGGAGAGACTTGGCTTGTATGTGTGGGCTCACATTTTTCCCTGAGAGAAATGTTCTCCTGACCCTCTCTAGTCCCAAAAGCCCAGAGGAAGGATTCTGCTGGCAGGATTAGGGTTTTTAAATGTATTACTTTTCCCCATAGGCTTCTGTCATGCTATTAAAAATTGGACTCAGCATCCATGTCATCTTTACAAGTTATTTGTACATGATATCTTCCTGTTCTTTTTCCTGCTGCTACTGCTGCTAAGTCACTTCAGTCGTGTCCGACTCTGTGTGATCCCATAGATGGCAGCCTACCAGGCTCCCCAGTCCCTGGGATTCTCCAGGCAAGAACACTGGAGTGGGTTGCCATTTCCTTCTCCAATGCATGAAAGTGAAAAGAGAAAGTGAAGTCGCTCAGTTGTGTCCGACCCTCAGCGACCCCATGGACTGCAGCCTACCAGGCTCCTCTGTCCATGAGATTTTCCAGGCAGGAGTACTAGAGTGGGGGGCCATTGCCCTCTCCAATTCTTTTTCCTACTTGCTGCCTATTTCCTATATGTGTGCTTATTTCACATATATATTTATGTATATACCTATACATATATATATATATATATATCTTGGTTTTCCAAGCTAGCTTCTTTGCTGAATATTTCTTGAGCACCTACTATGTTTTAAGCAGTGCATATAGTATTGTGATGGAGAATGCCAAGGTTTTGACATTCTAATTAGGACCTCTTCAGTGTTTTTCCCCTTTATTCTCTCTTTGCTTCCCTTGGTTTTCTAGTTAATGTATTATGTGTGCTTCACATTCACCTTCAATTTTCATCTAAAAATAAGGTGCTAAAATATAATTTTCCAAATGATAAAACCCTGAAAAATACAAAATGAATAGGTGCTAAAGACTTTAACTTGTTAAATTATAAGGGAAAACCAGAAAATATGTTAAAACCAGTTCAAAGAAAATCTGCAGAACAAATATATATGTAGGCAATCTAGAATGCCAAGAGGAATTTACAAATAGATACAAAATTTCCTGGCACACAGTAGGTGCTCAATAAATATTAACTATTTGTGATGAACATCTGTCCTACTTGATAGTTCTTACTAAATATCACTAAATTAAACCCGACCGAACAGAAAGATGGGTGGGACAGAGGGGGATGGTGGTCTGAGCCTAGCAGTAAACAGAGGGGCCACTTAGAAAAGACACGTCCTGCACAACAGGCTATTCTGCAAAAAATATTTGAAATGTTTATCTCAATTCCTGGAGTCGCTTGGACTTGCTTTACATTCAGGATGATTCTAAGACCAGACTAGACAAGTGGTGATGAATTTCAGTAAAAACCTCCTAAGAAGATTGCAGGTGTTTGCATGCCACACTTGAACTTCTCATTTTCAGGTAGAGAGGTGAAAAGGTTCTGGATGGAGCTGAAAATGTCTTTTAAGGACTAGAATCATAAAGAGCTGTTTTGCTCCTAGGGATGGAAGGTAGAAGAGAAAGATCAGCACCATTGGGTGGTCAGGAGAGTGCCATTCCTGCCCTGACCTAACCAACAACAGTGGCAATTGTCCAGACCAGCTCACCCTCTGTGTCTCAGCTAACTGGATGGACCATACTTTTAAAACTGTTCTGTGAAAGTGCTTTTGCAGTTTCAAACTGCAAACTACAAACATTTGATTCAAATTTCATTTTTCACTGTTTAAAAATTGATTATTAAAAGCAAATGGTTTGATTAATGCCAGACAAGGCATTTTCCAGAGGCCCAGTTCACTGCTTCACCTTCACTCTAGTTAGGCAACTGTGGTCAGAGCAGAGTCTCCCTGGGGAGTCCTGCTCTGCACTAGCTGTCACACAAGGATGGGACGGGGAGGGAGAGGGAATGTGAAATGCATGTGGGGAGTTTCTGTTCTCAGTATTTTCAGTGCTCTACAAACAGCTCTTTCCCATTAACGATGTGAATTAAACTGACGGTGAATCTAAGGTGAATCTTCCTAAAGGAGGGCTGCTGCTACTGCTAAGTCACTTCAGTCGTGTCCGACTCTGTGTGACCCCATAGACGGCAGCCCACCAGGCTCCCCCATCCCTGGGATTCTCCAGGCAAGAATACTGGAGTGGGTTGCCATTTCCTTCTCCAATGCATGAAAGAGAAAAGTGAAAGTGAAGTCGCTCAGTCTGTCCAACTGTTAGCGACCCCATGGACTGCAGCCCACCAGGCTACTCTGTCCATTGGATTTTCCAGGCAAGAGTACTGGGGTGGGGTGCCATTAGAATAAATTAATTTAGAAAGTGAACTGGAAAATCTGAAAAAAAAAAAAAAAAATTGGCGTGCTGCGATTCATGGGGTCACAAAGAGTTGGATATGACTGAGCAACTGAACTGAACTGAACTGAACTGATGGGGTGAGTAACCATCCTGAACTTCATAATAGGCAATAATAGATTCAGGATTTTGTCAGTAGTTAAAATTCATGCTCTTGCCACTATACCATGTTGTCAGAAAGAAGAAATACGTGTAGTTGAGTCTTCAGAAGAAATAGCATTTGACATACAAATAAAAAGAGGCCTGCATGCATCTGCAAATCCACCACTTTCCTTTACTGGAAGCATGTTTGCTCAGGTTTGTTCTTAAACTGGTAATTCCTGTGTAATCTCAGGTGTCAATAGTATTGATTCTAAACAGACATTAGCTAATTTAAAGTCAAATAAATTTTTGTTCAATTCAATTTGGGATTGCCATAGTAGTATTTTACTGTTTAATGAAAGTTTTCAACTACTTACTATAGGAAATTCAGACCAAAAATGAAAAAGAATAAAATGAAGAAAGAGCAAATGAATAACCCAAAGGAGCAGCATCAATGAAACTCCAACTCATCTCCCTTATGAGTTTTCAGTGTTATAGACAGTACCTTTAAATCAAACACACTAACTTTATTTCTGTCTTATGATAATATCTCTTCATCTTATTTTTAAGTAGTTGAGAATAAGGAATTTAAATGAATTCTGAAGTGTCTCATCTCCTCTAACCCTTATAAGCAGCATTTAGTGCTTCAAAGAAGAAATTAAACTCTTGATAAAATAGCTATTCAAGATATTTTGGTTATTGACTTTCATGAAGCCGTACTTCATTGAAGAGACATCTTCAAACTAAAAGCTCCAATAGTGAACAACAGAACTTAGAATATAAATTATTTTGAATGATTTATCAAGGAAATCCCACATAGTGTGGGACTGATCTCAAGGATGATCCTCTGGTCAGTTTCATTTGGCCACATTCCAGCTGATTAGGTAGAAATTTCACTGACCTGAGCATTGAAGTACCATCTATGAATACATTTTAAAACAAATGAACAAACCAAAAGATCAGCTCAACTCGGATTTTGTTAGTACGAAAACAGTTTCCGTTGATTAGGTGCTTGAATTAAGTATTATTCCAGGCTGGTGGGAATTTCTAAGTGAAAGAAAAAACTTTTTTTTTTTTTTTCTTAAAGTATTGTTTTATTTCTCTCCTAAGCCACTATCTTTTAAAGTAGGGAAGTGGGGAGAATGGAAAGGGAGTTGTTAAATAGGAAAGAAATGTGATCTTAGTCACTCTCTGTGTGTCCTGGCTGCATTAAGGCACTTGAAAGTAATACCATTTATTTGCATAGTGCTAGCTTTGTGCTGCTTTTTGCTGTCTTGATAAAATAACAACAATGCTTTGACTATATAATGCTTTGCTATAGTTCTAATACTGTAGGTAGTCTTTCCTTTTTTATTTTCTCTTGGGAGAGAATAATAAATAAGTATGGGTACTAGAAATATAATATTAAGTAACCTTAAATATGACAGTTGTAGTATATTTGGATATAGTAGTAAATGTTAAGCTCAGTAACATTTACTGAAAAAAACAATAAAGGTGGGTGTGTTAGAGACAAATCAGAAAACATTTTTATGTTAATAAACATAAGATTTGTTTATTTGCTATGAAAAAGCATCTGGGAATATTGAAAGAATAAGAAAAGAATAGTAAGAGATAAAGCACTGAAAATGATGTTTACCTCCTCATATACACTAGAATCAACCTTCAACTTATAGACATGATTGTTCTTATATTTTCAAAATGCTTACAAGAAGAAATCTTTATTCTAGTCCCTAGTAACTTACACATGTCTAAGTGGCTATACACAGGCTGTTTTATATCTTACACTAGACCATGAGGCTTTACAAATCTCAAAATTCTTTCGGTATAGAAATAGAAGTATTTTTTTAATGTCAAAAGGTACTTGAACAAAATTTGGAATGTCAAAATTTAAAAAAGCAGACATCAGTTCTCTTTTCCCTTTTATAGAGATTTTAATCCAATTAATCATATTTCTATAAAAGAGCAAATCCCAGGTTCAGCAATGAGTTGCTATAACCAGTAGCTTTCCTAAAACACATTTGGCAGTTACAGGAGAGCTACAATGTGAAGAAATATACGTAAGATGGCAATATTAACTTTATTTCACCTACTACAAAAGAATTGAGCAAAATGATTGCCAATGAAAATGTGTATACTCCATATCAAGTTTCTCTCTTGATGAAAATGAAAAGATACCATAATGCTCTTGCCTTTACAAGGGTCTCAGGAGTACATTATGGGCACTTAGAGGCACTAGTAAGTGGTTGAAAGCTAGCTTTCTTTTTAAAGTGGGCTTCCATGGACTCCTAACCATATGAGATTTAAAATAAAATTAGATTGTTGAACAATTTGCTGCTGCTAATAGCAAATGATGGCACAATTTATTATACTATTTACCTGCTATGTGACATTAAATACCTCTGAAAACAAAGGGAGTGAGATATTTTCTAAAAAGAGTCTAGAAGTAGTAAGTTCCTACTTTGTGAATCAAAAACCAAGAATTTGCTTGAGAACCACATAGTTCCCAGTATTCTGTGTTTAATGTTTAGAAAGTGTGTAGGTGGCACCGTTCTGGTCACTGTGAAGAGACAGTGTGATTATATATATGAGTTCAGTTCAGTCACTCAGTCGTGTCTGACTGTTTGTGACCCCTTGAATTGCAGAATGCCAGGCCTCCCTGTTCATCACCATCTCCTGGAGTTCACTCAGACTTATATTCATCGAGTCCGTGATGCCATCCAGCCATCTCATCCTCCGTTGTCCCCTTCTCCTCCTGCCCTCAATCCTTCCCAGCATCAGAGTCTTTTCCAATGAGCCAACTGTTCTCATGAGGTGGCCAAAGTACTGGAGTTTCAGCTTTAGCATCATTCCTTCCAAAGAAATCCTAAAAAAAAAAAAAAAAAAGCACATGGCTTTAAATAATGAAAAAGTTCTAGATAATGGTAATGGTTATACAACTTAAGCCCCTGAATTGTACACTTAAAAATTAAAATGGCAAATTTTATGTTATATATATTTCATTACAATTAAAGAAATTTTAAAGCAAAGGTACACTCAGATTAAAGTTATATACTAAATTTTCATAAATTATAGACTTTCCATATGCTATCTGTTGAACTAAGTTTTTTCTCCTGTCTTTATTTAGAGAACATCATGAGATCAAAAGATAACTGTTTATAAAAACTGTTGCCATTTGCAACTACATTTATATCCAAATCAGAATTTTTTTTTTTAATATTTATTAACTAAACCTAAATGCAGAAACACATTGGATGATGAGACTAACAGTTTTCCTTTAGGTCCTATTTATGTGTTAAACAAAACCAGTTTCTTGGAAATGGTATTGTAAGGAGGAGTTTTAATTTTAACATGTAAAAACAGTTTATGTTAAAAAGGTCATTTTAGTCTGTCATATTTTAGGATACTGTTGAGAGTCCCATTGCTTAAAAAATGGTTTTTGGAACCACTCTACTACATCATCTTTAAAATTCTGATTTATTGTTACAATTATAAAATATTTAGTGTTTGAGAAACATTTATATTCTGTGAGTTGCTTTTAGCAGCCAATGAAAAAATAATATAAGGTGTATATTTATCTTCAGAATAGGCAAATCCAAAAGATGGAAATATCCAGTAAGTCTATTCCCATCTTCAACCAGTTACATGTGAATGTGTGTGTGCTTAGTCATATCCGACTCTTTTTGAACCCATGAAGCCCTCCAAGCCTCTGTCCATGGGATTCTCCATGGCAAAAACACTGGAATGAGTAGCCATTCCCTTCTCCAGAGAATCTTCCCCACCAAGGCATTCACCCCAGGTCTCCTGCATTGCCAGTGTATTCTTTACCAGCTGAGTCATCAGGGAAGCCCTACCTGTAAACAATAGACACTAGTCTTCTGGTTCAGATGGTAAACAATCTACCTGCAATGTGGGAGACCTGGGTTCTATCCCTGGGTTAGGAAGATCCCCTGGAGGAGGGCATGGCAACCCACTCTAGTATTCTTGCCTGGAGAATTCCCAGGAACAGAGGAGCCTGGCGGGGTACAGTCGGTGGGGTCGCAAAGAGTCAGACACAACTGAGTAACTAAGCACAGCACATAGACTTCTAATTTCTTAATGTCTGAACAAAAGAGTTATGCTAATTTAACCTTTTTTGGTCTTGGTCTTAGAAAGTTATTGCTTAAAATCCTTTTGTCCTAGTTTAATCTTCCTTTTCTGAGTTACTGAGCTCTTTGAAAGAAAGTGCTTCATCCTTTCCAAATTATTTAGATCAGAGGGCCATCCCCAGCCCCAATTTTCATGCAAACATGATGTGTATGTGTTTATCTAGGGAGAAGGTTTTATCAAATTCTCAAGGGATTTATGAGAAGTAAATAATTCCCTTCATTCTTAATCCTCCTTTTCTTTTTGCTAATGTAAATCTTGCCTATGAATCATCTAATGAGGAATTCTGCTAGGGACAGCAGGATCAGCACACCAAGAGAAAGAAATCCTTGAAAAAAAACACGTCCATGTCCCATGCGTTTCTTTCTTTCGGGATAAATTGCCAATATTGTGCTAAAATCCCCAGGGTACTATGAGATAGAACTTGAATTTTAATTTCCAGTTTTGAATTAAATATGAAAACATAAACCAAAATCATCTGAGAAAAATAAATAAATATATAAACTAGTGCCAGAGAGAGAGAGAGAGAGAAAGGGAGACTTGAATAATACACTTCATATTCAAATAAGCATCTATGAAATTTAAATGATATAACATATTAAATTTGTTTGATCTATTTCTTAATAGTTTGATATTATAATAGAAGGAAATATTTAGCTGAGACCAGGAAAATATTGCCCCTTTGTTTTTCAAGTGTAGACTCTGAGTTTTAAAATAAAGATATCTTATGGGATTTTTAAAGCAAGAGGGGTCAGAAGCTATTGATTTCCTCTTCTTTCCTCCTGAATGCACATAAACAAACTTTTAAATATAGTGGTTTTTTTTGTGGTTTGCTAAGATTTCCAGAAGATTCAAGTTAGAGGTAAATGATATTGGGCAGGTCACCTAACCCCTAAGTCTTCTTTGTCTCATAATATCCAAATTAATCAATATATCCAAATTACAAGATTAAGTACGGTAATGATTATTACCATAGCATAACAATGATTATTACTGTATGGTAATGATTATTACCAAAGCGACTCTCAAACTGGAAAGTTCTTTTTAATAATACTTACTTTACTGTGATATGTTATGCTACTTACAAAATCCCAAAATGAGAAACAAGTGTTGAAGAGAAGAAAGGTTACAACACACAGGATAACTGACTCCATATGTATTCATCAGGACAAACTATAATGTATTTCCTTGACAGTCATGTTATCTGTTTATGAAGGTTGTCTTCTGTTTACTAACCCCTTATTGTAATTAAGATTCTTCAGCCACCAACTTCACACTGAGTGGAAATAAATTTTGGTCTTGCAATTGAGTAACAACTATTTTGTTAGAAACTGGCATCACCAAGTTGAGAGTACCACAAAGCATTATATCTGGTTTATATCAAATCTTTTTTTTATGTTTTATTTGGGATGGGAACAGAGTGTTCTTTATCCCTAGAACAAGTTAAGCTTAAATATTTCTTCAAATACGTATCGCAGTGACCAGACTCTAGCAAGACATTTCTGCATAGTAACCCCACCCCAAGATAACTGCTGTTTTGTTTTGTTTTTTGGCCTTGCCACAAGACTTGCTGGATTTTAATTCCCTGACCAGGGATAGAATCCATGCCCCCTGCAGTAGAAACATGGAGTCCTAACTACTGAGTTGCCAGGGAATTTCCCCTAGACAACTGTTCTAAACTTGCACACCTCCACCACTGCTAATGGTGCTTTAGTTCCTGGTGAAGTGAAGTGAAGAAGTGAAGTGAAGTGAAGTCCCTCAGTCGTGTCCAACTCTCTGTGACCCCATGGACTGTAGCCTACCAGGCTCCTCTGTCCATGGGATTTTTCAGGCAAGACTACTGGAATGGGTTGCTAGTTCCTTCTCCAAGAGATCTTCCCAACCCAGGGATTGAAACCATGTGACTCAAGGAAGCCCCATTTATATCAGTAAGTAAGTAAGTAAGTAAGTAAAGTCACTCAGTCGTGTCCGACTCTTTGTGACCCCGTGGACTGCAGCCCACCAAGCTCCTCAGTCCATGGGATTCTCCAAGCAAGAATACTGGAGTGGGTTGCAATTTCCTTCTCCAGGGGATCTTCCCGACCCAGGGATCGAACCCAGGTCTCCCGCATTGGAGGCAGACGCTTTAACCTCTGAGCCACCAGGGAAGTCTATATCAGTAGCTGTAGTAAAAGCCCCAATATCATTTCAGAGAGTTTGCTTCAAGATCTCTCTGCCTTGAAATTTTAGCAAATAAATATTACAGCCTTGTTCTTTCCACAGTCTTCAAGGAGAGAATGTGAGAGACAGGAGATGAATATGATTTGGTGCCAAAGAAAAGCACTGTTATCTATAGTACATATATTAAATACTGTATGTAGTAGTGGCTCCAAGAGTCCTGACTGCCATCAACTCTGAATCCCTCACTAAACCCCATTGTAAAAATAGCATTTTATGTAATGCAAATCCCAGAAAAATCCCAAGCACCATCTTCCAATCAAATTGCTGCCTCCTTAATCCTCTCATACATAGAAATTCTAGAACCATCTCTGTCTGAATATAAAATACTATGTGTATACCCAGAGCCTAGCGTAGCCCCTGCTGTTAAAGAGTAGTTTGTTGAATCCATGAATACAATTACCCACTGACAGTCCATTTTAGAATTTATTCTATGTGAGCTGGTGTAGCCACTGTGGAAAACAGTATGGAGGTTCCTCAAAAAACTAAAAATAGAGTTGCCATATGATCCAGCAATCCCATTCCTGGGCATATGTCTGGACAAAACTACAATTCAAAGAAATACATGCACTCTTATTTTCATAGTTGCACTATTCACAATAGCCAAAACATGGAAGCCACCAAAATGTCCACTGACAGATGAATGACTATAGAAGATATGGTACACATATCCAACGGCAAACTATTCAGTTATAACAGAGGATGAAATAATGCCATTTGCAGCAACGTGGATGGACCTAGAGACTATTTTACTAAGTGAAATCAGTCAGAAAGAGGAAGAGAAATACCATATGACAGCACTTCAACGTGGAACCTAAAATAGCACACAACTGAACCTATCTACCAAAGAGACACAGACTCAGCAGAACAGACTCGTCACTGGCAAGGAGACTCACAGGGGGGTGGGGGAAGGATAGATTCAGAGTTTGGCATTAGGAGAAGCAAACTGTTATACACAGAATGGAAAAACAAGGTCCTACTGTATCGCACAGGAAACTACATTCAATATCCTGTGATAAACTATAATGAAAAAGCATGTAAAAAGGAATGTATACATATATATAACTGATTCACTTTGTTGTAGAGCAGAAACTAACACAACATTGTAAATCAACTATACTTCAATTTTTTCAAAAAAAGAGCTTATTCTAAAAAATGTTTTTAAATGTTTTTCATCTTAGCATTTTAATTTCACAGACTGACTTTAGACATCACTGTGGGAATGTGATTATAGAGCATATGCTGTGGGCTCTTGACTAAACATTATTTTTCTGTCTCACATGTGATCTGTCTTCCAATATCCCATAATTCATTGTTCTGGCTGTGCTTAGAACACCCTGTTCCTACCAAATTGTGAGGACCATAAGTGCCGAAATTTGGACTTGTTAATCTTCTTTGATTCTGTACAGTATCTTACAAACAGCAAGTGTTCACACTGACATTTATTCAGTTTGCAATTTCCTTCTCTAGGGAGCACTCTTTCTTTTGCAAGGTGGTGTTGTGCACTAAAAACTACGAGTTGGCGTGATTTTTACCTTTCTTTTTGGCCACACAGTGTGGCATGTGGAACTTCCCTGATTAGGGATGATGAACCTGCTCCTTCTGGAGTGGAACCGCAGAGTCTTAACCACTGGACCAGCAGGGAAGTCCTCGTTGGCAGGCTTTCAGGTGAAAAAATCAAAGGAAAGATAGCATGGTATTGTAGGGGGAAAATGAGTATCAATTTTGAACCATTCTATTCTTCTTAGATCTCTGCTCAAAAATAAAGACGTTTTTTAGATTACTAAGAAAAAAAAGGAAAAGATGACATAAAATGGAATAAGACCAGAGAAAGGTCTAGTCCTAATTTTGCCATTGATTTAAATATCCTTGAATATCTCATTTTGCCTCTCTGCTTCACAGTTTTCTCTCTGCAAAATGAAAAATCTGTACCACATTGGCTCTGAGGTGATTTCCAATACAATGATTCTAAAATATTGGGCCACTAGAATTTCCTTGAAGAACTCTGGGGGAGACTGAGGTCTGCTACTGGTCCTCAGCAGTGTTTTCCAAGAGGATGGATAGGTAACTGTGGACATTTCATTGGTTATCTATTGCTATACAACAAATTACCCACAGACTTAGGGGCTTGGGCTTCCCTTGTGGCTCAGCCGGTAAAGAATCTGCCTGCAGTGCAAGAGACCTAGGTTCGATTCCTGGGTTGGGAAGACCCCTGGAGAAGGGAACAGCTACCCACTCTTGTATTCTGGCCTCGAGAATTCCATGGACTAGTCCATGGGGTCGCAAAGTGTCAGACAAAACTGAGTGACTTTCACTTTCACTTAGGGACTTGAAGCAAGAATACATATTTATTCTCTTACTGAGTTTCTGAGGGCCAAGAACCCAAGAGTAGCTTAGCTGTGTGGTCCTGAATTAGAATCTCTCAGGAGTTTGTAGTTAAATTGTTTGAGGGTACAGTCTCCTGAAAGCTTAACTGGGGCCGAAGGCACACTCACATGACTCTTGACAAGAGATTTAATTTGCTCATCACACGGACCTCTCTGTCAGGGTGCTTGAGTGTCCTCGGGACTTGGTAGTTGGCTTCACTCATAAATGAGCAATCTAAGCATGAGAGCAAGGAGGAAGCCACAGTGCTTTTAATGACTTGGTCTCACAAATCACACTGTCACGTCTGCCACATTCTATCTGCTAGAAACAAGTTACTAAATACAGCACATGATCTTAGGGGAGAGAAATGAGACTTGACCTCTTAAAAGGAGGAGTATCAACAAATTTGTGAATTTATTTATGAATTTGTGAATTTATTTCAAAACTCCTACAAATATCATGTGCTGGTTAAAGCAGAGCGGGTCAGCACACAAGACACCGTAGGGAAGTTTTCAACAATGAACATTTCTAGAGTGACTCACTGTTTAGAAAGCATCTCCCCATGTTTTCTCATTTGGTTGTCACAACAACCTAGTGGACTAACAATATAAATATCCCCATTTAGAAATGAGGAAATGAAGGCTAGGTGACTTTTATAAGGTTATTTAGCAAGTGAGTTGTATAGCTGGGAATTAAAATCAACTGTTGGGACTTTGCTTGTGGTCCAGTGGCTACGATGCCGCACTCCCAGGGGGCATGGATTCGATTCCTGGTCAGGGAACCAAGATCCCACATGTTGCATGACCTGAAGAAAGAAACAAAACAAAACAAACAAACAACAAAAACCCACCAGGTTTTATGACACAAAATACAAGGATCTTTTCACACCCCTTTAACAGGGAGAATTGACAAAAAGCCTTTTGCAAAGACAAGTCACTGGCAAGTTTGACTGTTCCTTACTGCCTACTAATTTTTTTACACATTTTATCAATGTTAATATCTATCATCAACTTAAATACTTTTAAAATTACCTGAGGCAGTTTATAAATATTTAGAAACAAAGCAGGAGAAGTAAATACCTCTAGGTACCAGAGTTGATCACATTACACTTGGCAATAAGTTTGGTTCACATTTTTCTGGCAGCAAAGGTGAAAAGAGAAACGTAATAGGCAACTGGGGTTTCACTTTGACAGGAGCAAGCATACAAGTTAGCCCTGCCTGAAACTAAATTCAAGAAGGAATTTATCACATGGATCTGTGCAGAGAAAAGGCCACTTGACACTGTGGTCAGTATCTCAGTATCTTCAATTGTCTTTGTATGGAAGATACTCTCATTTCAACCCTGTATATATACACAGTGGACCTACCTCAGTTTTAACTTGGTGAATATATTTGAGCAAGAGGCTAAGGAAAATGTGGCCCAGGCACATTGCCCTCTAATTCCTTTATGAAATTAAGAACGGAACCTGGAGAATACACATAAATAGATGGTTAATCTGTCTGCTGGACTGTGTAAAGTGCCAGGAATTATAAGGGAGAGTGCTTGAATGACCTGCTAATCTTATTTCTTTGCCTCGACATTCTCTGCCAGGCACCTATAATACAAATGTTCTATACTGTCAGTTATATTAGGGGCTTTAGCTATAAGGGAGTAAGGAATGCTAACATAAAGTTACAGAAAAAGGTAAAATAAGGAAGTTGGACTACATGAATTCTTTGGGGGACAAAATCCAAAATGGCAATAAATTTGGTTCACATTTTTCTGTGACTTTAAGGGTGAGATACCAATATGCATTCCTGTCCCCACAGAGGAGCCAGCCCACTTTGGCCTGGGTGTGAGAAGCAATGTTGCCAAAAGCCTAGGCCTTTTTCTTGCAAAAGGAATTTCAAGTATATCCAAGCTCCTGTGTGAGTGACTGACTGAAACCAAAGCTTTATACTGCATGACACAGGATTCTGGAATAGATAACTTTAGCCTGAAAAAAAGTCCAGGCAGGTGCAAGCAGCTGTCCAGTCCTACCATGAAAGAACTCAAGTTTAGCTTCAGTATATAATGTGCTTTCTGCCAAGATTTCGCCAGTGAGCTGAAAACTACACCCTAATATTCACTCTAAAGTAAACAACTTAGTATACTTTTATTTAGATATTATAATACTTATAAATGTTTCTATTTACTAGTGGAAATCCTTCTTCCAGAAAAGAATTGTGAATGAAATACATAAAAATTAATAGACTGTATCTAAACCAGTTGGTTTTCCTTCCAGGAAGTAGCCAGATAAAAAAGTAAATAATCCTTCATTTCAAAATAAAAAGCATTCTCTCTGAACACTGTTTACATGCCCTGAGCAAATCAATACTTACTTATAAGATTTGCTGTCTTTTTATTACCTATATTTCCATAATATTTTGCTGAGAAGTGTTGCAAAGAGAAAATAATTAATGTACATGGAAAGAGTAGGGAGAAATGAGTGTTACTCTTTTTGTGATGATTCAGAGTCCAGAAAAGGAGGCAATCAGAACAGAGAAGCTATCTGTCTAGTAAATTTAGATGCTTTTCTGGTCCATTGATTAACACCTGCATTACCGTTAACAATGCAGATTGCATTGCTTTTCCAATTCAACTGGACATTGTTCAGCATAATCCCTTTTTTACATCAAATAGAATTGTTAAGTATTAATTTTCATGGCACATAGAAAACTTCAAAAGCTGGAAAACTACTGGAAGATACTATTACAAAGTTGTCATCTAGAGTCAAAGAATAGGCTTCACAACTGTACAAACTTCAGAGTTAGGGGGAAAATTAAGAAAGTCAATTGTGGTAGAGGAAATCTATTAGTGGATTGTGGGAACTGAATTAATATTTACCAGGAAGAAAAGCTGGTGAAGTCCTTCTACAGAGAGAAAAGGCAAAGCAAGACTGTTTTCCTGTACTGGGGAAGGAAAGACATTTGAATACAGCTGGAGCACAGGACTCAGGGAAGGGAGTGAGAGTGGGGTGGAAGGCTGGAGAGGTGGGTAGAAGCCACATGCTCCAGAGCCTCACAGGCCAGTTAGAGGGCCCCCTCTGCTTAGCCCGGACCCCTCCTCAGGCCCAAGTCCGCTCTCAGCCTCACCACTTCTTCCTTGACTGCAAGCCTCAGGGCTCTGCTAGCTTTCCTCCCTTTGACCACCCATCCTTTCTCTTGCCTCTAGAAGGTGGGAAGCCAATTCTGACTCCAAGCTGGAAACGTTCTTTTCATTGCTTTTATTATTATAATTACACTCAATGGCTTGCTTGGAGGATCCTGCCGCTCTGCTTGACTGTAAACCGAAGTGCCTTAGCTCAGCTCAGAGAAGAGTTTGTCCCTGCCCACTTGTGAATGGAAGAGATTAACACACCCCTTCCAAAGGCTGGTTATTCCTTTGGAGATGTTTTGCAAGACTGAAGACCCTTTCACTTTCTTTCCCCACTGTGTTTCCCTCTCTGTTCAGTCTTTTGACTTTAGTTCCTCATTGCTTCTTTCTCTCTGGTCTATAAAAGAATCTGGCATCCAGACCCCAATAAGACGGCTATTTTGAGGTGCTAGCCTGCCATCTTCCCAGTCTGCCGGCTCCCTGACTGAAGTCTCTTTCTTGCCTTAACACCTCATTTCTTGGATTCATTGGCCTGTCATGCAGCAAGCAGAGCAAGTTGGAACAATCCCTTCTAGACATTTCTTTGGGCTTGGAGATGAAGTGCTATAAATAATTGAAAATATTTAAATAGAAAAATGACACAGTCATCTTTCTCCTTTTCCATTAGGCTTACATTTCCTCCAGCAGAATAACTTTGTTGGGTGAGATGACAAGTATGGCTGCAATCCAGGAAGAATGGGTGTGAGTATGTGTATGTGTGCATGTGTGCGCACTTGCGTGCACGTGTGTGGGGAAGAGGAATGCTTCTTCTCTCCTGTTCATAGTATGGATTGCTTTACTTGGCTAGCTGTCTTTAGAAGGCAGAGAGCTGGCTCTGATGTGCTGAAGTGCAGGGCTAGAACACTGACGAGATGGGAGTGAGAGGAAAATGCTGATTGCAGTAGGAGAGGTAAAAGATATACAATGATTCCCACTTGACCCTACAATACCCTATTACCTTCGATCCCCAGAATCAGTCCTGTGAAAAACACAAGTTTGCTGGCGGTCCCTTCCTTCTTTGTTGGCCTTGCTGCACGGAAGAATCAATCAGAGGGCTGATTTGGGGCTCAAAGAAATGGCCATGGTTTTGAATCTTCAGCAGTTTGGCCCCTGCTTGTCAAAAAATTTATTAACTCAAGGATCTCTAAAGGCAGAAAAGCCTCCTAAGGAATGCCCTGCCTCCACAATCTGAGCCCTTCTGCTGGGTTCACGTTCAGGTCGTGATGCTGTAGATTACCCCAGGGGTAAAATTAGAGAAATTGTATAATTGTATGTGCTGTGCTTAGTCTCTCAGTCATGTCCAACTCACTGGGACCCCATGGACTGTAGTCCGCTAGGCTCCTCTGGCCATGGGGATTCTCCAGCCAAGAATAATGGAGTGGGTTGCCATGCCCTCCTCCAGGGGATCTTCCTAAGCCAGGGATTGAACCCAGGTCTCCTGCACTGCAGGTGGATTCTTTACTATTTGAGACACAGTAAATCACTTCAGTGTTGTGATGCTTATTTGATACTAGGAACTGCGAAAACAGGTTCTTCACATTTACAACTGCTATGATAGCTCCTGAATTAATGAGCCCATGAGTCTATCAGGGTGCAGGGGAGTGAATGTGTTCTTTCTGCCTCCACTGAAGAGCCTTTTGTTGAACCTGTCTTAAGTGGAGCTTAGAGGAACTAATTTGACTCCTTGAAATGGCAGTTTTCTGTCATCACCAGTAGAAGCATCACTTCCTAATGTCATTGCTTCAGCAGAATAGAAAAGTTGCAAATGTTGCACAGTGATCTCCGCTATAATTACAGGAACACAAGATTATTAGTCACATTCCTACCTACCCCACTTCTAACAATGCTCTTTTTTCTTTTTAAAGCACTAGGTAGCTGGGAGTAGAACTGGATCTAAAATTTTGCTGTTGGATGCAGCTGCTAAGTATAAAGTTGTGGATGCTGTCCTTGTGTTAGAGCAATATTCATTAGACTCAATATCAGCCTAGTGGCTTAGAGGAAAAGGGCAATACTTAGGGCATTTATTTACTCATTTGTTCTTCACTCTATTTCATAAATGTTGTAAGGAAGTTGTCAAATATGAACTGTTAATATCTTTTTCTTCACCTTGATGAATGATAAAAACTTATACTTTAGCCAGTGACATTAATGTTTATATTCTATTTTCTCTTAAGTAGAACATTTTCCTTTGTACCTAATTTAAGCTTTGTATAAAGTATTTGCAGTTGGCTACCCACCATACCCACACCCTTGTGGCTCAGCTGGTAAAGAATCCGCCTGCAATGTGGGAGACCTGGGCTCGATCCCTGGGTTGGGAAGATCCCCTGGAGAAGGGAAAGGCTACCCACTCCAGTATTCTGGCCTGGAGAATTCCGTGAACAAGTCCATGGGGTCACAAAGAGTCGGACATGACTGAGCGGACACAACTGAGTGGCTTTCACTTTCACTTTCACCCACCACACCCTCTCTGTAGTCAAGGTCAACAATTAAATAAAGAGCTTAATACAGAGGCTATAATTCATTCTAGCATTCCTTTAACAAGCAACATCCATTTAAAATAGCAATAGAACTTTCAAGGTCCTGATGTTATTCAGGCAGGGAATCAAAGCGATCACTTCATTGGATCACTTTCTTGGCATACATTGAAGCCTAAACGTAAGATGTGTTCCGTGGGCAACTGTCTGCTTATTTTCTTTCCTAGACAAGTGGTTAACCCGTGTTGCATATCCTGTGTTTATAGAATTCCAGAAAGATTATGTCATAGAAATCACTGGGGTGTGTGTGTGTGTGAGTGTGTGTGTGAGAGAGATTGATTTATAGAGAGAATGTAAACTGAAACATCTTGAGGAGAAATCCATCAGTGTACGGACACTGAGAAGATGGAAAGAGAATGCTGGCCTTAACTTACAGGTGTGGCCTATTGTGGGTACTGTTTTCTGTTTTATAAGCAAAAGAGAGTGAAAGGATATATTCAGTGGACCTAAAGACGGTCAAACTGAGTGAACTAAGTTAGAGAAGGAGAAACTTCATATGACGTGCCCTATATGCAGAATCTAAAAAGAAATGATAGAAATAAACTTACTTACAAACAGACTCACAGACTTAGAGAACAAACTATGGTTGCCAGGGAGAAGTATAGGGAGAAGAAACAGGTAGGGGGCTTGGGATCAACATGTACATGGTGCTGTATTTAAAATGGATGGCAGCAAGATCCTACTGTATAGAATAGGGAACTCTGCTCACTGTTACGTGGCAGCCTAGATGGGAGGGGAGCTTGGGGGAGAATAGATACATGTATATATGTATATGTATGGCTGAGCTCCTTTGCTGTCCACCTGAAACTATCACAGCATTGTTAATACTCCAATACAAAATAAAAAGTTTAAAAATAGGTTAAAAAAAAAAAACTAAGGGGGAAAATAAAAGGAGCTATCCAAGGGGTAACAGGCAAAAGAACCAGAGCAAAGAACAGTCAGACACACCGGGTTATCACCGGGTTATGAAGTCTACCCTTTGTAAAGTTAAAAAACTTCATGAAGCTGTAATCAGATACAAAAAACTTAATTTACATTAAAAATGTCAATTCATTTGGTCAAAAAATCTGAGGGTTCTTTAATAAGTATCAGCTTCTAAAATAAGCAGAGTATGAGGGGGAAAAATAGAATTTATTAGAAGGAAAAAGTCTCAGAGGAGCTTTCATATTTTTAACACTGCCTTAAATTATTTAAAAAAAAAAGTGCTATTATACTGTTTATCCTGAAGAATTTAACTACTTTTTTGGGGGAGGGGGTGCTATTTTAAATGCAAGGTTTTGTTTATGATTTTAAAATCACAATTAGCACAATCACTGAAGAAAACATTTCTTCTGATATCCATGAAACAGTTTAATGTTTTAATTTACCTAAACCACCAACTGAATGCTACAGGCCACTTTGAAAACATTCCCTAATCCTTGGAAATACCGTGCTTTCTCTTATATTCTTTTAAACACTAATCCCTGGAAAAAACATACTTTCTCTCATTTTCTATTCAAGGTTTGCTATTGTTGTAATCTAAGTAAGGCCTCTCTGAAAAAAATGCAAAAATTAAGTTTAACCCACAACTGAGTCTTACATCCTGTGGTCCTGGAATTTTTAAATTTCATTCAAAACACATATTATAAACAAAGTCTTCCAAATGACTATCTAGAGAGGAATGTGGCAAAAATCCAGAAAATATTGTAATATTTGGAACTAACATAAGCACAAATAATCACTGCACTTTTTTAAAGAAGGGATTATGGGTTGCAGTTTTACTAACCCTATAGGGGATTTATATGAGATGGACAAAGCTAAATTCCAGACTAGTTGTGTGCCTCCAAAAGAAACGAAGCCCTTTACAGTGAATGAAGAATAAATAGAGGTATTAAAAATGAACTTCTTAATCATAAATATTTGCTCAATATAGCCATAATTTGAAAAAAACATTTTGGCTTAAAAATTTCTATAAAACTTGAAAGTTCGAAGCAGTATGCCTGACAAGGCTGTTGTTTAACAAATTAGGTGATTATTAACAGTGGAGGCCGATTCAGGGTGGGAAGGCATTGTGGGGAGAACAACAAAGGTCAACACCAAAAAACGTTATCACCAAGTCAGGAAAATCCACATTTTAGAGACAGGAAGACCAGTGCAGTTACTGAAATACAAATTAAAAACATAAAAGAAGTTAATCTGTCAAATGTATTGAAGTAGAATTAAGACTAATCATTTTAGAGGTATTTAAAATCTAGACTCCTAGGGTAAAACATAAGACAGAGAAAGCTGTATTATTATCTCATAATATGCAACCTGTCCTGAAGAAACATCATATTTCCCTCTAGCTACAAAAAAATGAAAGAAGAGAACTCCAAAATAGGAATGAGACTGTGAAATAAATATTGTATACCTCAAAAAAAATAAACTATTTAGGGACAGGGCAGGGGAGGGAAAGTCAACTAAGAAGCTGAAAACCAGTCACATTTCAAAATGATTCCTATGTTCTAGGCAAAATTTCGTATAACATCTTGAGTGTGTCTCATTTTACACCTTAGTCAACTGTAAGGGTATACGCATTTATCCACTCTTGTAAGGAACTCTTCTGTTTAGAAGAGCATCCTTATCTAGAGGATTCACCCTGAGTCTCATGCTGCTGTCACCATCATTATTAACACATAGTACAGATACTGCAGATACTGAGGATATCTTTTTTTTTTTTTTTGCCCAAAGGTAATTGAATGTGAGTAGATTTTACCACCTCCATAATGTTTCAGTTTTAATATATCATTCTGAGAAATTTTTCTGAACTAATATAGCATTTTAGGCTGTCTTACTTTTAATCATCATGAAAAGGCATCATTTCATGGGGCGGAACAAAGGAAAAAGATTTTCTTCATATAAGCTGTACTAATTTTATAATATACAAACAGGAATTGCATTATCCTGGCAAACAGCAAGCCACTTCTCAGAAAAGACAGTTAAGATGAGCTTTTAAAATAGTGAGGTAATCACTCCTCTTACAAACAGATATTTCTGAATATTAGCTCTCATAATATGTGACCAAACAGGCGAAATGAAATGGGAAGTTACATATTGTGATTTTTTTTTTAATGAAGCTGAAACACTTATGCCAAACTTAAACATACGCCAACTTCCTTCACAGTATTTTTTTTTTTTTTTACTGAAAACCTCTTAATGAAGAAGCAAGGTTTTTGGAGGAGTAGGAATGGCATGAAATTATAGGTTACCTGGTATAAACAAAAGGGTTCTTGACTTGGAGGCAAAAAGATGGCATGGAAACTGGTTTGTCCACTTCTGACCTGGGTATTCTTGGTCAAAACACACTTCCTTCACCTGTGAAATACAGATAAAAACATCGGACTCCCAGTACTGGGTGGGAGGGTTGGGTGGGGCTGTGGGGAGATGAATAGATGGTAAGAGGACTTGTCCATTTATAATAGGTATTCAGAATTTGAATGGTCATCACTTTCCTTTTCCTATGTAAACTTTACCAAAGAAAGGTAGAAATATCCAAGTCTATACTTTTGAAAGGCCTCAGTATCCACATCCTGCTAGAGTCTAAAGAGTGAACTTAAAATTGTAAAGGTTGTTTCTCTCTGCTTGTATTGTTTGAAAACCTTTTAAAGAGAAGTACACAATTAAAGTACTTCCGAGCAGTTTAAGTACAAGGAAAGGAATTTACCATTAAGAGTGCAGTTGATCTAAATAAAATCAACTTCCCTTTCCTCTTAGCATTTTTCACTCCTATTTAATTTTTAGCCTAGCTTTCATCATTGTTTAAAATGGTCCTCCTTATTTGTTTTGTGCTCAGTTGTGTCCTATTCTTTGTGACCCTGTGTACTGTATCCCACCAGGCTCCTCCGGGATTTTCCCAGCAAAAATACTGGAGTGGTTTACCGTTTCCTCCTCCCAGGGATCTTCCTGACCCAGGGATCGAACAAAAGTCTCTGCATTGAAGGCAGACTGCCACCTGGGAAGTCCCATGTGTTTGTTTACTCTTTTATTATCTAAGTCTCCATCTTTGAACTCAAGTCCTCTGAGGGCAGTGATCCTGTCTTACTTGCTCAAACCAGTCTTCACAGGAGCTTACAAGAGTGCTGAGCTCATAGCGGGTGTTTAGGAAATACTTCTTTTTGAATCAATGGATGAATAGATTTAGTAAGATGAAAGTGGAATAGGATAAATTGAGTCATCAGGGCCTTGAAGAGTATTTGGTGGAGTAGAGGCTATAAGGAGGCAACTGAGGGCTTCTCTCATGGTTCAATAGTTAAGATTCTGTGCTCCCACTGCAGGGAGCTCTGGTTTGATCCCTGGTCTGGGAAGTTTCACATGCCATGAGATGAGACCAAAAACAAACAAAAAAGCAAGGTCAGTTCACTTATGAAATGCTAAGGACTATCACCCTTGACAGAAATATAATCTCAAACCTACTATGAAGCTAGAGGGTAAATCAACTGACACTGTGATGACTGTTCTCTTTATGGAGATTATTAGTTGTTTGTGCACATAGCTCACTCTGCCTGCAACGTGGGAGAACCCCGGTTCGATATCTGGGTCAGGAGGTTTCCCTGGAGAAGGGATAGGCTGCCCACTCTAGTTTTCTTGGGCTTCCCTGGTGGCTCAGAGAGTAAAGAATTGGCCTGCAATGCGGGAGACCTGGGTTCGACCCCTGGGTCAGGAAGATCCCCTGGAGGAGGGCACGGCAACCCACTCCAGTATTCTTGCCTGGAGCATCCCCATGGACAGAGGAGCCTGGCAGGCTGGGGTCACAAACAGTCGGACACGACTGACCGACTAAGCACACACATGACTAAGGTAAAGGTTATGATCATATGGTCTTTTAAAGCATCTAATTGAAAGTGAAAGTCACACAGTCCATAGAATTCTCCAGGTAATTTGCACAAGGGAAGCCCGCTCTAATTGAATAAAATTAAATTTTAGCTTTTTTTCTGCTTTTTATGTTAATAGCTTTATTGGGACATAATTCATGCTAGTGTACGTACATTCAATCAGTTCAGTTCAGTCGCTCAGTCGATAGTTTTTAGTCAGTTCACAAAGTTGTGCAACAATCACCACAATCAATTTTAGAACATTTTCATCATTCCAAAAGAAGTCCTATAACCTTTAGCAGTCACTCACAACACACCCCACCCTATACTCTCTAGACCTAGGCAACCATTAATTTACTTTCTATCTTTGTAGTTTTGTCTATTCAAGATGGTTCACATACACAGAATCATACGATACGGGGCCTTTTGTGACTTGTTCCTTTCATGTAGCATGTTTTTAAGGCTTATTCACATTGCATCATGTATCAGTATTTCATTATTTTTTTTATAGCTTAATAATGTTCCATCTCGGGGAAGGCAATGGCACCCCACCCCAGTACTCTTGCCTGGAAAATCCAATGGACGGAGTAGCCTGGTGGGCTGCAGTCCATGGGGTCGCTAACAGTCGGACAGACTGAGCGACTTCACTTTCACTTTTCTCTTCCATGCATTGGAGAAGGAAATGGCAACCCACTCCAGTGTTCTTGCCTGGAGAATCCCAGGGACGGGGGAGCCTGGTGGGCTGCCGTCTATGGGGTCACACGGAGTCGGACAGGACTGAAGTGACTTAGCAGCAGCAGCAATGTTCCATCTTATAAATACACAACATTTTATTTATCCATTCATCAGTTAATGGACATTTGGTTTTTTTCCTACTTTTTACCTGTTATAGATAATGCTGCCCTGACCATCCATGGACAAGTTTTTGTTTGGGCATGTTTTTCACTTCTCTTTGGTATATACTAGGAGAACTGCTGGTCATATGGTAACTCTGTCTTTAACCTTTTGAGGAACTGTCAGACTGTTTTTCAAAATGGCTTCCATAGTTTACATTCCTAAGGGTTTGTAAAGCCTAAGGGTTTCAATTTTTCCATATCCTTGACAACACACCATTGTCTGTCTTCTTGATTGTTGCCATCCTGATGGGTATGAAATCGTATTTCATTGTGGTTTTGATCTGCATTTTTCTGATACTGAATAATGTTGAATATTTTTCCATGTGCTTACTGGCCATTTGCATGTCTTATTTGAAGAAATATCTATTTAGTGCCTTTGCCCATTTTAAAATTGGGCTATTTCTAGTATTCAATTTTTTTTTAAGTATAGTTGATTTACAATGTTGTGCCAACCTCGGCTGTACAGCAAACTGACTCAGTTTTCATACATATATGCATTCTTTTCTAATATTCTCTTCTACTATAGGTTATCTTATCACTCAGTTTTAAGAATTCTTTATATATTTCAGATATTAGTCCTTAGCAGACAAATGTTTTGCAAATATTCTCTCCCATTCTATGGGATGTTTCCTTCACTTGAGAGTGTGCTCTGAAGTACAAAAGTTTAATTTTAATCAAGTACAATTTATTTTTGTTGCTGTTGCGCTTGTGCTCTTTGGTGTCATATCTACATCGCTAATCCAAGTTCATGAAGATATATGCTTTCCTTTAAGAGTTTTCTGGTTTTAGTTTTTACATTTAAGCCTATGATCCATTTTAAGGTAACTGGAATATATGTTGTAAAGCTTGGAACCCAAGTTCATTATTTTGCATGTGGATAGCCAGTTGTCCCAGCACCATTTGTCGAAGGCTACGTTTTCCCCATTAAATTGTTTCCATACTTCTGATGGAAATCAACTGACCACATATGTGAGGGTTAATGTCTAGACTCTGAATTCTACCCCAGTGAACTACATGTCTGCCTTATACATACACCACACAGCCTTGATCACTACAGTCTTGTAGTGCGTTTTGAAAAGGTGACACATAACTGCTCCACCTCTGTTTTTCTTTTCCAAGATTGGTTTGGCGATTCTGGCTTCCTTAAATCTTCATATGAATTTTAGGAACAACTTTTTCATTTCTGCAAACTGTATACTTGGAATCTGGATAGTGATTTTGTTGATTCTACACATCAAATTCAATCCATGAACATGGATTTCCATTTATTTATTTAGATCTTTAAAATTATCTTTTTACAATATTTTATAGTTTTCAGAATATAAGAACAGCTTTCCTTCTGTTAAATTTATCCCTAAGTATTTTACTCTTTTTAATGCTAATGGAATCTTTGTCTCAGTTGATTTTTTTATATTCTTTACTATCAGTCATTTTTAAAATATTTCATTTATTTGGCTGTACCAGGTCTTGGCATGTGGTATCTAATCCCCTGACCAGGGGCTTGGCCCAGACCCCCTGCATTGGGAGCGAAGAGTCTTTGCTCCTGGACTACCAGAGACGTCCCAGAAAGGCAACTGATTTTTGAATATTGACTTTGTATCCTGCTTACTTGCTAAACTTATATATTAGTTCTAATGCATTTTTAGTGGAATCCTTAGAATTCTCTATATATACAGTCCTATCATTCGCAAATAGAGACATGTTTCATTCTTCTTTTCAACCTGCATATCCTTTATTTAATTTTCTTGCCAAATTGCTTGGGTAGCATCTCCAGTACAAGATTGAATACAAGTGATCCTAATGGAAATCTTTGTCTTCTTACTCATGTTAGTGGGAAAATATCAATCTTTTATGTTTAAAGATGACATTGATTCTGGATTTTTCATAGATGCCTTTATCAGGTTGAGGAAGCTCCCTTCTATTCCTGCTTTGTTCAGTGTTTGCTGGAATTCGGTTGAGCATTTCTGTGTTTATATTTAGGGGTCTGTAGGCATCTTTTTTTGTGATGTCCTTGGTGAATTATTTTTTTAAATAATATAGCAAAAAAATCCACACGAGTATTAGGTCTTCTCTCTGCCTAAGCTACCTATCCTTAGCCACTCACTGTTACTAGTTCATATGACTGATTTACACACATACAAACACACACATATATATGTAATATTACTGGCTTTTTAAAAATAAATCTTTTTGCATTCTTTAGAATTTATATTTTTATAAATAATTTTTAAAATTATAATCTGATACTCTGAGTATTCAGTTCAGTTCAGTCGCTCAGTAGTGTCCAACTCCTTGCAATCCCATGAACCGCAGCACGCCAGGCCTCCCTGTCTATCACCAACTCCCAGAGTTTACCCAAACTCATGTCCATTGAGTCGGTGACGCCATCTAGCCATCTCATCCTCTGTCACCCCCTTCTCCTCTGAGTATATGACATAATATATTCTCTATCAGGTTGTAATAATAAAATAACTTAAATTTCTGTAGCAAAAAAGCCCAAACCTCTCAAGCATAAATTCTACTTCTAGAAGTATAACTTGTGCAAGTTATACTTAGTCTTATACTATAGACTTAATCATATCGCCATCTAGACATCTCATCCTCTGTCACCCCCTTCTCCTCTGAGTATATGACATAATATATTCTCTATCAGGTTGTAATAATAAAATAACTTAAATTTCTGTAGCAAAAAAGCCCAAACCTCTCAAGCATAAATTCCACTTCTAGAAGTATAACTTGTGCAAGTTATACTTAGTCTTATACTATAGACTTAATCATATTATTGACATTTCACAAACTGCATATCACAGTATCCCTTTAAACAGAAAGCGGCTCTGCTGCATGTTAGATTGGCATATGACTTAAAAAATCCTCTGCTTTATAAAACTGAGTACTTCTGTATGTAATCTGTTTTTCAGAAGTTTTCTTTCAGTTCTTAAGTCCTTTTCTTTGGCCTAGATTCTGTGATTTGTTTCCTATTTTGGAAACTTGGAAAGTACCATGCAAATAAAGATATAGCCTTGCTAGTTAAAAATAAAATACTTAGTGTTTGCTGGTGAAGGAAAATATGATGCTATGTAGGTAAAACTGCATGATGAAAATCAGATTCACACTTCATAAGAACATTTCTGGAGAACTTTAGACTTGAAAAAGCAAGAGCCAAATGTTCCTCCCAAACGATAGTTTATAACTCTCACTGAAGTCAGAAGTAATTCTGAGGGTAGAATTTAAGCCAATGGTTTTGAAAGCTGGGAGAAAAAAAAAAAAAAAAAGGCATGCATAAATTTCCAAATCTTCTCAAAGTACTTAGATGGGAGGCAATTTGCAGCTAAGATCTTGAGAAATGTTTTTTTCCACTAATGGGAAATTATTAAATTATAAAATATTAGTAACACCTTGATACAATTTATTTTACCTTCCACAGACTGCTAATCACGGTAGAATTTTGTTAAACAACCATTTAAGAGAGAAAAAAGTACACGTAGGACAATACCAGTTGGAATATGGGAATCCCCCAGGCTCCTCTTCCCAGAATTCTCCAGGCATGAATACTGGAGTGAGTAACCATTCCCTTCCGGGGAAGGCAATGGCACCCCACCCCAGTACTCTTGCCTGGAAATCCAATGGACGGAGTAGCCTGGTGGGCTGCAGTCCATGGGGTCGCTGACAGTCGGACAGACTGAGCGACTTCACTTTCACTTTTCTCTTTCATGCATTGGAGAAGGAAATGGCAATCCACTCCAGTATTCTTGCCTGGAGAGTCCCAGGGATGGGGGAGCCCGGTGGGCTGCCGTCTATGGGGTCACACAGAGTCGGACACGACTGAAGTGACTTAGCAGCAGCAGCAGCAACCATTCCCTTCTCCAGGGGATCTTCTCAACCCAGGGACAAACCTGGGTTTCCTGCACTGCAGGCAGATTCTTTACCTTCTGAACCTCCACAGAAGTCCCAATATATAACAAGGAGTTGTTAAGGATTCTTTTACATAGAGTTTCTCTAAGGCAGTTTAGAAATTAAATACATCAATATGAGACTGAGATGAAACTTTTCTCTTTCTCCTATTGCACTGAATTAAATTTGTACTCAATATTTATTGATAGCTTACTTAAAAATTATCTTTTTTCCTGCAGTCATTTCACAAAGTTTCTTCTTTAATTCCCATTTGTTGATATGCTGCTGCTGCTAAGTCACTTCAGTCGTGTCCGACTCTGTGTGACCCCATAGACGGCAGCCCACCAGGCTCCCCCATCCCTGGGATTCTCCAGGCAAGAATACTGGAGTGGGTTGCCACTTCCTTCTCCAATGCATGAAAGAGAAAAGTGAAAGTGAAGTCGCTCAGTCTGTCCGACTGTTAGCGACCCCATGGACTGCAGCCCACCAGGCTACTCCGTCCATTGGATTTTCCAGGCAAGAGTACTGGGGTGGGGTGCCATTGCCTTCCCCGATTTGTTGATATAATGACAATTCAATTTTTTAATTAATTAAAATAAAAAATATCAACATACTGACATAATGGCAATTTTTAAAGTGACAATGTACAACTCTCATTATGATGTTCAGGGGGATTCTCCATTGTCTTTAATAGCTGTCTTTGACAGAGCTAGGTATTTCAAGAGATGGTAATTGTTTGGTATCTTTCACTATTTGTCAGTGGTTGTTTAATAGACTGTTTCCAAAGTTGATCTTCTTGGTCCTTAGTCTATTTTGGACAAGGGTGCTAGCCACAAAGGTCATATCTGCAAGTTGATACTTATCATTACACTATCTCTGACACAAAACAACACAAAGAGTAAACCCTTTGAGTAGGCTTTCTTTGAAAAACTTATAAAGGTCATTTATGCCCCAGGTTAATAGTAACTCAGGCCAGGGGAGAAAATGTAGGGGTCTTTTTCTGCCCTATTGATTTGCTATAAAACCATACTGTAAAAAAAAATTTTTTTTACAAATAAATATGCCAACCCAAATAAATACATTAAACTTATTTAAAGATAATTCTTGCCATTTAATTATCTATGGAATTACCTGATTTGATCTGTGCAACAAATCTCTAAGGCAGAGAGTCTTAGTCCATCTAATAGAAAAGAAAATTGAGCATTGTCATGGGTGGTAGAACTTCCTAAAGAAACAGCATTTACTGAGTACTTACTACGTCCCCAGTTATTTCATGTAATATCTCAAATAATTTTCAAAATAGTTGTAAGCCACAGGTTTTACACTCCCCATTTGCACATAAGGAAAGGTTAGCTTGCCCAAAGTTAGCTAGCTGGCTAGTGGTGGAGGTAGGACTCAACGACAGAGTTAGTCCAAAGCTTTTTTCCTTTCTACCCCAGCTGTTTTGCTGATTATGACTGTTCAACATTGATTCAACATGGAATAAAAAACCACAATATAAGATATATAACAAAGTGGAACATTTAGAAAATCAAAACTCAAATACATTCTTTACACACAGGTAACTGTGGCTCAGCTGTTAAGGAATCCATCTGGAATGCGGCAGACCTGGGTTTGATCCCTGGGTTGGGAAGATATCCTGGAGAAAGGCTACCCACTCCAGTATTCTGACCTGGAGAATTCCATGGACTGTGAAGTCCATGGGGTAGCAGAGTCGGACATGACCAAGTGACTTTCACTTTCACTTTTCACAACTCAGTTCAGTCACTCAGTTGTGTCTGACTCTTTGCGACCCCATGGACTGCAGCATGCCATTGCCGTCTATGGGGTCACACAGAGTCGGACACGACTGAAGTGACTTAGCAGCAGCAGCAGCAACCATTCCCTTCTCCAGGGGATCTTCTCAACCCAGGGACAAACCTGGGTTTCCTGCACTGCAGGCAGATTCTTTACCTTCTGAACCTCCACAGAAGTCCCAATATATAACAAGGAGTTGTTAAGGATTCTTTTACATAGAGTTTCTCTAAGGCAGTTTAGAAATTAAATACATCAATATGAGACTGAGATGAAACTTTTCTCTTTCTCCTATTGCACTGAATTAAATTTGTACTCAATATTTATTGATAGCTTACTTAAAAATTATCTTTTTTCCTGCAGTCATTTCACAAAGTTTCTTCTTTAATTCCCATTTGTTGATATGCTGCTGCTGCTAAGTCACTTCAGTCGTGTCCGACTCTGTGTGACCCCATAGACGGCAGCCCACCAGGCTCCCCCATCCCTGGGATTCTCCAGGCAAGAATACTGGAGTGGGTTGCCACTTCCTTCTCCAATGCATGAAAGAGAAAAGTGAAAGTGAAGTCGCTCAGTCTGTCCGACTGTTAGCGACCCCATGGACTGCAGCCCACCAGGCTACTCCGTCCATTGGATTTTCCAGGCAAGAGTACTGGGGTGGGGTGCCATTGCCTTCCCCGATTTGTTGATATAATGACAATTCAATTTTTTAATTAATTAAAATAAAAAATATCAACATACTGACATAATGGCAATTTTTAAAGTGACAATGTACAACTCTCATTATGATGTTCACGGGGATTCTCCATTGTCTTTAATAGCTGTCTTTGACAGAGCTAGGTATTTCAAGAGATGGTAATTGTTTGGTATCTTTCACTATTTGTCAGTGGTTGTTTAATAGACTGTTTCCAAAGTTGATCTTCTTGGTCCTTAGTCTATTTTGGACAAGGGTGCTAGCCACAAAGGTCATATCTGCAAGTTGATACTTATCATTACACTATCTCTGACACAAAACAACACAAAGAGTAAACCCTTTGAGTAGGCTTTCTTTGAAAAACTTATAAAGGTCATTTATGCCCCAGGTTAATAGTAACTCAGGCCAGGGGAGAAAATGTAGGGGTCTTTTTCTGCCCTATTGATTTGCTATAAAACCATACTGTAAAAAAAAATTTTTTTTACAAATAAATATGCCAACCCAAATAAATACATTAAACTTATTTAAAGATAATTCTTGCCATTTAATTATCTATGGAATTACCTGATTTGATCTGTGCAACAAATCTCTAAGGCAGAGAGTCTTAGTCCATCTAATAGAAAAGAAAATTGAGCATTGTCATGGGTGGTAGAACTTCCTAAAGAAACAGCATTTACTGAGTACTTACTACGTCCCCAGTTATTTCATGTAATATCTCAAATAATTTTCAAAATAGTTGTAAGCCACAGGTTTTACACTCCCCATTTGCACATAAGGAAAGGTTAGCTTGCCCAAAGTTAGCTAGCTGGCTAGTGGTGGAGGTAGGACTCAACGACAGAGTTAGTCCAAAGCTTTTTTCCTTTCTACCCCAGCTGTTTTGCTGATTATGACTGTTCAACATTGATTCAACATGGAATAAAAAACCACAATATAAGATATATAACAAAGTGGAACATTTAGAAAATCAAAACTCAAATACATTCTTTACACACAGGTAACTGTGGCTCAGCTGTTAAGGAATCCATCTGGAATGCGGCAGACCTGGGTTTGATCCCTGGGTTGGGAAGATATCCTGGAGAAAGGCTACCCACTCCAGTATTCTGACCTGGAGAATTCCATGGACTGTGAAGTCCATGGGGTAGCAGAGTCGGACATGACCAAGTGACTTTCACTTTCACTTTTCACAACTCAGTTCAGTCACTCAGTTGTGTCTGACTCTTTGCGACCCCATGGACTGCAGCATGCCAGGCTTCCCTGTCCATCACCAACTCCCGGAGTTTACTCAAACTCATGTCCATCGAGTCAGTGATGCCATCCAAACATCTCATCCTCTATCAGCCCCTTCTTCTCCCTCCTTCAGTCTTCCCCAGCATCAGAGTCTTTTCCAGTGAGTCAGTTCTTTGTTTGCATCAGGTGGCCAATGGAGTTGCAAAGAGTTGGACAGGACTGAGCAACTTTCACAACTAGAATTTTACAAATCATATAGTGGTGTTACTTTTTGTGTAGTTTTTTTTTCTTCTTCTTTTCTTTTTTAAAGTATTTACTTACTTGACTGTGTGAGGTCTTAATTGTGGCATGTGGGATCTTTAGTTGCAGCATGTGGCATCTAGTTTCCTGACCAGGGATCAAACCTATATTGAAGCGTGGAGGCTGAGCCAGTGGACCACCAGGGAAGTCTCTGTGTAGATAGTGTTAACTTGCTTTATCTTGTTTATACTATAAAAAGAAAAAGAAATTATATGACTTGTATGCATTCTTCTTACCAAAGGTATATTTGACTCCATTTGCATTTCACATCATTAGAGTAAATGGTTTATAATTTTTCTTCTTTCGCCTTCTTGAAGTGCTGCATATGTTAAGCTTGTTTTATGTGAAAGCATGCTAAGTCACTTTAGTCATGTCTGGGACTTTTTGTGACCTTTTGGACTATAGCCTACCAGGCTCCTTGTCCATGTGATTCTCCACCAGGCAAGAATACTGGAGTGGTTGCCATGCCCTCCTCAAGCTTTGCTTTACTTGGACCTAAAAAGAAAGAAAAAAGAAATAAAATTCTCAAGGCCAAAGAATCCTGTTTAAAATCAAACACAATTGGAAAGCAAAGGGTAAATATTTATTTTTGTTTCTCAAGTTCACCTTCCTGAAGCCTATTCTGTGACTTACTTTCAGTGATCTCTTTCTTTTAATTCTAGAATTAGAGTTTATTTTCTTATAGACTTGCATAGTGTTTAAGGAAAATAAACTTTTTCAATCTCATATACATTTTATTACCCTTAACTAGCACACAGTAGAAAATGAAAGGGATACTTTCATTAAAAAGGGAGGCCTCAGGATGAATGAAAACCATGAGTTAAGAGACTTCTGTGAAGTAAAAGGCTTTCAATTTCTAACAAAACTTATCAGGAAGATTTTCTTAGGTACACAGCCACTCCACAATCTGATCTAAAGAAAAAAGAAATAAAATTCTCAAGGCCAAAGAATCCTGTTTAAAATCAAACACAATTGGAAAGCAAAGGGTAAATATTTATTTTTGTTTCTCAAGTTCACCTTCCTGAAGCCTATTCTGTGACTTACTTTCAGTGATCTCTTTCTTTTAATTCTAGAATTAGAGTTTATTTTCTTATAGACTTGCATAGTGTTTAAGGAAAATAAACTTTTTCAATCTCATATACATTTTATTACCCTTAACTAGCACACAGTAGAAAATGAAAGGGATACTTTCATTAAAAAGGGAGGCCTCAGGATGAATGAAAACCATGAGTTAAGAGACTTCTGTGAAGTAAAAGGCTTTCAATTTCTAACAAAACTTATCAGGAAGATTTTCTTAGGTACACAGCCACTCCACAATCTGATCACATCAAGCCCTGCTTTACATCCTCAGAGACTCTTGTTGGCCATCTACAGCAGGTTTCTTAACCTTTTCAGACATGTGAATCTTTTAGAAATTAAATAATAATAATGACATAGCCATTTCTGAATGGGTATGTTAAAGGAATGAATGAACATCAATCTGGATAAAATCATCTCTATGTTTGGCTATTTTAACATTGATTATTGAAGCATTAAAGATAATTTGATATGCTTCACAACAATTTTCATGAGATGAAGGCATTTTATACATTTATTAAATAAAAAAGTGATAAAAATGAACACTACTATAGCAACTATGTTACAGGTATCTGTCTATGTGCTTTCAACAGAACTAACACTTTGAATCCTCGTGACAACCCTATGAATTAGTTGCTATTCTCTATTTTACAGGCGAGGAAACTGAGGTATTGATAGGTTAAATAGCTTGTCTCAGGTTCTACAGTTGGAACCCATGCAATGTGGCGCTAGAACCAGCATTCTCCATCATGGGGTTGCCTAGTAAAATTTTCAGTGTTCTAGTGTGTCTCATTGGGGAAGGCAATGGCACCCCACCCCAGTACTCTTGCCTGGAAAATCCAATGGACGGAGTAGCCTGGTGGGCTGCAGTCCATGGGGTTGCTAACAGTCGGACAGACTGAGCGACTTCACTTTCACTTTTCTCTTTCATGCATTGGAGAAGGAAATGGCAACCCACTCCAGTATTCTTGCCTGGAGAATCCCAGGGATGGGGGAGCCTGGTGGGCTGCCGTCTATGGGGTCACACAGAGTCGGACACGACTNTTGGAGAAGGAAATGGCAACCCACTCCAGTATTCTTGCCTGGAGAATCCCAGGGATGGGGGAGCCTGGTGGGCTGCCGTCTATGGGGTCACACAGAGTCGGACACGACTGAAGTGACTTAGCAGCAGCAGCAGCAGCAGTGTGTCTCATTTATATGAGTTGGTGTAACTTAACCTTAGAATGAAAGCAATGTTGAAACGTCTGCTGTGTTTAAACCACCAGAGCAAAACATGATCCTTTCACAAATGTACTCATCTCATTGCCACTATTTGCTTCACGTATCTACTGGATAAATACTGGTACTGTGCTGTGCAGTGCTTAGTTACTCAGCTGACCCCACGGACTGCAGCCCACCAGGTTCCTCTGTACATGGGGATTCTCCAGAGAAAAATACTGGAATGGGTTGCCATGCCCTCCTCCAGGGGGATATATACTGAAGCCCCCAAACTTATTCTTAATATTTAAATATTTTATTTATTGTTTTTAACCAAGAAACTATATGTCATTGCTCTCTTTAAGGTGAAACTCCTGAAGAAAGGTTACATCTAACTCCTACAACAAAGATTCTCAAAGCTTGATTCATGGACAATTTGCATCAGAATCCCTGACCAGTCTTCTTAGAAATGCCTATTCCTGGGCTCCAGCACAGATTTACTCACTCAGAGTCTTAGGGAGTGGAACCCATCAACTTGTGAGGACCACCTTTTTACCAGGTCCTTCTAGTTACCCTGCCTAGGTTGTCTACCCCCGCTTCTACATGTACCACCTGGAGTTCCCCTGAATACAAGATGCTCTTTCATACCTCAGAGTCTGAACATGCTGTTTCCTGTGCTTCTTATGCTTCCTCCTCTTACTGTCCTCTGAACTCCCGCTCCACTAAGATTTAGTTCAAAAGTCATGTCTGCAAGGTTTCCCTGGGCCCATCAGGCAAGAGTTAGGTGCGTCTTCCTCTGTATCCCAATGTGGTTAAACTCACGTCTCCACCCTAAAATTACCCTGCAACTGGTCTGTGTACTCTATTACCTGGGGGGGTCCCCTGAAGTCTCCGCACTACCATCTTTGTAAACCACGAAAGATAATATCTGACATGGAGCGGTAGGGACTCTGAACTTGCTGCTTGAATGGACTCAATGTTACCAGATGACTGGGATTAAGTCCTGACAGTTCTGCAGTTCTTAATTCTACTGAGGTGGTATTATCATACACATTTTTTAGAAAATAATTTTCTAGCAGGTGGGTAAAAGAAAACACTTTGATCATTTTTTTCTTCTTGCACATTTATTCCCTTTCATTCCCCCCTTTAAAAATGCTTTATATTTTGAAAAAAAGTATATGTGTGCTTCTACAAAATTCAAAGGATCCAAGATAAGCCACCTCTTCACCTATATCCTCCAACAGTTGAGTTCCTTACAGCGAAGCAGTCATTATTAGTTTCATGTGTATCCTTCCAGAACCCTTTTAGATACATATAGGCAAATAGGTATTATTTACCTATAATTATTTTGCACCTTGTTTTTTTAAACTCTGTGATCCTTCCACTTAAATACATAAAAAGCACCCTCTGCTTATTAACAAATGCATAGTATTTGATTCTATGAATATATACATATTTTTAAAATAAATAAGACATCTCTTGATTGACATTTAGATTGTTACAGTATTCTCTACCATCACTAATGCTACACTATGAAAGTGAAAGTGAAATTCGCTCAGTTGTGTCTATTTTCGACCCCATGGACAAGTCCATGGAATTCTCCAGGCCAGAATACTGGAGTGGGTAGCCTTTCCCTTCTCTAGGGGATCTTCTCAACCCAGGGATCGAACCCAGGTCTCTCACATTGCAGGCAGATTCTTTACCAGCTGAGCCACAAGAGAAGACCAATGCTACACTATATATACAGGTAATTTCACAAATGTGAATATGTTCATAGGACAGATTTCTAGAAACAGAGTTGTAGGATTAATAGGTAGAGATAAGTTTTATCAAAATGGTTTTCATAAAGATTATGATTCTCAGGTGGTGTTAGTGGTAAAGAACCCACCTGCCAATGCAGGTTAGACATAAGACATGTCCGTTCAATCCCTGGGTGGGAAGATCCTCTGGAGAAGGGAATGTCAATCCACTCTAGTATTCTTGCCTGGAGAATCCCATGGACAGAGGAGCCTGGTGGCCTACAGTTCATAGGGTCACACAGAGTCGGACATGACTGAAGTGACTTAGCACGGCATACCCATTTTCACTCCACTAGCAACAGATGAGGAGAAGGCAATGGCACCCCACTCCAGTTCTCTTGCCTGGAAAATCCCATGGACAGAGGAGCCTGGTAGGCTGCGGTCCATGGGGTGGCGAAGAGTCGGACACGACTGAGCAACTTCCCTTTCACTTTTCACTTTCATGCATTGGAGAAGAAAATGGCAACCCACTCCAGTGTTCTTGCCTGGAGAATNGCAATGGCACCCCACTCCAGTTCTCTTGCCTGGAAAATCCCATGGACAGAGGAGCCTGGTAGGCTGCGGTCCATGGGGTGGCGAAGAGTCGGACACGACTGAGCAACTTCCCTTTCACTTTTCACTTTCATGCATTGGAGAAGAAAATGGCAACCCACTCCAGTGTTCTTGCCTGGAGAATCCCAGGGACGGGGGAGGCTGGTGGGCTGCTGTCTATGGGGTCGCACAGAGTCGGACACAACTGAAGTGACTTAGCAGTAGTAGCAGCAGCAACAGATGAGAATGCCTGTTTCTTTATATCCTGCCAATAGTGTTTTCTTTCCTGGTGGTGGTAGTTTACTCACTAAGTTGTGTCTGACTCTTGCAACCCCATGGACTGTAGCCTGCTAGGCTCCTTTATCCATGGGATTCTCCAGGCAAGAATACTGAAGTGGGTTGCCATTTCCTTCTCCAGGAGATCTTCCTGACCNACTCTTGCAACCCCATGGACTGTAGCCTGCTAGGCTCCTTTATCCATGGGATTCTCCAGGCAAGAATACTGAAGTGGGTTGCCATTTCCTTCTCCAGGAGATCTTCCTGACCCAGGAATTAAACCTAGGTCTCCTGCATTGCAGGCAGATTTTTACTGACTGAGCTATGAGGGAAGCTAAAATGGAGAGTTAAGGAAACACTTCAAGTAAGTGTAGGCACAACTACTGGCCTAACTCAAGAGTAAGAATTGTTTTTTACAAAAAGTTAACATTAACACAGGTGTTTGCTCTATAGGCCTTCCCCAGGCAAGATGGCACTGGGGTATTCACTACTGGTGTAGCCTCGATATTCTTTTGAACCCTAGAAGGCTTAGTGAGTCTTCAGAATAATTTCTAATCTATTCTAGAAGTGGAAGACATCCTATTCATTCTACAAATACTTACTGAGCATCTATCCTGTAGCAGGCATTGTTCTGATGGCTGAGGTATGAACAATACACAAAATAGACTAAAGTCCCTGCTCACATTAAGATGATAATGGGGGGAGGTAGGCAGATAATAGACACAATACACAGATCTGATGTATGGTATGTTAGTTTACAATAGGACCATGGGAAAAATAAAGAAAGAGGGAACAGGGAATAAGAAGAGTTACTTTTCTGAAGGGTGGTCATGGAAGGGCTCACTGAGAAGGTGACATTTAAGCAAAGACCTGAAAGAAGTAAAGGAAGGCTCTATAAAGCATCTAGGGAAAAGAGCAAGGACAGGAGTTGAGGGTGTGCCTGGTGCATCCTAGGAACACAAGGAACGATGCTGGTTGGGGCTCAATGAGCAGGGCAAGAGATGAGGTTAAGGTATGGGGTTTGGGAAGCAGGCCTCAGAGCAAAGTAGGAAAGCCATTGGAGAGTTCTAGAGAGTTACACTGAATTGTTTACTGAAAACAGACTGAGAAAAGGCAAAATGGATGAAGGCAGAACCAGTTATTAGACTTCTGGACAACAGGTGAGAAATGAGATGGGTTAGACTGGGCCGGTTGCCATAGAGGTGTAGATGTGTTTGGACTGTGAGTCTCTTCTGAAGGTGGAGCCAGCAAGATTTTGTCAGGTTGAATGTTGGATGTAAGAAGGAAAGAAAGTGAGAATGACTCCAGGGTTCTTGGCTTAAGTGGAAGGATGGAATATCATATACTAGCATAGGGAAAGAATACAGGTAATGCATGTATTAGGGTGAATGGGAGTTGTAATTTGAGTTACCATGGTTACCATGGCTTTCTGTGGCTAGGACTCTTAGATGGCAATGGTTCCAGATCAGATGAATAGCCTAGACCAGACCATGACTGTAAGGCCTTCTTGGGATAAAGGCTTGATTCCTTTGAAGGAATGTGTGCCCATGGGCACTGTTCTCTTGAAGCAAGCCTAATCCAAATTAGCTTTGCACTGAGATACCGCATTCAAGATTCTTAAATTTTCTCTTTCCCTTTGTGAACTACTTAATCAAAGGAATAGGAAAATGTGTATGCACACACACAATTAATGACCTTGAAAACAATTCAAAAACTCGATTTCTTGTCTACGGTATAACTAGCAGAATATGAACTCTGTATGAGAGGAGTCACTGTTTTCCCAAATTCAAAAACTCAATTTAACTTTTCATTTTTGGGTCTACGATGTCATCAAGACACCAGTTCTGAGATAATGCCAGTCTAGACTGGTACAGAATCCACACAAAGACAATCTCAAAAGTGCCTGATTGAAGAATCTAAACAGGAATTCACTGGACAAAAATCCAAAAGGAATGCACTTAAAACAATTGTGACTAAAGCACCTGGTAAAACGATATCCAAAAATCGAAATGAATATTTCAACAAACACATAAAAAGGTGAAGGAAAGCAAAACCAGTAAATCATGTAAGTGGAGGGGGGAAAAAAAAGACAGAAAATAATACACAGGGATTACTTCAAAAGGCTAATAAGAGTTTAGACTCTGCGACCTCATGGACTGTAGCCCTCCACGCTCCTCTGTCCAAGGGATTCTCCAGGCAAGAACTCTGTAGTGGGTAGCTATTCCCTTCTCCAGGGGAATTTCCCGACCCAGGGATCCAACGGGGGTCTCCTAGATTGCAGGCTGATTCTTTACCGTCTGAGCCAGCAGGGAAGCCTAAAACAGATAAGGGGGAAGAAAATTTTAAAGTGCGTCCTTGAATGGGAGGCGAAATCTATACACGTGTACGGAGCACAGAGAGCAGCACTTTTCCCTAGCTAACAAGCAAGACCAGCGGGTACCTCAGAAAGAAAACAACCCACTGCTGGTAGAAAGTAGCTAAGGGAATCCAAAAGCAAGTAAAGTGGTGGCCAGACTGGGTGACTCAGAGGCATGACTCAAACGCGACACTGGGGGTGTCAGCTCCCGGAGGCCGGGGGCGCGGCGTCAAACACATTTTAGGAAAGTACCAGGCGCGTGGAGGGCGACAGGAAACCTCCCCGGGGAGGGGCCTAGGGCTCCTCCTGCCCTCGAGTCTGACCTCTTACCATCCGCACCAGGAGGAGTTTCTAATCTCCAGGTTTCCCCTTCTTTTAGAATCCGCCCCTCCACCACCCCCACTTTCCTTCCACAAAGCGTCACGCGGCATGTGTGTGCGAGACGTTGGGCCCCTCCCAGCCGCCCTCCGCCCTGCGCTCCCCGCCACGCGCCCCCCAGCCCCGCCTCCTCGGCGAGCCGCTCCCTTCCCACCCCGCCCGCCGCCCGGGCACGCGCGGCACGAACGGCGCTGGGAGCTGCACTAGACAAACACCTGTCCCGCCTGGGCCCCGCGAGATTTGGGGCAAAAGCATAGACAACAGTGGGCGCGTTCTCGCGAGGTTTAGGAAATTTCCCACGGCCCGTGTTGTGTCTGAATCGAGTAGTGGAAGGCGGTGGGAAGGAGGTGTAGCGTGAGACCGGGCTGCCCGCATTGGACACATGCGCAGTGCCGCTCGCGCGTGCCGCGCCAATCCTGCAGCGCCTTCAGCAGGTTTCAGGCTGTGGATTCCAGTTCTCCGGGTTTTGGGGCTCCCTGCGGGAGGCAGTGCTGGATCTGGGAATCTCTAGGAATTGAAAGGGCAAAGCGGGGAGGGTGGGGGGAGAAAGGGGTGCTGCAGGTTGGGAGGACGGTTAGGGTTCGAGTCCTGCACCTTTCTTGTATGCCCAGATGGGCCAAATTTGCTCGGAGGCTTCCCGGTTTAGGTCGCCTGAGATACACTTCGGGCGGCGAGCTGCGTCCTGCACTGTGCCAGGCCCATGGGAGGACCTTGTTAGACTCTGTCCTCATATACCACCCGGGTTCACAGATGTCTTGGGTCTGCGATGAGGTCCTGGGGAGGTTTACGCGACAGGTAGCTCCCTGCCCAGGCAGAACCTCTGAGTTATGTGCTGGCTGGGACAGTGGTGGCTTTCAATTACAGTACAGTTTTCACCTCTGGAGAAAGCTTCGCAGCGCTCCGGCGTCTGTATGCAAGGTGGACACAGTAGTGGTGACTTTGCCAGAGGCCTTGGCCTGACCTTATTTCACACCCAAGGAGAAGAAAGCTAAGGCAATAGAGTTCAACCTCAAAAAAGTTTTTCATTTACAGAGCTCTGGTGGCTACCAGGGGGTCGAATGAACGAAGTTCCTGCTTTGTTACTCCTCCGAACTCCAGGCATCTTTGTAGCTCCAGTACCTAACGCTGACATTACCATAAAGAAAGCGTCCAATGAACGTGTGAATGAATGAAAAGGGCTGGGAACTAAAGTGAGCGGGAAGCCACTTGGAAAACACCCATTAGAGGAGGTGTTTCATCTAGGCCTGTGAAACGCGGCAGATTTTCCCAGGACCCCTCCTCTCTACCCTGGGCTCCGCCTCCTGACCCCTCCATTCCCCGTCCCCCTGTAATCCCCTCCGGTTTTCCTCAGTCTCCACGTACGTCCCTCAGGGCGCGTCCCAAAACCCGGATAACCGGAGCGCTCCCCATGGACCAGATGGAGGGTTCGCCTGCGGAGGAGCCGGCTGCGCATGCTCCATCGCTTGGGTAGGTTTCCAGGGAAGGCAGCGAGCTGGATCCCCTAAGCTGTTGGCGGCGCGAGGCGTCTGGCTCTTTGCGGCTGCTGCGAGGGGAAAAGGAGCGCGGGGGCTGGGTGGAATCGAGGAGTGAGGAAAAAGGGAAGGGGCGGGGGAGAGGGACCAGGGAAGGCGTCGGGGGAATCTCGCGAGGGTTGGAGTTTTGGCGAGAGTTTGTGGAAGATGGCGCCTGTTGTGACAGGGTAAGTCTTGGGGAATCCGAGCGCAGGGAACCGGGAAAGTTGCGGGCGTCCAGCAGCCCGCGGCGGGCGGCGGGTTCGAGGGCCGCGGCACGCTTGGCGTCCGGGAGCCGCGGGGGCGGTGTCGCGTGCGCCGAGCGCGGCGGCGGCGGCGTGTGGCCGTGCGCTGCCCGCTCTGCGCCGCCGTGGCTCGGGCTCCGGCGCGTGAGGGCGGGCGGCGGCGGCGGCGAGGCCGGCGGGTGCGGGTGTGAGTGCGGCCGGGAGCGCGGGGCCCGGGGGCGCCGTGCCCGCCGCGCGCCTTCCGCGCCGCCGCTCGCCGGCCCTGCCTCCCAGCCCCGCGCAGCTTTGTTCCTCGGGGCCGTCGCCGCCGTCTCGCCGGGCCGGTGCCCCCAGTCCCGTGCGCTTTGTCTTTCCCCGCTGCCCCCCGCTACTCTCTACCCCCGGCCCTTTGTTTCGCCGCCCTGGGCGCTTTGTCCGACCCGTCGCGCCCCGCATCCTTTCTCCCTCTCCTCCCCTCAGCTGTCCTTCCTCCCGGACCCCTTTGTTGTCCCCCTCGCTATTCGGTACCTTAGTGACCTGCCTCAGCCCAGGCACTAGATTTCTATCCTTCAATTTTTATTGCTTTATTTCTTTCGACCGTTTCCCTCTCACCTTTCTGCTTGGTCCGTGATTACCCCCGGAGGCTTTGTCTCCCCCATCCAGTGGCTTATTTGCTTGGCACCCCCTTCACCTCCCATCATCGGTTGATTTATCCACTACCCACGGTGTTTGTCGGCTGAACTGTCTCAGCCCCGGGGACTCCATCTGGTGTTTCTACGAGAAGACAGACCCTGCGGTTTGTTGTTGTTGTGGGTCTCAAAGCTGCGTGGGGATACTTAGTTTCCTTCTCGGCGCTACTCCTCTCCGGCACCCTTTTCTCTCGGGATTGCGTGCACATCTCCCTACCATCCCTTTCTCTAGGGATAACAGTGTCTGCAGTTTTCTTCGTGGTCTCTTTGGGCGCCTAGTTGTTTTGCTTGGAAAAAGTAGCACTGGAAAAAGACCTTGGTCCCTTGATTATTGCCGCGCCACTCCCCCCCCCTCCCCGCCCCCGCCTCTAGGTTTCTGACGGCCTAGGCCAAGGGCGGCTGTCGTAGCTTTGCGTCTGGATTAGCTGAGGGTGTTGTAGAGGCGCAAGGTGTATTTTTCTGTTGATGTGTGAGAATACTTTCAGTTTTCATGTTGGATATTCATTGGTGTGTGCGTAGCAGTTGGAGTGCATTTTGGTGTTGAAAAACGTGTGAATGCTGGGGTGGAGAATTTCAGCACTTTCAAGATTCTAGATTTAGAGTTCAGTTATTTTACCAATAACTCCTACTTTGCAAGGAAAAAGGGAGGGAATTTTGCTGCTTGGGAATTTGATACAACTGTTTTACCTTTTCTTAATTTTTAGATAGTTTACAGTTATGTGCTTTTGCCTCTAGATTTATGACAGCCCTTCTGCCTCATCTTTGAAGCTGAAATGAGGAAAGCGCTTAAGAGTGCTGTTTGGGTTGATGAATACTGCTTCTAGAATCTTGTGGCATGCATTCATCAAATGCAGTTAAAAGACATTTAAGTGATAATCTTTAAGGTAAAAGGGCTTCTAGTGTTAAAAGAGCTTTAATTTGTTCAGAGTGCTTACTGTTATGGAAATATTAAAAGCTTGGAGTTTTCTGTGGGAGTTGGGGGAAGGTGGTCTGGTGTACTTAAATGTTGCCTAAATATTCTGTTGCTGAAATAATAGGTATTAGGTTTTGCAATGTTACTAGACTAAATATATACTGTTCAGGACACTGTCCCCCCCACTAGTTGATGGTTACTTTAGAAGATATGTTATCTATAAATATCATTTAGAGTGTCTTTTCACTTATAAACCAGAAGTGCTACTAGTAGAGGATATTACAAGTGTGAGGAGTATTGGTGCCGTGGAAAGCATTTTTTTTGTTGATTAGAACTAGTTTGAATTAGTTTAATTTTAATTGAAAATCACCTTTCATAGTTGATACGAGAGACTTGTGTGAAAATTTGCAGTCTGGGTTCCATGAGTGGATTCCACCAACAATCATTTTGTCTCCCTTATTTGATTCTAGTGAAAACTCATTCTTTTGAAGGTAAAATCTTGAGCACACACTGTTGTTTCTGACTGTAAGCAAAGTGTAAAGTGTATGAATGGAAGGTATTTTGCTCTGACTTGTGCAGATAAGAATGAGAACACAAACATCATAAAAGCAACTTTAAAAAATCAAGTTGTGTTTTTTGTTTTTAAATTGTGTAAGACCTTTATTTTGTGACCAAATAAAATACACTTTTATTAAATTATATCAAACAGCAGCATCTTTAGAAACATACAGCATGAGTTGTGAGTGGGAAACTTTCATTCAGATTATTGACTATGAAAGCTTTAAATTTATTGTGCATGCAAATTGCAGATGGGTCGGTAGAGTATATTTTCAGGAAGAAGTATGAGAGACTCAGAGTATTTTCACAACTATTCTAACATACGGTTTTTAAATAAGTTTAAAACTTGCCTATTGTTCTATACCAGCAGATTTCTATCAGTATCTTCAGTGGCTAAAGTAAAAAATAATTTGGGGAGAGGAGGAAGCCACTCTTGACGGCTGTAATTCATTAAATAATCTTTGCCACTCTGGATGGACAAAGTATTGGGGGAAAATGGTGTTTGAAAGTTCTTGCAAATCTTAATTGTGGTATTTGGTCATTTTTAAAGATGTATTTTAAGAACCTAGGACTTGGCTTTAAAACATTATTTTATATTTTGCTTCCTCCTAATACGAAATCTCATGTTATTTCAACTAGGGGCAGTATTTTCTCATGGATTGACTAAAAGTTGTTATTTTTGGCATCTGGCTTTGTGATTATTTCCAAGTTACTCTGCTTCCCCTGGGCCAATTTCCTAACTATGTAGTAAAATGGGAATTGTAGTAACTTGCCACATCTGCACAGGACTGCTGTGCCTTAGGATTTGCAGAAAGCATCTTTGGATGAAAGGTGTGGCTAAAAATCTAGGAATTCTTACTGAAATAAGCTCATGTGAGGTATGTAATATTTTATAGAAAATCACTTAGGTTATGACCTAAGTTCTTGGAAAATCACAGTGGTGATAGTGGGATGAAAACCCCCTGAGTATGTACTATAGTTTGGGTAGTAGAATCGATACTTTCTTTCTTTCTTTTTTTTTTTAAAGGGACAAGGATAAGTAAAACAAATTACAAGGTAGTGTGTTGTGTAAGAGACTGAAGATCTGTCAGACTCAGATGTAATAACACATTTTAAATTGTGGGATGCTTTTTCTCTGTTGATTTGTTTTTCGCACATGGTAATTTTTTAAAATGGTAGCCCAAAACGTTTTCATTAGACTCTAGGCCAGAATGTTAATAGTAACAGCTAATGTTCAGTATACTTGATATATTTTTTAACGCTTTGTCATTTACTCTCAATATTTTCCAACAAGCACCTTAATTTTGGACTTGACCTTTGGCCTAGGAAAGTCTTTTGCATTTGGGAGACACTGTAGATATTTATTGAACAAACAAAACCTGTTGCTTCTCTGTTCCTGGTAAATGATGTCCTGTCCCATTAGTTCTGCAAGCCAGGTGTTCTTTCTAAAACTAACCCTTTACGTTTAATCACTAAGAACTAATAATTTTCTCTTCTGAAAAACTCTTGAATCTGTCTCTCTCATCCTCACTGCCACAGTTCATGCTGTCATCGTTCTCACCTGTCTTACTATAGACATTGCAGCTTTCTCTTTCTGCTTGTAGACTCACCCTCTGTGTCCAACTTCCACATAGTCTTTCTGAAGTGAATCTGATCACTTCACTCCTTAGTTTAAAAACCTTTCAATGGCTCCCCCTAGCAGCTTTTGTTAAGAGAGGCAGCAGAGTGCAGAGTTTATGAGCTCACTTTTAGGATTTAATCTGAACTGGGTTCCTATTTTGTCTTTGCCACAACCTCAGTAAGATTGACAAGTGATTTCACCTCTCATTGCCTCCTCCATGAGTTGCAAGGTAGTTATTTTTAGCTCAGCGGGTTGCTGTGAAAAGTAAATGCAATAAAACATTTTAGGATGCTTGGTACAAAGCAGGTGCTGAAAAAAATGTTAGGATGGCCTGTAGGGGCCTCTATAATTATTTCATTTACCTTTTCTTCAGTGAGACTGTTCGCCTTTCTGTCCCTTCATATTCAATTCTCCAGCCATATTTTAAGAATTTGGAGTTCCTTGCTCGGGTCAGTCAGCAGTTTAATATATCCACGTGCTTGACAAGTGCTGGTGTTAATAGATTTGGGTCTGAGGATATTCTAACTGAATTCACCAGGCTGGGTTCAGTGCCTCTGCATGTATTCTTAAAGGACCAGGTATAATTCACTTAGAAGTGTCATAACACAATTTTTTTCTTAATATATTCTTATACTCAAAAGAGTGTCTAGAACATGATGGGGGCTTCAGTAAAAAGTCTTTTGGACAAAGGACTTGGAGGACTTTGAAGCCTTGATACAACATGGTTCGTGTAAGCAGAATTTGATGTGTACAAGGAATATGTTGATTCCATAAGGAACTTAGCTGCTGAAATACCCAAAGGAATTGATATTTTCAGCTGAAGGCAGCCCATAGCTCCTGAGAATACTGCAGTACAATTCTTAGGCAAAAGCTCCTTTGGATTATTAGAAAATAATTTATTGTTTGTACAAACTGACAGGCTTAAATATCGTATTTTGGTTTTTTTTTGGTCTATTCAGTTGACTATTCAGTGTTTCTCACAAGGTTACATCATTTTTAAGTGTTTTAAATACTTCTTAGATGCATAGGGACATATATTAAACCATAAGACTCTGTAGACTGTTTTTTTGGGGATCCATGTCTTTGAACCAAATAAGCTGATAGGCTTTATAGACAAATTACTCACAGATAATTTTTCCAAGCTTCAGGTTCTACCTCTATAAAATAACGAATGATATTTTTGTTGTAAGCAGTTTCTTTTGGTAACCTTTTGCAGTCAGGATGCAAGATGGACCTTTTTATCTTGCAACCTGTGGTTTGTGGGTCATGTTTTAGAAAGGAGCAGTGTGTTTAATGTAGAGGACCACAGCCCTTGAAATATGTTCCTTGGCATTTTGAGCAGACATATTTGGTACATGATTGCTTGAGCATCCACGTTGTTATGGAGTAATCCCCAACTTTTTGGGGTCTGCTTCTAGTCACTGTAGTCTCTGCTTGGACAGCCATAATGATGAAGAAATGTTGAATGTCCAATTGGTACCATCTCTCAGACACCCTGCCCACAGTTCTGGATGCCCTGTAGGCCTGGCACAACATCATGATATCATTTATGCTTCATTAGGCCTGCTTCTGCTTCAGGAGGTGAAATGATATCCTGATGGTGTGAAAAGGGTAATGCATTTCTTGCACACAGTTTACTACTGGGGAAAAAAACAACTATTGGGGGCACTGTGGCTTGCTTTGTATAATTGATTGTAGTTACTTAGCTGTATAAATGTTTGTGTAGGTTTGTTGTGTTTAGACAATGCAGAGTGATGAGCATGACAACTTTTTAGTCAGGTTGTAAGTTCATGACAGTTTTGGGAATATTGAAATTATTTAAGTTTACAAAAGCAAAAAGAAATTACTGCTTCTTAGGTATCCTAAGTGGCAAACGCCTTGCAGTGAAAATGCTGCACTAGTTGGATGTGAGATGGAATACACTAGAAAATCAAGTTGACCCCTTTAAATTCCCCACCCATGCTTTTTTTTTCTATATTCAATATATTTAATTTAGCCCTAGAACTAATGTTTTTTGTGTATGTGTTAATTAGAGTTATAAATGAATAAGAATTGTTTTCTAAGTTTATATAACTAGGAAAAATGTTTATTGCTTTGAAGTGAAAGTTGCTCAGTCATATCTGACTGTTTGCGACCCCATGGACTATACAGTCCATGGCATTCTCCAGGCCAGAATACTGGAGTGGGTAGCCTATCCCTTCTCCAGCGGATTTTCCCGACCCAGNAAAAATGTTTATTGCTTTGAAGTGAAAGTTGCTCAGTCATATCTGACTGTTTGCGACCCCATGGACTATACAGTCCATGGCATTCTCCAGGCCAGAATACTGGAGTGGGTAGCCTATCCCTTCTCCAGCGGATTTTCCCGACCCAGGAATCCAACCAAGGTCTCCTGCGTTGCAGGTGGATTCTTTGCCAACTGAGTTATGAGGGAAGCACAGCTGTATGCAATTGCTTTATGAAACCCTATTTTTTAAAAATTACATGATAAAGATTGTGTTATATAACTGCAATATTATTGCCTTATAAAATAGGGAATCAGTGTTACAGGTTTTTTTTATTATTATAAATAACTTCTTTTGTAACAGGGGTATATTCTCTTTTTAGAAAGGTCCTGCTGCACTAAGATCTTGCTTTATTTTTCCAGCATACTTTTTCTTTTGGCTGTGCTGCATGGCTTGTGGGATCTTAGTTCCCCCATCAGGGATCAAACCTGTTTCTCAGCAGTGAAAGTGCTGAGTCCTCTAACAACTGGACCACCAGAGAATTGCTTTTTTTTCTTTTTTAAATGGAACTTTTAAAAAAAGGGTAGTTTTAGCTTCACAGCAAAATTGAGGGGAATATTTTCCGTGTACTTCTTGCCCCCACACAAATCACCTCTATTATCAGTATCCCCCAATAGAGTGATTTATTTGTTATAATTGATGAATTTACATTGACACGTTATATCTCCCCAAATCCATAGTTTACAGTGGGGTTCACTGTACATTGGGGTACATTCTGTAGGTTTGGACAAGTGTGTGTGTGCGTGCGTGCGTGCTCAGTCATGTTCAACTCTTTGCGACCCCATGGGTTGTAGCTTGTCAGGCTCCTCTGTCCATGAGGTTATCCCACAGGGATTCTGGAGCGCATTGCTGTTTCCTCCTCCAGGGGATCTCCCCAGCCCAGGGATTGAACCTGCATCTCCTGTGGCTCCTGCATGGGCAGGCAGACTCTTTACCACTGAGCCACCTGGGAAGCCCTTGGACAAATATATCTACAAATGTGTCACCCACGTAGTAGCACACAGAGTAGTTTCATTGCCCTGTAAAATCCTTTGGGCCCTGCCTGTCCCATTTCTCTCTCCTTCCCTTATCCCATCATGGCAACCCCTGAACTTTTTATTGTCTCCATAGTGTCCAGCATACTTTTTCAAATCATTTAACTTTGGGTTTGAATATGAGGAAATTTTTCATGCAAAAAATTATAGCTCTGTACAGAGCTCCTGATCTACCCACTAACTGGAGAAAGTGAAAGTCACTCTGTGGTGTCTGACTGTTTGTGACCCCATGGAATATACAGTCCATGGAATTCTCCAGGCCAGGATACGGGAGTGGGTAGCCTTTCCCTTCTCCAGGGCATCTGCTGAAACCTAGCTAACAGTATTACAGATGGGAAAGTCTGAATGAGGTGCACAGGTGTAAGAGCACCTGCAGAACTGAAAATCTGCATTCACCAGCTTTTAAGTAACTACTGTTTTTGCATACTTTTGTAACATTAGACATACTTTTGTAACATTAGACATCTTTCTGCAACTATGTAAATACATCTGTATTATCTTTTTTCTCTGTCTGTATCTGTGTATCTAATCTATCAGCAAGCTTCATAAGAACTGGATTAGTATTTTACTAATGTTGCATAATTGTGGAGCAACTGCTATTGGCTAGATTGTACAATACTTGCTGGATGAACAGGACTTAAATGGATTTAATAAAATAAAAATCTTGCCACTAGGTGGCACTTAGTTTAAGTGATAAATAAAGCTGACGTTCAAATAGATTGGTTTTTCTATGTAGAGCCCATTGATAAAATGACCCCCTGGATTCATTCATGTTCAGCTCTCTGCCAGTTTTGGACTGTACTTTCTGAAGTGGGATATGAAACATATAGCAAATAGAAACCTAACTTAGAGTGTTGAAAAACAGAAAGTGTAATGGCATTAGAGTATGTCCTGTGAAAAGAAGCTGAAGTGAAGCTTAGTGAAATTGACAGGTGATCAAATTTTCCACTGCTGAGTGTATTTAAAGTGAAGTCTTAGATTTTAGGTCTTGTTTTTTCCTAAGAATTTGTGGATCGTTTTAAAGAAGATTGGGAATTAGTTTCTTCTTGGATTTAATGAAAGATGATGGAGAAGTGTGGTCTGTAGGTATACCGGACTACGATTCTATATCCTTTTATTTATATTCTGGTACATTGTCCTCTTCTTGTTCTTGGTCATAGAAAGTAACTGCATCCTGTGTGACAAAAGTTGTTAAATCCATTAGATTCAGGAAACTTCAGATCTGGAAAAGACTTTGTTAATCATATGCTCTAAAGTAATTACTCGCTGAAATGTAGGCACAGATTAAATAATTTACCCATAGCTAATGGCTGAGACACATTGAGTATCTGAGCTGAGACTAGTGTGGGCAGAGATTTCTGCTGGTCTTTTATTCTTTTGTGTTTATACCACTCTGCTGCCTTTTGAAGTTACATGCACTTTGTTTTTTAAAATACTTTTCTTCCCCTATTTTTGTGGGCTTAGATGAAGAATACAAATCTTGCAGCCCCAGGCCTGGGAGTGCTGCTGCCAGTTTGCTTAACAGATGTCAAATCTAAGGCTTTCCCCTTTGCTGTTTTCCTGTTCTTTGTCTTGTACTGTATATTGACTGCCCAAGGTGGCCACATCCTTGTTCTTACTGCACATCTCCTCAGCCACTCTGCTTTAGTTGTCCCTATGCAAGAACTGCCTGGGTTCACTTAACCCCTGGTTCACTCCAGTCTCTGCTTCTTGCCTCCTTAGCTTCTTAGTTCTGCCACTTGGCACTAAACTGCACCTGGCTATTTCCAAAACTTCTGGAAGAGAAAATGGCGGAAGAGGAGGTAGAGAAAAAAGAAGACTGTCATAGGGAAGGAGGCCACAACTTGAAATTGTATACTGAAAGATGAGCTTGTTTATAAATTTGATGATTTTCATACAGTGAATTTCTAGTGTATTTATGTCAAGATAATATTACTCTCTTGACTGCTCAGATGCTAGGTTGTGTCCGACTCCTGCGGCCCCAAGGACTGTAGCCTGCCAGGCTCCTCTGTTCATGGAATTCTCCAGGCAAGAATACTGGAGTGGGTNATGAGCTTGTTTATAAATTTGATGATTTTCATACAGTGAATTTCTAGTGTATTTATGTCAAGATAATATTACTCTCTTGACTGCTCAGATGCTAGGTTGTGTCCGACTCCTGCGGCCCCAAGGACTGTAGCCTGCCAGGCTCCTCTGTTCATGGAATTCTCCAGGCAAGAATACTGGAGTGGGTAGCTATTTCCTTCTCCAGCGGATCTTCTCTACCCAGGGATCAAACTTAGGACTCCTGCATTACAGGCAGATTCTTTACCATCTGAGCCACCAGGGAAGCCCCTCTTGACTGTGGAATTCATTAAATCTGTTGGCTGTCATCTCTTCTTATCCAAATGACAAGGAAGTGAATTAAAGCCATTTCAGCATTCCAAAGATAGTAGGGATAGTTTTGGTTTGGTGGTTTACTTGTAATTTATAGTAATGAGTGTCATTATTTGATTTAAATGGTTAGGGCTGAATTAATGGGAGTTGTTGCTTCACTGTTGTAATGTTGGGGGGAAAAAACAAACCCTAGACAGTTATAGCTTTCAAAGATTATTTATTTTACAATTATTGATAAACAAGTCACATTTCATTCTGGCTTTCCTCTATACTACAGTGTGATGGGTACATTTTAATACAGAATTTAGTGGCATGTTATTCCTTTAAACTTTGTTTCTTAGCTCTAAGTCCTCGACGTTGTCAGCTGGAAAATTAAATCTTTTAAATTACATAAGAATTCAAATTCATACAGTAGCTTAGGTGTGCTGTTGATTTATCTTTTCATTTCATTTTACCCTGTTTCTACAGTTATTTCAGAGAAGTGACTATCCTGATGTGGAAGTTTTTCTTAAGGGCTAGTTAATGTCATCTGTAAACAGTCATCTTGATTATTTCTCTTGTTGGAAAAATAATATATTTCTTATAAGAAATTCAAAAGTTACTTGAATATGTCATGTAAAGTGAGCCACTGTAGTCTTCCAGTAGGAAATTAGTTACTGTTATCAACTGGGAGCATATTCTTAAACTTTGTTTTAAATGGAAATGCTAACATTTTATAGTTTAAATGTCATTAGTTTAGCAACATATATATATATATTTTAAAGCAAACAAAATATTTAAGGGGATTAGGGAACTGACATTTTGGTTGAATGTCTGTTGAGACCTCAACTACACTATGAAGGGAGATGGTATCTCCATTTTATAGATAAGTCTGAGGGTCAGGGATTTAGTGATTTAACCCAAGCTGACACAGCTTTCCTTCTTCCTTGCCACTGTCCTACCCTGTACTCAGAGAGCTTCTGTTTTTCTCTCCACCTAAATGTTAATCATTTGAAAGCTTCCAAGCTCTCTATTGGATGGCAAGACAGTCCCAGATATAAGTAAGTCTAATACGAGGTTTAGGAGATTATTATATCCTTCTCTATTACAATACTTCAAAAATAAACCTTTATTTTTGATAGTGTTTGAACTCAAAAGATTCGCTGAAGTAGCATCATTTGTTTTAAGTAAAATTTTAAAAATAATCTTGTCGGATACTCCTGGGATGAAGTTAAATCAGTTAAATCCTCTCTCCAATTTGTGCTTTTAGATTTTGTCCATCATCTTACTCCTTTTCCGCCTAGAGACCAATTTTCAGGTCATTTAATTATTTTGTATACACATTGTATAAGTTATATAATTGTGTTGTAACTTAAGTTTCCCCAATTGTAAAACGGGGAGTATATCTCAGAATTCTTGTGAGAATCTCATGCATGTATGCAAACAGGCTGCCAGACTCGGCTGGTCTTTAAGAGTTACTTACTGCTGACTTCCTTTCGTACATTTCTTTGAAGCCACTGCTTTACCACTTATTTTTATATCCTTCTTTTTGTTACATGTTAAAATCTGATTTTTCATCCCAGACCATCAATACATAACCCTTCAACTGGCTCCCAAAACCTGGTTTTATTTTTCTGCACCCTTTGTTTTTTGTTGGCCATGATGTCTTTGTTCTTGACTATTAAGGCACTATGTTAACCTCTTGAACATTCCATCTTTTCTACCTATTCCATCTTTAGTCTTAAATATTGTGGTTTGCAGTCCTTTTCTTTCCTTGCTTTATATGTTCTTTGACTTTATATTTGTATCATTGCCTCAGGTGTTTAGATCTGTATTTCTAAAACTACTTCTAGTTGTTCTGTAGGCCAGCCAAATTTGTTTCTTCCAAAACAACATGTTTTTTCCTACCACCTAGACCTGTTATAGCATCCTATAAAATAGGCATTGTTATTTAGTCACTAAGTTGAGTCTGACTCTTTGGCAACCCCGTGGACTGTAGCCCTCTGTCCATGGGATTTCCCAGGCAAGATACTGGAGTAGGTTGCTATTTCCTTCTCCAGGGAATCTTTCCAAACCCAGGGATCAAACCCAAGTTTCCTGTTTCTCCTGCATTGCAGGTGGCTTCTTTTGCCGCTGAGCTGTTTCACACTCTGGGCTCTCCTTTCCTTGCTCACTGCCATTGCTTTATCCTCCAGCCCAGTTTCGCCTCCTGGTTGGACCTCTGTCATACATAGTCTTGTCTGCTCCTTCCTCCGCACCCCTGAATTGGATCCTTCTTTAACCTGTGGCTTTTGGTAGTTCATTATTTTACACCTGTTACTATTGGGAGTTTGTGGGGTTACCTGGTAACCTAATTTTTTCCTAAATGTTGTCCACAGATTTTGATTTTGTTGTCCAGGTGCTTTTTATGTGGAAAGGCTATAAAAAACTAAGCTGACGCCACCACCATCCTAAAATCTTGTCTTGTTTTTTAAAAAGAGTCATTTAGACAAATACATATTCCTTGTAAACAAAGATCAATATAGTAAAGTGAATAAGATAGTTCCACTGCACATCTAAAATCCCAACTCCCAGAGATGCAGTGCTTACAGTGGGGTGAGTATACTTTGAAACTTAAGGGCAAACTCTCTACTTGTGCCTTAGATCCCTTGCTTTCTCAGCTACTCTATGACATTGTCTAGCTCTCTGGCCTTCCCGCTGGTCTCAATTGTCGCCTTTTTAGTGAAGCGTTCTTGACAATATACAAACATGCTGCTTTTTCTCATCTGGATTCCCCATTCCCCACTAGTTCCTATTTCTCCATTTCCCGCCACCCCCTGCCCAACAGTGTTATTTGACTTGACTTGATCAGTGGCATTTTATATCTAGCTAGAACTTTTTTTTTCTTTGACTTCTAGGATACCACACTTCTGGTTTCCCACCTCAGTGGCACCTTTTTATTTTTTTAAAATCTCCTTTATAGTGCTTTTCATTTTACTCTATTTATCGGGGAAGGCAATGGTACCCCACCCCAGTACTCTTGCCTGGAAAATCCAATGGACGGAGTAGCCTGGTGGGCTGCAGTCCATGGGGTCACTAACAGTCGGACAGACTGAGCGACTTCACTTTCACTTTTCTCTTTCATGCATTGGAGAAGGAAATGGCAACCCACTCCAGTGTTCTTGCCTGGAGAATCCCAGGGATGGGGGAGCCTGGTGGGCTGCCGTCTTTGGGGTCACACAGAGTCGGACACGACCGAAGTGACTTAGCAGCAGCAGCAGCAGCATCCTACTTCTTATTCCACATTTTGTTCTCTTTCCCTGTTTCATTTTACTCACTGGCATGTATCACCTTCTAACAATGTATGTTATTCGCTTTTTACTTTATTTCTCTTCCCCACTGGAATATAGTGGGTACACAATATGTGTTTGTTGAATGAATGAATAAATGAAGTGTTCTAACTGCATCACTGTTTGAATGCTGTTGTTTTCTCATTGAAGTCCTACTTTTACTGTTGTATGTTATACTTAAAAAATTTTATAGGCCCCCTGGTATAGATACAGATTCATCTAATGTGGAGCCTGTGTAGTCCATGGGGTCGCTAAGAGTTGCTCACGACTGAGTGACTTCACTTTCACTTTTCGCTGTCATGCATTGGAGAAGGAAATGGCAGCCCACTCCAGCGTTCTTGCCTGGAGAATCCCAGGGACGGGGGAGCCTGGTGGGCTGCCGTCTATGGGGTTGCACAGAGTCGGACACGACTGAAGTGATTTAGCAGCAGCAGCAGCAGCTTTGAGCTCTGTTGTTGCATTTGTTCTGTGCTGTGCTTAGTTGCTCAGTCGTGTCTGACCTCTTTGTGATCCCGTGGACTGTAGCCCACCGGGCTTCTCTGTCCGTGGGGAATTTTCCAGGTAACAGTACTGGAGTGGGTTGCCATGCCCTCCTCCAAGGAATCTTCCCAGCCCAGGGATGGAAGGCCTTGCCATTGTCTGGAGAGGAAGATAGTGTTCTTTTGTTTTACAGAAACTTAACCAGGTCCACTTGCTGGTTGGTGGGGTGTTGAAATTCAAACTTATATCTCTGGATTCCAGTCCCATTGCCATGGACATCATCTGGTGATGATGCTACTGGGCATCCTCCCTTCCCCATGTGTGGTTAACTCTTAGTCATCCATCAGCACATGATTGGCTGTGCTCACTAACCACAGGAGCCCCTTCCTCAGTCCAGGCAGAGAACAGATCTGATGCAGGAGGGTAAAGTTGAATAGGGAGTCGGTTTATACAGGAGTTTTTTTAAATAGACTTTTTTTTTTTAATAGACTCTATAAAGAACAGTTTTATGTTGGATTTTTGCTTCTAAAGTTTATTATATGATTTTGGAAGGAAGGTTTTTGAAAGAACACAGGCTGGTGGTCATGAAATAGACAACAGTTCACCACTAACTAATTTGCTAATATGCCTGCTTCACTTATTTTCTGTGTAATTGATATCTTGGATCTAGGCTTTAAGTTAGAAATGATACTGTATGTGCTGGAAGACTTTAGAAAATAATTCTCACACCATGTAAGTGAAAGATATCACTATTAAAAATGACTTGAGTCTCATGTTTTTGGTACTTGAGATATATACATTCTTTTTATTATACTGGAGTACTTTTCATTTTATGTAAAACTGTTAAAGTTTTTTTGCTGTCAAATTTTGTTATTTTACTAAGACAGCAGCTGTGGATGTGGCTTAAAAACTGATGAACATCTACAATGATGAGCCTTTATGGAGCAATGAAAGGCCGCTCACAAATTGTATCCACAGTTGCAATGAATTCTGTGTTTGTTCCCTAAGGGTGAATGTGTTTTGAGAGGGATGAGTTAGGACAGTACAGAGTGTTTCTATTCTGGGACTCTTTGGAGTAGTCATTTCTATCACTGCTCTCCATTTCTTATGACTTTGAAGGAATTTGGGATATTTTACTTGACTTTTTGATGATCTTTAACTGTATTACTTGGATATGTGTACAGTAGAGGTAAACTGTAGTTTTAGTTGGTTTATGAACATGGTTTCTGTCATCAAATATTTTTGCGTTGGGCAGTTAGTTACTCATAAGCAAGTACTTATGAATGATGCTTTACCTATGTCTGCCGTTTAAAGCTGTAAATGTTGGATTGTTTGGAACTAACCCACTCCAGTTTTCTTGCTTGGAGAATCCCATGGACAGAGGAGCCTGGCCAGCTACAATCTGTGGGGTTGAAAATAGTCAGACTCAACTGAGCGAGTAACACACAGTAACACACATAATTAACTTCTACACAGTGTTTTAGACACAGTGTATATCCCTGTTTTCGGTTTTAATATGTTATTGAGCAGATACAAATAGTTAAGTATAAATTATTAAAGATAGTTTTCCTCTGAGATACTAAAGGGAAGGGAAGTCGCTCAGTTGTGTCCGACTCTTCGTGACCCCATGGACTGCAGGCCACCAGACTCCTCCATCCATGGGATTCTCCAGACAAGAGTACAAGAGTGGGGTGCCATTGCCTTCTCCAAAGATCGTGCCTAAAACTGAGCTACAAGAAATAAGGGAACCTCAGTTATTTTTTGTTAAAATATCTAGAAGAGAAAACTTCTTCATTCTAGAAAATAATTTATTTCAAAAAGACAATAAAAAAGAGGGAATGGTTGAAGAACAGTAGTTAAAACAAATGAGACTCTGACCAAAAATCAAACAGCAAAAACTCCCATAACTGTATGTGTGGGATTATAGGTCAGTATTTATGCAGTTATTAGAGTATGTATTTGCAAACCTCTAAACTATGTGTTTAAACCAACATAATAGACTCACTTTATTTGTAAAGGCAATGTTTAACATGCTTCCTAATCATAAATTGCTTATTATTGAAGATATTAAAAAAATACAGGTTGAATATGTCTCATTCTTTCTAGTAGTTAAGAGTTTAAGAGTTTTGTTTTTTTTTTTCCTGAGAGTTTAAACTTTGACAGTAACGTCTGTTCTTTTATTGTGTAGCACAGGATTTTATGCACATTAAAAATCACAGTTTTTGTGAATTGTAGTTATTATCCACAATCACTTTTAGATATAAAAGTGTCCCCAGTGAGTTACTTCTGATTCATAATCAGATTTTAGTAGAGCAGATGTAGACTACCAGTGGAATAATTAGCCAAAAATATTGGGCATTAGGGAGCCCTTTGTGTAACATTTAGCTTTAGTTTTTTGGCTAGTTTATATGAATAATTAACATTTTGAGGCAGTTAAATTTTCTTTTCTTGGGATTTCACAGTTGTCACTGGTAGCTGTAATCAGTAGGGAAATAGAAATATTATTTCCATGAATAGATGGCTTTTCTAGCACTCATCTCTGGCCATGCTCCTGAGGTTTCTGTTTACGTTGGACTATTTACTAATCACACCAACTTGGTATACTTTGGAAAGACGACACCTGGCAATAGAATGTAATGTAGATACTAGAATGACTTAGTGAACTTGAGAACTTCCAAAAGTTGGAAGTGTACGAAATTCCCGTGTTCCCTGGGGGAACTTAGTCTGTTCCTATGAGAGGAATCACCTAGTAATGGATACGTCATTAGCTCTGACATCAGTGTGCTATTTTCATTTCTGCCTGGTCAGATAACTAGCCCATCCAGTGCTTTGAGGCACTGGTAGGTTTGTTAGGATTAAGGATAGGTTTCTATTGTGTATGAGGAAGATTTTCAGAGGATATAGTGATACAATTATTGAAAATTACAGAATCATGCCTTTCTTCCTGCTCTAATGTGAAGCTTTTTCTTGTTACTAATAAGATTATCCCCCCCCACCATGTGTCTGTTTTCCTTTCCCTTTCATGTTTTTTGGTGGAGAGGGGCCCTGCTGCTTGGATTGTGGGATCTCAGTTCCCTGAGTAGGGGTTGAATCCAGGCCCTCGGCAGTGAAAGCGTGGAGTCTTAACCACTGGACTGCTAGGGAAATCCCATTTTGGAAATTTTAAAACACAAAAATTGGGGAACCACATGTATACCTATGCTCCTGAAATTTCAAAGGCACAAGTCTACTATTAGTATTCTAAAAATTTTGCCTTTGTAAGCTACATTTACTCTGTAGCAAGGAATATCTGTATTTTGAAGTCACTTTTTAAAAATTAATTGAAGGATTATTGTTTTACAGACTGTTGTGGTTTTCTGTCATACATCAACAAGAATTAGCCATAGGTACATCATGTCCCCTCCCTCCTAAACCTCCCTCCCATCTCTCTCCCCATCCCACCTTTCAGCCCGTCACCGAGCCCCTGTTTGCGTTCCCTGAGTCACACAGCAGATTCTCACTGGCTGTCTATTTTACATATGGTACTGCTAAGTTTCCACGTTACTCTCTCCATACATTTCCCCTGCTCTCTCCTCCCCTCCCCCGTGTCCATAGGTCTGTTCCTCCATTGCTGCCCTGAAAATAAGTTCATCAGTGCCATCTCTTTAGTGCTATTCCATATATATGTGTCAGTGTATGATATTTATCTTCCTCTTTGTGACTTACTTCACTCTGTATAATAGGCTCTGGGTTCGTCCGTATCATTAGAACTGACTCAAATGTGTTCCTTTTTATGGCAGAGCAGTATTACGTTGTATGTATGTAACACAGATCTTTATTTATCTGTCTTTGGACATCTAGGTTGCTTCCATGTTCTAGCTATTGTAAATAGTGCTGTGATGAACGTTGGGGTACATTCAATTTTGGTTTCCTCAGGGTATATGCATAGTGGAATTGCTGGGTCATACAGTGGTTTTATTCCTACCTTTTTAAGGAATCTCCATCCGGTCTTCCAGAGTGGCTGTATCAGTTTACATTCTCACCAACAATGCAAGGGTGTTGCCTTTCTCCACATCCTCTCCAGCTTTTATTATTTGTAGACTTTTTGATGATGGCCATTCTGACTGGGGTGAGGTGGTATCTCATTGTTGTTTTGATTTGCATTTCTCTAATATTGAGTGATGTTGAGCACCTTTTCATGTGCTTGTTAGTTGAAGTCATTCTTTAATGATATCCAAAAGGAATCTAATGACAGAATTTGTGAAGACGTCATCTTAAAAAGACAGAATGGAGCTTTCTTTCTTGAGTATAACTGCTTGGGGCAAGTTGTAAGACTGAGAATAGTCTTTTGGAGTTATTAGAAATTTGTCAAGAAGTAAAAAAGCTGGTGCTTTACACATTTTGTTGGAGTGGGAGGTGGTGGTGCCATTTGTTAAGATGAGATAGCACTGAAATAAATGACATAGTGGAAGAGTAGAGTTTAGTGTTGGTGGGGAGAAGGTTTTGGTTTTGGACATGTGTTGAGGCCTGTGTGAGAGAGTTAGTTGAAGATTTCCAGGGGCCAATTACATATATAAATTTTTTTTTTCATGGTTTCTGGAGCTCGGGAGAAAGAGGTCCCTTTTGGAAATATAAACTTGAAGACTGCTAGATAGTAATTAAAACCTGGAGTGTGGACAGATCTCCTCAGGAGTTAAGCAGAGACAAACCTCTGGTGAGCATCAGCACTTCAGGTAGAGGTGTAAAAACTAGTCAGGGAAGATCAACAGTAGAGGTGCATCAAAAGCCTAGACCGCGTAGTGCCACAGAAATGGAGCGAGTGCTTCTGGGAGGAGGGAAGCTTGTCAGCTGGGCCACATGCTGCAGAGCCGGCACATGAGGTAAACACAGGTGCTCACCAGCTAGGGCTTCAGGGTTTCAAATCGGTAAAAGCATTTCAGTGAACCGGTGGGAGCTGAACTGTGGTTTGACATCGGTTGAGGAGGTGGAGATGACTCTTTCAAGAGCAGTGGTTCAGAATTTGGTGGGAATGGAGCCTAGGTGTGGTGATGGAGCTTTTTAAGGTGGAATTGCGTTGATTTGTTTATATGCTTATTGGAAGGAACACAATGAGGGAAGGGGATGAAACGTAATTGAAACTCCTTTTCTTGCCTTTTCTGTAACATTGTACAGCTTCTTATGTGTTAATGGAAAGTCAATGCTAAAAATGGCTTTTGCTGGGGAGAGAGACACATTTAATAATGCTGTGACAGTGAAGATATTCATGAACTTGACTGATTTTCTTAAACTTTTCAGAGCCTTTCCACATTGACTATTTCATTTTGATGAGGAAAAATATTCTGTATTGTTTTTCTCCTCAAGGGATGATGTTTATTTGTTGATTCTTTCATATTCTTATTTTTTTTCGCTTGGTATCCCTAGTGATTAACTGAGGCATGGTGGATTTAATTAATTCGTGTGAAGCCAAAGAAGATTGCCTATCTTTGGAATCTTGATCAATATACAACAAGAGCAGTGTGCCTCCTGCAGCAGTTTTTGTTTTGTTTTGTACTGTATTATAGTCTCTAGACTTTTGGTTGTTTCCCTGTATCAGTAAAAAGTTAACATATACCCCAATATATGTGATTGTGTAGTAATAAATTATTTGAAATGTACTTTGCTAATATTCGCAATGAAGTATGTACAGAAATCTCAAATGATGTGATACAAACGAGGTGAAAATTTTAAAGATACTTTTAATAGAATGGTAGAACCCCTTTTTATCTTCACAAGTATTTTTTAGGGAGAGCAGTATAGTTAATTTTCTTCATTATTTTTCTAAACTGTATAAATAATATGCTTTTTAAAAAAATCTTGGTTTATACTTTATGAGAGTCATTTAGAGAGCTAGTTGTAAGTTGTTTTATTTCTGTACAAATCATGTAATTTTATAGTTGAAATGCCATTGTTTAAATGCCATGCTTACCGTAAATGTTTTTAATTTTACAAAAATAACTGCCAGATCATATACTATAGGAAGCTCCATGCCTTCACAGGAAAAGTAATTTGGGAACCTCTTTGTGTAAAGAAAAATGAGTAATTCGTCTGATTTCACAATCCTTTTAGGTGCTTTGCTCTGTGTGAAGAGCAAATCTCTATGTTGTAGAAAAGATTTTCATAGTTACTCCTTATTTCAGGAAGCTGCAGTGTTTTATATAATCAACCATATCCATGACATCTGGTAGTACTTTGTACAATTCGGTTGTCATTTTCTTTGCTTGCTAATTGAAAGGTGAAATTAATAAGTTTCTTGTGTGATGGGATCTCAGTAAGCTTTTTATAGAAATTTTTATTCTGAGTGGAGTGGGCACTCTCATAGCAGATGATATTCTAGATTTTCCATAAAAAGTTTTAAATCAGTAAAGAATCTCCCTCCTGAAGACACCTTGTCTTTTTGTTCAGTTTTCTATGCCTTGTACCTAGAAGAATGCCTGTCATGTAAAAGGCAGTCACTAAATATTTAACTGTAGAATGAATTTGCAGCTGAGAACGTATTGATATTTTCCTGTATTTTCTTAGAAATCTTGCATTTCATCAAGAAGCCAGCAAAGACTATAAACTGAGGCACATTAGAAAAACATAACTACTCACTTTATGACAAATATCCTATAGTATGTAATTTTTTCTAATACTAGTTTTTCTCCCCACCATAATCTTGAGCAGTATTTTCTGTGTTTATTTATACAGTAATTTTCTAGAAAAATACATTTTGGTTTATGTTCATGTTATTCCCCAAGTCATATTTAAGCCTTGTCTACCATTACAGGAAAAAATGTTTTCCCCCATGGTATGTGTTTCCTATCTTACACTATTTTATAAGAAATCATAAAAGAAGTATCTAAACTCAGTGATTTCCAAAGTTCTAAACTGAAAATCATGATTTTAAATATTACCAGAGAGAAAAAGCTCACAACCCAGAGATCTGTTAATGTTTTAAGTACTTAGAATTTTAAGTATTTTTCTAATTGTTGTTGCTTTACACTATCATTTGCTAATATATTGGGGCAAACTTTATACACAGGGAGAAGTTATTGTTGGTAATAGGTGTAAATCTGTTTTAAAAAGTTATCTTTATCTTCTTTTGACTCTTATTGTATGTGGTTAATCATTTTTACTTGGTAAAGAGGGAATACTAAGAAGAAAAGGTACCCTTCTGCCGTCTGTCTGTTTAGTGTGCTTAAATTATCAGTGTTATCTCCAATGCTACTTCTGTTGCACAAATTATCTTAAGTCCTTCACCTCTTTTCTTCTGGCTCAGGTCATTAAACTAGGTAATTTGTGATATGTTGAAACAGACCGATGAGGGTACCCTTATCAACCCTTCACATTGTGGAACCCTCTTATTCCCTCAGGCTGGGACTATCTGACATAAACGGACTGAGCCTAGTGATATATTCAAAGGTTTTGAGTGCCAGCTATATCCCGGGTGTAATATTTATTGAGATAAGGACTTTAGAAGAGAAAGAATGCTGGAAATAGGATAAGGAGTGTCAGGAAGAGGTTGCAACAAGATAAAGTGTTTTTGGAAGGTCTCTGAGATGGGGACACTTGAGCAAAGGACCTGAAGGATAAGGTGACAATGTGAGGCATGTCTGTGGCAGAGCCTTTGAGGAAGAGGAACAGTAGATGTAAAGACCCTGAGGCAAAGTGTGCCAGGATTAGATATGGTGTGTGAAATGAAGACAGGAGTCAAAGCTAACCTCATGTTCTGGTTTGAGCACTGGTATTAATTACAGGTTCCATCATTTGATATAGGAAGCAGGTTTTAGATGTGAAATTGGGAGATGATGATGTATGCACAGGAATAATTTGCTTGTGTGGTTTCTGGATTTTGCATGGTGATGGATTTAAAAATGTCACGCAGGCAGAAAATGTGATTTTGAATAACTTTCACTCTAAATTGATGATACAGGTTCAGTTCAGTTCAGTCGCTCAGCTCGACTCTTTGCGACCCCATGAATCGCAGCATGCCAGGCCTCCCTGTCCATCACTAACTCCAGGAATTCAATCAGACTCATGTCCATCGAGTCAGTGATGCCATCCAGCCATCTCATCCTCAGTCGTCCCCTTCTCCTCCTGCCCCCAATCCCTCCCAGCATCAGAGTCTTTTCCCATGAGTCAACTCTTCGCATGAGGTGTCCAAAGTACTGGAGTTTCAGCTT